>OZ010614.1:35159538-35212038 GCA_963932145.1 Acanthosepion lycidas | reverse complement strand
GTAGGGCCGAGTACTGAAAAACGGGTGAAAGGAAGACATTTTAATTATGTAAAAAAAGATAAAACATGAAATAAACACTAAATATAGAAGGTGCTTGTGTAAATAGTTGACAGAAAAGGGATGGGGAAAGATAGCAAAAAGACAAACATTCTTAAGAGTTAAAAAGAACAGGAAGTAGTGGAGAACCATAATTGCCCACGTCCTGAAGGGACACAGTACAAAGAGAAAGAAGCAAAAGAAGGGGATTGTGTAAATGGTTGACAGAAAAGGAGTTAGGAGAGATAGTACAAAGACAAAATATTATTAAGATCTAGAAAGTATAGGGAGTTGTGGAGAGTCATGATCGCCCATGTCCTCAAAGTTGGCATATATAGGAAGAAGAAGAACCAACTTGTGTAAATGGTTGACAAAAAAGGAGTTACGGAGATAGCGAAAATACAAGCATTATTAAGAGCTAGAAAGTATGGGGAGTTGTGGAGAGCCATGATCGCCCATGTCCTCAAAGTGGCACATAGAGGAAGAAGAAGAACGAACTTGTGTAAATGTTTGACAGAAAAGGTGTTAGGAGAGATAGCGAAAATACAAACATTATTAAGAGCTAGAAAGGATAGGGAGTTGTGGAGAGCCATGATCGCCCATATCCTCAAATGTGGCTCACAGAGGAAGATGAAGAAGAACGAACTTGTGTAAATGTTTGACAGAACAGGGATTAGGAGAGATAGTGAAAAGACAAACATTATTAAGTGCGACAAAAGATAAATATAAACTAAATTTTTACTCCACTTTTTGCTTGGATACCCTCCCGATATGAATTCCAGGGGTCGTCGTAACCTCTGCACCCACCACCCCACTTCTGCTCATTACTTTTTATGAAACAACTATATATGTCCAATTAGTCAACGACATGTTCGCTACACGTTTTATTCATTTTTTTTGTTTTTTTTACTACGTATAATTTAAACTGCTTGATAGATTTCCCGCCGGCATCAGCCTGTATTTGGGGTTCGAGCCTAGGTATAGGTTATGATTTCTAGACTCGTTAATAGGCGGAATTAGATCCTAAGTAAAAAAAAAATCTAGGATTTCCTGGTTCCAGATTAAGAGACAAACACATATACGTTGAGGTTCTGAAAAGTTCTCGGTCGCCCTTCACAAACTCAGTATTTAAATAATGAAACACCAGAATTTTGATTTTGGAAATTGGATCAGATCTGCATTTTACTGTCGCAAAATGTTTGTTTTTTTTTTTTTTTCCAATGATGATTGATTTTTCACTGAAAAAATCGTCCTGGGTATGACGATACACTACAACCGGCAGCAAGTCTGATCGGGAGATTGGAGGTTTTGAGGAGCGTGGAACCACATCTTAATTGCTGTTGTTCCCAGGTGCACCCTGACCCTGAATGGTAGCACCTGTTAGGTTCCCAGCTATGGGCAAAAAGTGAAGCCGAAACAAAACAAAAAAACACTATAAAAGTATAAAGATACATTTTTATAGTAAAAATAACAGCAATACATTTTTATAAAAATATCAACAATACTATACACATTTATAGTAAAAAATTACCAGCAAAATCTAATTATATTAAAATTATCAACCATACGTTTTATAGAAAAATTTAGCAACAATACATTTTAGATGTAGTTGAAGGCATACAATTGTGTTCACAATTTAGATTTAAGCATTAAATAACCCATAGAGGTGTTGATATGTATGTATGTATAGCTGGCCACTCGTTTACCCGTCTACTAGGGCAGCTAGCCAATCCCTATTGCAGACGTTTTCTCAGGCGCATTTGTGTTTATTCAACACCCACAGAGCCCACCTATGGTTTATACTGCAACTATGGTGAGAAGAACTTAGTTACTGTTTCTGGGAAAGAGAGTGTTATCTAGCGTGATCAACAATTTGAACAAGGCCAACATGCTGAAGCCCTCGGCTACGATGACTTGTGACTTCGTGCTATCACAGCTATCGACGCCCCCACCTCAAGGGTTCCGTTTACCCATTTTCACTCACAAGGCTTGGGTCAAGCCTTGGTAATGTTTTCATGCACTTTTCAAAGGTGCCGCACGCTGGGATCGACCCTCTCCAAGTCTGATAACATCAGGAAGTTTCTTTCTTGACAAATCGACAAATCTTGAAAAATCAAAAAAAATGGTCAGAATCCGAACGTTCTAACCACTTGGCCATAAAAAAAATCAGCCAAACAAAAATGAAAGAACTTATTCATGACATTAATCCATAGAATATCCTACAATTTCTATATAAAACACATATATCTGCCTCTAGCAATTATGTCCACACAAACATGTATATGCACAAAAGCTGAGTATTATCTACCATGTATTCAATTGTGAAAGCAGAATAACATATATCATACTTTTATTAGTTCCAAGCTCCCAAATTACCAACAATATATATTTATAGTAGAATTACCAACAATACATTTTATGGCAAAATGACTAACAATATATTTTATCTGTATCTGAAGCCATAAAACTGTTCGAAATATTCAGATTTCGACATTAAATAACCCATAGAAGTGTTGATATGCCGCTAAACAAAATCAGTCAAAATTTTGTTTGTCGTTTTTTTTACAATGACGTTCACTTTGTATGCTCATAAGGATAAAAACAACACATATAAGATTCGTCAGCGGCATGTAGAAGAAGTAGTCAACTGCTAGAAGTTAGTCAAATCAATTTCACAACGAATCTTCAACTGCGGGATATCTATCACCCGCCCCACGCGGTCAGATGTGGCACAAGTCCGAATTTAATGTGGTGATATCCAAGCCCGTAGGCTCGACCAAAAATTCACTGTAGACCCCGTATAAAAGGGGGTCGGGTAGCTGTTTCCCGAGACGAGACTCTGCCCTTAAACATAGACTTGTCTGGGAGTCCTCCCTGCTCGGAGGCAGAGAGTTTGACCAGCACAGCTGGAGACAAATCTCCAAATGCAGACCAACATACAGTATTTACAACTGTATTTATCTGAATGGGGACATACCTATTATCGTACTTAGGTATGCTACAACACTTACACATCTACTTTATAATTGTCATGAGTTCAAAGTTATTATCAATGTGATCAGAACCAAAATTGTCTACAACAATAATAAACAAGTATATATAAAATAAACAGTCACAACTGCTTCTCAAATTATACAGGGGAAACCTTCAAAAATTAAAAAAGAAATTATCTATGAACACAAAAAGTATGTTCTGCATAACAATTTACCAAATGCATTAGTCATATGTAGAGATAAATTCAACCACAACTTTGATTTCGAGAATGCCAAACTTATTAAAAGAGAAAGTAACTTGCTTAGACGGAAAATTCCCGAGACTTTTGCTACCGAATCTTATCAAAATATAAATGTTCGACCAGGATTTTTTCAAATATCTCCATTCCTGAAAGAATTACCACTTTTCCAAGCCAACATACATGATTATAAAAATGTTAAAAATGTTAAAAGATGACGGATAAATTTATAACCTGTTATTAAAAATATATAATACATAAATTAATCCCCAAATAAATATTATAAATCATTTACTTACTTTTCTTTAGTAGACATTAAATTATGTCACTTACAGTCCTCCATAATTTAGGAAGACTTTTCAGTTAGCTTGATGAATATTTATGAACGTTTCTCAAATTTAAGAATTTTTGAAAAACTGACAACATTTTTAATTTTGTTTATAAATACTTCTTGCATAATAAAATCCTTATATTTGCATTGATAATGTCCATCAGAGACCGAAACGCGTCGACTAACATAAGTTTTACTTTTGTCTTTATATATATATATATATATATATATATATATATATAAATCCTCCTCCTCTTTTCTCAATCGATCGTAGAAGATACATGAACGACAACGATGCAGCCAGCCGCCGCCAACCAGAACTGCCTCATGAAACAGTGTCGGAGTGTCCACCCTAGTCCATTCTTTGATGTGGTCCATCCAGCCTTTGGGCTGCCTCCCCCTACATCTACTCCCTTCCAAGGTAACTTGAAGGACCGTCTTTGGTAGAGTATTGTGGCTTATGATATGTATAAACCACATCATATATATATATATATATATATATATATATATATATATATATATGTAGTCTTCGTCTTACGACATATGCAACTTACGACGGTTCGAATTTACAACATGTGCGATTAAAACATGTATGTCTAAAAAGTGAAAGTGAAAGTGAAAGTAAACCAGCGCATCGAGTGTGTTGCGTATGTACAACAGTTTCCGTACGGCCACCCAGATACAGTAGTAATCCGTTACAGTACAGTCGAGTTACATCGGTGTCTTCTGAAATTTCTTTCAATACACCCCACGATGCATCCCAAGAGAAAATCATGTCTGCTTACTCCAAAGCCTGCCAAGAAAGAAACAAAGTCAATTGATCTGGACACCAAAATGACGCAATTCACATATTTTAGGAATTTGATCCACATATTTTTTGCTCCTATCAACATTATTTACACAGCTTCAACTGCAACAAGAAATACTGTCATCTTGAGATGCAACACTCTACTGATTTTTATCTTGTGGTCCCTGTATTTATTTACATTCTCAAACATTTTCAAAGATGTCTTTTGTTGGCTGGGACAACAACACGTATCAGAAAGACATGTCTTCTCGACATGAATTTTCACAATTATATCTGGTTGATTTGCCCGGATTTCCTCACTAGACTGAATGCTGAAATTCAAGTGGATAGTAACCACATTATTCTATACAACTTGTATTAGCTTTTATTCCCACCAATTCTCTTTGTCAGGGTGAATGAATGCATCACATACTGACCAATGTATCTACTGAGAATCCCTATTTTTATTGTAATATTTTATATTATTATTATTGCTTTGTGTAGAATGTGCGTCATGACCTTATACCATTCAACTTTGCCGACGATACTTAAGGATAAAGAAAGGATCCGTGAAAACTTGAAAAGTTCGGACCCCATGCGTTCTACCGTTATTACGAAGCAACGTACCGGGCCTATCCATGAAATGGAGAAATTACTTCACGTCTGGATCGAAGACCAAATTCAAATACGGATACCGGTGAGCCTTTATACTGTTCAGACAAAGGCAAGAAGTTTATTTCAAACGTTAAAGGAACGCGCTGGAGATGAATAAACTGAAGAGTTTGTGGCAAGTACCGGGTGGTTTAAGAAGTTCAAGCTACGGCTTTAATTGTATAATGTTCGTACGACTGGAGAAGTAGCGAGTGCAGATGTGGAAGTATCACTTAAATTTCTTTTTATTTGTTTTGTTTTGTTTTACGGCATATCAACCTCAATGGCTTATTTAATAGCAACAATTTTTATTGCTGGTAATATATATGTATATATATATATATATATATATATATATATATATATATATATATATATATATATATTGCTGCTAATATTTTTTTCCTTCAAATATCTATTTCTGGTAATATTTTTTCTTCAAAAATGTATAGCAGGTAATTTTTTTTTTTCGAAAATATATTGCTGGTAATAATTTTTTTTCAAAAATGTATTGGTGGTATTAATTTTTTTGAAAGTATTTCTGATATTAAAACCTATTTTTACACTTTCATAGTGTTTTGACCCCAGTTTGGCGGTTTAGCTATTTGCCAATAGCTGGGACCCTAATAGGTGCTACTACCCCGGGTCAGAGTGAACATGGGAACACCAGCAATTAAGAGGTGGTTCCACGCTCCTCAAAACCTCTCGATCAGTGGCCTTGCTGTTGGACGTAGTTTAACGTCTTACCCAGGACACAGATGTAGTTTATCGTCATACTCAGGACGCGCAAGTTTGTTAATGATCTTGAAATAATTATGGAAATGGCTTATCGTGCAGAACAGATTTTTAATGTGGATGGTTATTTTGAAAACGTATGCCAGCACGCACTCACATCCACAAAGAAGCAAAAAAGCCTGCCCGGTTTTAAATCGCCCAAGGATAGGCTAACGCTTCTAATTGGGGGAAACATCGTAGGGTTCAAGCTTAAACCTTTCGTTATCTACCACAGCAAAATCCTGCTAGTGTTCAAGAACGCTAGCAAGCACACGAGGGCCAGTCTACTATTGTTCGAACGATAAAGAATGGATGTGACCCAAAGACTGTTCGAAGACTGGTTCATTAATTGTTTTATTCCTCAAGGGCGTGAGTTTAGTCTAGATAGAGGAATTCCCTTCATCATTTTACTGCTGCTTAATGATGTGCACGGACATCCCACGTACGTAAATGATCACCATACCGATGTGAAAGTGTTTTTGCCAACCCCCAAACAACCGCCTTATTCAAGCTATGGACCAAGGTTCAATTTCTGCCTTTAAGGAAACTTATCTACAAGCTACCATCTCCGAAAAATATCACTGCCTATATATATATATATATATATATATATATATATATATATATATATATATATATTTAAAGAATTGGTTAAAATAATGAATACAAGCAAAATAGTTTAACCCAAATAAATAAATAAACAAATAAACGACTTCCGGTAAAATAACCGCCAAAATAAACTACCCACAATCCACCACTGACCCGTATATATAAATAGCCGAGAAAAATAACAGCACTCGTGGCCTGACGATTGCGTCTAGCATGAAACAGACTGTCGCCTCTAAGTGTTGACTTCGATATTCACTTTTATATTTACACACGCTCTATCTCTGATATTGAGCACTTTATCCCATAAATATAGCACATCTTAAGACTATATTTATTCATATATATATATATATATATATATATATATACTACTGTAAAAAAAGAAGTAACGTAATAACAAAAGGAAGGTCATTGATAAATATGAAGAACAAAGTGTTAAGGGGTCCACCCCTTTTTATACAAGTAGACTCGCCCAGTGTGTACTTGTACTGCTGCCGGTGAATACCCGGGAGTGATACAGTGAGAGAGTAAGAGTGTGAGGTAACCGCTTTGTAGGAATCACAGTTGTGAGCACGTAGACTCAGAAGGAAGTCATACTTCGATACTGAATTTCCCAGAGTGTATATATATTATTATTGCTACTAACCGTATTACCAATTGTATTATTAGGTCAATACATTTATTTGCAATATTTCATTCCTGCGTTTGTCATTCATTTGAGACCGGATTTCATCCCGGAATCCACAACACAAAGTAGGGACTTGCTCGGTTATGCTTCATATTTAAATATTTGTTGAAATTTAAGTTAATTTTTTTATAGTGATTTTATATAATTGAAAAGTGATTTGATGAAGATTATTTTTTAACGATATTCAGTATTTTTAAGATAATTCTTTCTCAAATAGTTGAATAGGTATTTTTCAGGGTTTTCTATTGAAACGACCATGAAGGCATGAATAAATAAATCAATTTTACCTTGCCTCCTACATATTCCCTTTTCACTGGATGCTCCATATTTGCGGCCGTGTGCCCAACCTAACTTAGTAAATAAGTTTATTTTAACGACCTAGGGTCAGATAACAGTCTCCATCATCATCTGGTTGGCTATTACAAATGTGTATCAAGTTCGATCCTCACTCAGTGCTCCATATTTGCGGCCTTGTGCCCAACCTTACCTAAACTTAGTAAATAATTTTGTTTATGACTCGGCCTCAGGTAATAGTCTGCATGATCATCTGCTTGGCCATTACAATTGTTTACTGAGTTTGATCCTTATTGGCTGACCCACATTTAGGACTTTGAGCTAAATCTGAGCTAAAAATATAAATAAACAAAATCTTAAAATCTAGATATATACGTAATTCATCCGACATCGAGTTGCCTAAAGTTATAACTCGAAGTTACACCAGTACACATCTTCCACCATCCAGACCTTCATGAGTTGATCCAGTGAGCCATGCTCACTGGATCAACTCCTCCATATTCGCTTTGTATTCCATTAGTAAGGAGAAAGTTTCACTCAGATAGATTCTTCCTCAAAATTGTTACGTCCTGGAAAGTAGTATCCCCGATCATCACAATCGTAACCTCTTAAAGTTTAGGATCATCACAATCGTAGCCTTTTTAGGTTTAAGATCATCACAATCATGACCTCTTAAAATTTAGGATCATCACAATCGTAAGTTCTTCAAATTTAGGATCATAACAATCGTAGACTTTTCAGGTTTAGGATCATCACAATCGTAACATCTTAAAGTTTAAGATCATCACAATAGTAGACTATTTAAGTTCAGGATGATCACATTCGTTATCTCTTCAAGCTTAGGATCATCACAATCGTCACCTTCTCGAGTTTACGATCATGACAATCGTAGCCTTTTCAAATTTAGCATCATCACAATCGCAACCTCTTCAAGTTTAGAATCATCCCAGTCGTAACCTCTTCAACCTTTGGATCATCACAATCGTATACATTTCAGGTTTAGGATCATCACGATCGTCACCTCTTTGAGTTACAGATCATGACAATCGCAGCACAGGCGTAACCTCTTGAAGTTTCGGATTATCACAATCGTAGGCATTTAAAGTTTAGGATCATCACAACTGTAACCTCTTCAACTATAGGATCATCACAATCATAGCCTATTCAACTTTAGGACCATCATAATCGTAACCTCTTCGGATGATCGCAATCGTAGCCTTTTCAAGTTTCGGTCATCACAATCGTAGGCTTTTCAAATTTAAAAACATAACAATCGTAACCTCTTTAAGATTAGGATCATCACAATCGTCATTCTTCAGGCTTAGGATCATCACAATCGTAACAACTTCAAGTTCAGGATCATCACAATCGTAGCCACTTCAAGTTCAGTATCAGCACAATCTTAGCCACGTCAATTTAGGATCTTCACAATCGTAAAATCTTCAAGATTAGGATCCTCCCACTCACTCTTAATGTTTAGGATCATCAAAAGTGTAGACATTTCAAGTTCAGGATCAACACAATCGTAAGTTCTTCAAATTTAGGATCATCACAATCGTAACCTCTTAAACTTTAAGATCTTCACAATCGTAACCTCTTAAAGTTTATTAGTGTAACAATCGCAGCCTTTTCAAGTTTAGGATCATCACAATCGTCACATCTTCAAGTCTAGGATCATCACAATCGTCACATCTTCAAGTTTAGGATCATCACAATCGTAGCCTTTTCAAGTTTAGGACCATCACAATCGTCACCTCTTCAAGCTTAGGATCATCACAATCGTCACATCTTCAAGTTTAGGATCATCACAATCGTAGCCTTTTCAAGTTTATGGCCATGACAATCGTAACCTCTTCAAGTTTAGGATCATTCCAATCATCACCTCTTCAAGCTTAGGATCATCACAATCGTCACATCTTCAAGTTTAGGATCATCACAATCGTAACATTTTCAAGTTTAGGATCATCACAATCGTAACATTTTCAAGTTTAGGATCATCACAATCGTAGCCTTTTCAAGTTCAGCATCATCACACTCGTCACCTCTTCAAGGTTAGTATCATCACAATCATAGCCTTTTGAAGTTTAGGTCCATCACAATCGTCACCTCTTCAAGTCTCGAACCAAACATTATCTATCCTACATATCTTCTTGCCTTAATTGTACACTCTTACAACAATATAATTTACTAACTTTCTACTTTGGCTAATCCTCCCTGTGGTTTTGCGCCAGACTAATTCTATCATTACTGAGCATCTCCTATATTCTCATCTATCTCAATGAGGCTCCTTTGTTTCGGCGTTTTGGGGGAACCATTTTCAAATCAGACCTCAAGTGGAACCCATATATCCGATCCACAAGATTAACAAATATTTACGATTTACAAGATTTAGGTTAGACCAAAAATGGTGTATTGTAGCCATGTCTGGATTGCAGCTTCACATACCTCTCTTTCCAGTGTTGACAGTGTTCAAAGTCGTTTACGTGTCCTTGTGGCTCATGAAATATTTCCCACCATACAACCCCTTTCCTCGCAGAAAAAAAACGTCTCAAAACTCACGCTGCTCTATGAATATTTCCATGGAAAATGTTCTGACGCGCTACATTCCCAAGCTCCTCCAGTTTAGACATTTAGAGCTAAGACCTGTCATGTCAAATACACAGTGGCGAATCATCATCATTCCCTTCGTATTCCATTAGTAAGGAGGAAGTTTCATTCGGATAGCTTCTTCCAAGAGCCATTACTTTGTAGAACGGTCTCCTGGGGGGGATACTTTCACGAACACTACAACCTTAACCTCTTTAAGTCTACGGTCAACTCTTGCCTATTGTATATATCCTCATAAACTGCACTTATTTCGCACTCTAACTTCCATAGACCAAGCTCATTTAGCAAGACACTGCTTTGAGAGGCTCTTGGGCCTTGTCCTGGATGAAGATTAGGTAAAAAAATGATATGGACTCCCGTTCTACATAAACTAGTGACTTTTTTATTTATTCTTGCATATTTTGTATACTTTTCAAATAAACACACCCAAAACAAAATGTGTATGACTATTTCTGTTACACACACGGATATATATGTAGATGTTTATGTTACACACACACACACACACACACACACACACGCAAACACACACACACATATATATGTGTGTGTATGTGTGTGTGTGTATAATGCAAGTATTTACATACTGGTTTGTACAAAGTGCTCGTGATTTGTTGCTTTTGGTTGGGTATGGGGTACGAACTGCTCGCTGGTACACTAGTAGTGGGTGGCGTTGTAACGAGAGGGGTTACCCGTAAATTCGAAAGAGGTAAAAGGTAAGCAGAAGAGCGGGAAAGTGGAGGGGGTTCATGTTGCCCTTGGCAACGAGATTTGACAGGGGGTTATTCGGTGCAAAACTACACAAGCGTGTGCTTTTGCGTGGATTTACGTCAGAACGCTCCTGTGTGTATTTTGCAATATATGTGCCTTTTCAGGCATGCACAGAGCGCATATATATATATATATATATATATATATATATATATATATATATGTGTGTGTGTGTGTGTGTGTGTGTGTGTGTGTGTGTGTGTGTGTGCGTGCGTGCGTGTGTATTATAGACAATAGACGTTTTTTGTCGATTGATTTTATTGATCGACTTTTCCAAATTTCTTATAATTAATCGACACATAATGTCTGATTAATAAACATTTTCTACCTAAACACACAGTATATATATATATATATATATATATATATATATATATATATGCATAATAACTTCAGACTATATATATATATATATATATATATAGTCTGAAGTTATGCAGATCCCATAAACCTCAATATATTGAATGTGCGTTGAAAAGTTTAATTTAGAATCAAAGCTTGAATTATGTTTTTAGATCATTTCAACATGTTTTATTGAAGTTAATGGGTTTATTATAAAAACTGCAGTCTGAAGATCAAAGAAGTAAAATCACTTTTTACTTCAATAAAAAATCATCAACAATTGATCAACACCTATAAGAGAACAAAATAAGAAACGTATATGATAAATACTTGAAGCATTTACATCTTAATATTGTTACTCTTTTACTTAACAACAACAAGTAATCTATTATCCATTGATTTTCTTAATTTTTCTTTTACTTCATCAGGTTCAATTGCCGACATGGTGGTTTTAACTGCTTCCCATAGATCTGCTTTATTGCCATATTGTTTGTCCCCTCCATGTAATTTCATCTTCACAATTGACCATATATTTTCAATCGGATTCATATCTGGACTTGATAGTGGTCATTCCATTATCTTCTCTCTTGTAAATCTTTTACGCTCAAAAAAAAATTCAGGATTAAGCTTAGATACATGAGAAGGGGCATTGTCGTGCATAAAAACACACTTCAGTTTGAAAGTGTGAAGCTGGTACTTGTATCATTCAAATAAAGTCTTGTCCATGAAAACGCAATAGTTAACACTGTTCAATTTAACTCCTTTATTGACTTTGAATGGTTCAATAATGCTTTGATCGAAAATTCCACTCCATATCAACACATAGCCGCCTCCTTGCTGATTTCTTTTAGCAACAGGCACATATGCATAGGATAGAATCCATCCTTTGACCCATCTATCAGTTCGATAGTGTGTCACCCGAGATTCATCCGTGAAAATTACTCTTACGTCAATTTTCATGTATTTCTAGGCCTAATTTTTACGTTTTAAAATATTTGCTTTAGTGAAAAGAGTTTTCTAAGAGATTCCATGACAGATCCCAAATTGCGAAGTATTCTCCCAAATTCTGAACAATGGTTTAAAATGTTTGCTTCGCAATAATTCTTTTGAATTTGTGTTCCCATCGAGGTGACAAGTTTTTTTTTACCTTTGCTTCTAGTTATCTCACCTGAATGCTCGACTGCTATAGGCCGCAGTAATCACTTCGTCCGGCTGTACCAGAGGGACACGTCTGATTGCAACAGACGTCTCTTTGTCTCTGCTCGTAAAGAGTGCAAGCGTGTCCTCAGAGAAGCAAAGTTAATGTTTGCTGATAGAATGAAACAGCTTGTAGCAACTAGCAAGTTCGGATTTAGAGATAATTGGCAAGGATGTGATGAACAACAGCAAATCCTTAATCCCTCATCTATTCGATCAATTCGAAGTGTTGACATCTACAGCAGATAGGGTTGAATGCTTTGCTTGGAAATTCTCTTCCAACTCAACACTCGACCTATTTGGGGTACCCATACCTGATTTCACTGATAACAGACACCATTTCTAAATTAGACTCCCGTAAAGCAAGTGGAGGTGACAACAGCAAATCCTTAATCCCTCATCTATTCGATCAATTCGAAATGTTGACATCTACAGCAGATAAGGTTGAATGCTTTGCTTGGAAATTCTCTTCCAACTCAACACTCGACCTATTTGGGGTACCCATACCTGATTTCACTGATAACAGACACCATTTCTAAATTAGACTCCCGTAAAGCAAGTGGAGGTGACAACAGCAAATCCTTAATCCCTCATCTATTCGATCAATTCGAAATGTTGACATCTACAGCAGATAAGGTTGAATGCTTTGCTTGGAAATTCTCTTCCAACTCAACACTCGACCTATTTGGGGTACCCATACCTGATTTCACTGATAACAGACACCATTTCTAAATTAGACTCCCGTAAAGCAAGTGGAGGTGACAACAGCAAATTCTTAATCCCTCATCTATTCGATCAATTCGAAGTGTTGACATCTACAGCAGATAAGGTTGAATGCTTTGCTTGGAAATTCTCTTCCAACTCAACACTCGACCTATTTGGGGTACCCATACCTGATTTCACTGATAACAGACACCATTTCTAAATTAGACTCCCGTAAAGCAAGTGGAGGTGACAACAGCAAATTCTTAATCCCTCATCTATTCGATCAATTCGAAGTGTTGACATCTACAGCAGATAAGGTTGAATGCTTTGCTTGGAAATTCTCTTCCAACTCAACACTCGACCTATTTGGGGTACCCATACCTGATTTCACTGATAACAGACACCATTTCTAAATTAGACTCCCGTAAAGCAAGTGGAGGTGACAACAGCAAATCCTTAATCCCTCATCTATTCGATCAATTCGAAATGTTGACATCTACAGCAGATAAGGTTGAATGCTTTGCTTGGAAATTCTCTTCCAACTCAACACTCGACCTATTTGGGGTACCCATACCTGATTTCACTGATAACAGACACCATTTCTAAATTAGACTCCCGTAAAGCAAGTGGAGGTGACAACAGCAAATTCTTAATCCATCATCTATTCGATCAATTCGAAGTGTTGACATCTACAGCAGATAAGGTTGAATGCTTTGCTTGGAAATTCTCTTCCAACTCAACACTCGACCTATTTGGGGTACCCATACCTGATTTCACTGATAACAGACACCATTTCTAAATTAGACTCCCGTAAAGCAAGTGGAGGTGACAACAGCAAATTCTTAATCCCTCATCTATTCGATCAATTCGAAGTGTTGACATCTACAGCAGATAAGGTTGAATGCTTTGCTTGGAAATTCTCTTCCAACTCAACACTCGACCTATTTGGGGTACCCATACCTGATTTCACTGATAACAGACACCATTTCTAAATTAGACTCCCGTAAAGCAAGTGGAGGTGACAACAGCAAATCCTTAATCCCTCATCTATTCGATCAATTCGAAATGTTGACATCTACAGCAGATAAGGTTGAATGCTTTGCTTGGAAATTCTCTTCCAACTCAACACTCGACCTATTTGGGGTACCCATACCTGATTTCACTGATAACAGACACCATTTCTAAATTAGACTCCCGTAAAGCAAGTGGAGCTGACGGGATGTCAGCCATCGTTCTAAAGAAAATGTGCTCCTGAGCTGACTTCACTTCTCTCCAAACTCTACAACTATTACCTCGCTGCTTTTTTGCTCTCCAGCTTGTTGGAAGTCCTTCTCTGTAGTTCCTGTTTTTAAGAACTCTGATCCCTCTAACCTTCACCCTATTAGTCACGTGCCGCAAAGTATTCGAGGCTCTAATCGATGCTGAAGTGGTTAAGCATGTTACCTATCACGACATACTCTCTGACAGACGATATAGCTTTCATTTTGCCAGCTCTACCGCTGATGGGCTATCACTGAATATGTGTATCAAGTTTCTTGATAATAACAGTGAGACTCGAGCGGTGGTTTTATATATCGCGAAGGCCTATGAAAGAGTTTGGCACGCTGGTCGTCTACCTAAGTTTCGGGGCTACAGTATTACTGGAGGATTGTTTTATTTAATCCAATCTTTCCTACCACGTTGTTAAATGAAGGTCGTTTTAAAAACGCTCGCTTCCAGAACCTTTCGCACAAACGCGTGTGCCCCACAAGGGTCTATCCTCTGTCTTAAGCTGTTTCTGAACTTCATCAATAATCTTCTTGATGTCGTCAGTTTCCAAATAATCATTTATTCAGATGACACTATCATTTACTCCTGTCTCAACAGCAAATTCGTCAGAGCCGACAATGTTAACCTGGGTGTTACTCCTGAAAAGGACCTCCAATCAGTGAATAACTAAAGCAGGAAATGGTTTGTAAATTTGACTGCCTCCAAAACAAAACTGATCTCATTTAACCCCCATAGAGAAATTTTCCTGTTCGCCATTTGCATGGCTAATGCTAGACCCGTGGAGGACAACACACTGCCTCTTCTTGACGTCACGTTTTCAACTGACATGAAGTGGAACTACTACATCGAATCAATAGCTGCATCTACTGCAAGGACTCACTATGACGTGCAAGAAGGTTTTTCTCGTCATAGTCCATCTTGCACATTTACAAGTCTACCATTCGTTCATATATTGAATATTGGTTTCGTATCTGGTCTAGTGCTCTTGCTATTCATTTCTAGGTTCTTCACAAAATCCCCCCCAAAAAAGGATCTGCAATGCAATCGATCCTGACTTGGCATCTCGACATTAGTCACTTCCTCACCGACGTGACGTAGCTTCCCTCTGTCTTTTCTAAAAATATTTTCATGGTAGCTGCTCTGAGGAGCTATTTTCCCTGGCGCCAAGACTACATGAATTTAAGTGTGCTACTACATTGGCAGTTAGGTCCCACCCTTTTACTGCTGAAATGGTTAAATGGAACCGCCACTTCTACTCAAACAGTTTCTTTTCTCGCACTTCCCGCCTGTGGAACTCCATTCTGTTTCCTTGCTTCCTTGATAACTACAGTCTTCAAGAATTTAAATGCAACGTCCATCGGCCATCTTCTATCTTTTTGGATCCCGTTCAGCTTTTATCCTTTCCTCGGTGCTCCTATACCCAGTTCTCTCTCTCTCTCTCTCTCTCTCTCTCTCTATGTGTGTGTGTGTGTGTGTGTGTGTGTGTGTGTGTGTGTGTGTGTGTGTGTGTAACCTCCTGCGTACTAGTGGCATTTCCGCCTTGTTTGGGGTGAAATGATAAAATAACAACCCTCTTTATCGTTCTATGATCTCTGTGGAATTCCTTTGATATTTCCAGTGGGAACATTCGCCTACTCAATAACTTTGTTATTTTCTGCTTTCCCGCAGTTATTAGATCCTTTCCATTGCCCATGTTTCAATATATATATATATATATATATATATATATATATACATATATATATATAATAGTTTTTATTATATTTCAGAGGCCTTAAACTAATATTAGTTTAATCAGTATAATAAATTCAGACCGTTGTTTTTGTAAAAAAAATCCTAAATCCTAATGTCACGAAAAGTATATTAAAATTGTACTTTCTACTTTAAGCTTGTAAATCCGTTTCCTTTCGTCAATTTAGCCGCAGCACGTGTCTCCTACTCAATACAGCAGTAACCGTATCCCTGTTACCTCCTTATGCCCTCTTTTATTTCCTAATTGACAGCCAAAATTTACATACGTACTCTCGCGAGAAAGTATACGATTTCGGGATCTATCGGCCTTAAAATGTGTAACCCGTGAAGTCGCTATTTTTCCCTTATTGAACAGTTTACAACCGAGACACGTTCTAATCCGTGTTTGCCCTGGAGGTAAGCCATATTCTACTCGCGTTTCAAAAAATGCATGCTATCCTGTGCCTCTTTGACATCTGCGGTAGTTCACTACACTCCCCACTGATCGCATGATCACAGCAAATGCAACGGGTAGGGAAGCTTCTTCTGTTGGGTACTCCTCTGAGGGGGGACAACATGTTTCATATGAAACACGACTGGATAGATCATTGGGTTCCTCTGCACGGGACTCTGCGCTGTTGGTATCAGAAGAATCACCTGGTGAAGTCGATTTCAAGTCGACTAACAGCTCACTTTCTGTTGAATTACCTCCATATTTAGATAGAGGGTACGAGCCCCAAAAGAAGTGCAAGTCGTTCACCTGACAGGGAATTCCCCCAGTCTGTACTGACAGTTAACCTTAGTTAAGCTCCCTGTATTAAACTTGGTCGTCTATCTCTCTTGCGGGGTCTTAACCTAGACAATACCGCCCATATTTTATGCTCCTCGAGTATTCCATGGTTCTGGCGGAGGCGTCACATCAATGCCTTGTACGTGATCGTGATATTTATCTAGCCGCCCTGTTCGTATGATTACAGAAAATGCAACCAGAGGTAGGCATATTCTGCCGGGTACTCATCCGAAAAAAAGCAGCATAAGCTTTGTCTTCAAATAAATCGCCACTGAAAGAATCATTGTGTCCTCCTCTTTCACGGCACTAAGCGTTGCTGGTATCAGGAGAATCACCTAACGAAGTTGATCTCAAGTCGACTAACAGCTTGCTTTCTGATGAATCACCTCCATGTTCAGATGGAGAGTACGAACCCCGAAAGAGAAGCCCGAACAGGGAATTCCGTTAAACTAACTGCGAACTGTTAACCTTAGTTATCCACCCTGTATTAAACAAGTTGTACATCTCCGTTACAGAGTCCTAACCAGATAATTTCCCCTATATTTTATGCTCCTCGAATAGTCCATGTTTCTGACGGAAGCGTTACAACAATGCCTCGTACGTGGACGTGATATTTATCTAGTGTGTATTCCGGCGCTGTAGCAGTGAAAGGTTGTCCTTAGGTGTGACATTATTCCAGTAGACTGCCTCTGGTATGGAGCACTGTATTCTAGCCGCAATGTTTTTAATGCTTCTCTGACTACTTACGACTATACCATTCCCGGTCGGCGCATAAGCACATCGGAATCGAAGATGCACGTTCCAGCCACAGAGGCAAATATTCTACCTGAAATCTTTGTAGCTATACGTTCAAACTCTCTGCCTTCGGGCAGAGAGGAACCCCGACTATGCCGAAGGGCGGAGTCTCCATCGGGGAGGTAAACCAACCCGATCCCGTTTATGTGGGTTCTACAGGGAATTTTTGCCCGAGACTAAGGGCTCGGATATCCCACGTTATACTCGGCCTTGTGCCACTTCTACCCTCGTGGGGATGGGCTAGTAATTACCGTCTAGCTGGGATCCGTTACTCAGCTTTTAGCTGTTGTCGAACTCTCTGACTTCGGGCAGAGAGGAAACCGGACGAGGCTATGCCGAAAGGCAGAGTTTCGTCCGGGTAGGAAGACAGACAGATCGAACCCGTTTATGAGGTGTTTACGGGGAATTTGGGGCCGAGCCTACCTACTTGGGGAGTCTGGTAAATATTTCTAGCTGGGATCTGTTGAGTACGACTCAGACTGACGCGAGAACTACTGACCTTCCAATAATAGCACTCACTACTGGTTTGACTTGCGACGATCGTGCGCATAACTGTTACTTTATTTCGTATTGTACTGGTTTTCCTATTAGCACGGAATATGACGCTTCTTTTTTTGTCCTCAAATAAATCGCCACTGAGGGAATCACTGGGTTCTCCTACACCGGACTCTGCGCAGCTGGTATCAGGAGAATCGCCTGAAGAAGTTGATCTCAAGTCGACTAACAGCTCGCTTTCTGATGAATCACCTCCCTGTTGAGATAGAGAGTACGACCCTCGAAAGAGGTGCAAATCCTTCACATGGCAGTGAATTCCGACAATCTGTACTGACTGCGAACTGTTAACTTTGATTATTGTTATGGTACAAGGAACTTGGACCACGGTGATGGTCCATGGTTAGAACCAATGAAAGAATAACACGAACACAGGTATGGAATACAAAGATATATTACAACAGAAATATAATACAAAGAAGTAGAAGTATTAGTAATGACTATCAGATTTGGTTAGAATGAACTATGTTGTCTCGACAAGTATCACTATTCCAATGTCCTTACAATATGCTCTCAATTATCTCTCTTCGTCTTACAATATGCTCATACCTCGTGAGAGGCACAGTATTTATAATGTCACGAATAGACCATTATTATTATGGGTAAGTTCCCATAACAGTTATGCGACCCGTCTTAAACCTGGTCGTACATCTCCCTTGCGGTGTCTTAACCCAAAAAATATTCCCCATATTGCATGCACCTCGAGTATTTCATGGTTTAGTCGGAGCCGTTGCATCACTGCTCCATACGCGGACGTGATACTTATGTAGCGCATCTGCCGGCGCTGTAGAAGGTGAGAGGATGTTCTTTGGTGTGACGTTATGACAGTAGACAGCCTCTGTCATGAAGCACTATATTCTAGCCGCAATGTTTATTAAGGTTTGGTTTCAATTTTTTTATATTTTAGTATTTTAGAATTTTTAGTATGTGTTTATTCTCTTCTTGGAAATACTCACCCTATAATTAACAATACCTTGACGATGACATTATGCTACGTCGAAAGTACTCGGAGAATAAATACAATATAAACCAGCACGGCGTTTCCTCTCGTCTTTTAATAACCACACAAAAAAGCTTATCCGTGGATATGAAAGGATCTTATCGAGAATAAGTAGACAGAACAAATGTAAATTGATTAAATAATAATAATACAACTAACTTAGTTGCCCAAAACAATTCTTCTCCGACAACTAGCATCTTGCAAAAGGCCAACATTGTATATCAATTTAAATATCCTTTAGGAGATTGTATCTCTGATAAAAATGTCAATACGTACGTTGGCTTTACTACGACAATGCTAACAAAAACACTTACATCTCATTTGGCTGAACATAGCTCACTACATCAGCACTTAAAGGAACACTCATGCCCAAACTTGCAGATTAGACGGATATTAGTTGAAAGCGCATCTGTATTACATAAAAACAATAAATAAATATCCTTGCAGCCCTTTATATAATAGCGTTAAAGCCCAAAATAAATAAAGTCAACTTCGAGTATAGCAACAAAGTCCTTAAAATGCTTATGAAATATATATATATATATATATAGATAATATTAGTGGTAAATATACATATATATGCAAAATCCACAGGTGCATATATACACATGTATATTTAGAATAAAAAATTTCCGAGAGGATAAAATCCAGGTAGAACTCAATGTCCAGGACAGAGTAAGGATATAATAAAAAGGCTTAAACACTAATATTCCATGGTCATAATTTATTCCATTGGAATCGTAAATACGATCCAATTCATCAGACCTACAAATTCAAAAAAAAGCTTTTTTTTGAATTTGTAGGTCTGATGAATTGGATCGTATTTACGATTCCAATGGAATAAATTATGACCATGGAATATTAGTGTTTAAGCCTTTTTATATATATATATATATATATATATATATATATATATATATATATATATATATATATATACGTATGAACAAAAAAGTTAATTCCCTTACATTAAAAAAAAACAAATACATGCACTTTTAACTCTAGAACGAGGCATAATCAGTAAACAAACGAACAGTTGAAATGCTTTAAATTCACAGAAACACATGTACATACCCACAGACAATTTATCACAATGAAGATGTTCTCAGATGAGATTGAAAGTACTTAGGAAAATAAAAACTATTTGAAAGAAAAGTTTGGTATTTTTCTTACTCAATATTCTGAATCTACCAAAAAATTAATCCGCAAACAAAAACTAATCGACATTATATGTCTAAGTTATTCAACCAAACCTGTATGAATATATATATATATATATATATATATATATATATATATATATATATATATATATTCCTTAAGGACGTAGTCAATAATCGTTCATTACAGGTACCTTGTCTTTTTTTCTTTTTTGTTTGCATTATTTACATTCGAATTAATGTCCTCATCTTCGTTTTGGCCGTTCAGCTCTCCTGCTTTCTCCAATTATCTGTCAATCCCTATAACATTCATATATATATATATATATATATATTTATATATATGTGTGTGTGTGTGTGTATATATATATATATATATATATACATATATATATATATATATATATATATATATATATATTTATATTGTCATCCACAGACAGACTATTTCGCTGCATCACAGCTCATCAATGTGGCTAGACGTTAGGTTGCCTCTAGCTAGGGTGGAAACCCGGCTGAATCGGTGTCAGTCGGAGAATCTACCCCGAAGCCGTTGGTGCACGGCAGGGATGAAGGTGAATTTAAGCGTATTTATTTTTAGATAAACACACAGTGAGTGAGAGAACTCGATTCGATTTACCGAAAAGTCATGCATTATGAGCCGTAATAGTCACTGTTTACAAACACACACTTCCTTCCCCAAGAGCTCAACAGAAATATTTTTTCAAGGGGATGTATATTGTCATCCACAGACAGACAAGATATATATTTAAAAGAATGTGTACATGTGAATGTGTGTGTGTGAGTGGGTGCGTATGTTTGTATATATATATATATATATATATATATATATATATATATATATATATATATATGTATATATGTGTATGTATGTATGTATGTATACTGATTCATCTAAAAGGTAGCGGGGGACACGCACACGACGATACGCAGAAATGGAAATAGATTTGATAGTCTCAGGGGTGATGTGGGATAGGGGGGGGCATCTATCATCAACGCACCTGTCATCGCCACCACCAAGACCAAACCTAATGACTTTATTCCCACTTAAAGTCGCTTTTGCTAAAAGTCAAAAAAGTGAAATCAAGGATTACTACAAATACAGAAAATGAACAATGAAATATTAAAAGAACATAAAGAAATTTTATTCCTTTAAAAATTGCTTCCTTTAATTTGCTGGAAGAAGGTCACGAGACCGGAAACTCGTGTAGCAAAAATATGAAGAATAAAATGTAATATATACACTAATACAAATCCACATTATGACCAAAAACATTTGCTGTTTCTGTCTTTTTTAACATATATATATATATATATATATATATATATATATATATATATATATATATATATATATATATAAGGTCTGATCGAAATGTATTGGGACTGTTGCTATGGTAAAGTACAGAAAGTGAAGCTACTTGGTACAGATTGACTTTGAACACTGTTACGCATACGTACTAAGTTATAACGTTCACTTTCACTTCCGTTGAAAATAGTAGTGCTTGGAAGGAAAGTGTGTAGAGTGTGGTCATCTCAGTTACCATGGATCGAGCAGCAGTTTTTTTGGGGGGCTAAGCACAATATTCCCTATGTCCAAGAACCACTATATTTCCAAGACCTCGCCCATTTGCGACTTTTTCCTATTCCCCAAAATCAAATCCGATTTGAAAGGATCAACATTTCAAGACGTCGAGGAAATCTAAAAGAATGCGACGTGGCAACTACACGCTATTCCCAAAAAGAAGTTCCAGGGTTGCTTTCATCAAGTGAAGCGACGTTGGATAAAGTGCGTGGTTTCAGAAGGGGGCTACTTCGAAGAGGATTATATGCCGAATGGATATGGTGATTTTCTAAGCGTAACTTAGATGTGGCACATGGCCGAAATTATCTTGCATAGAGAGTAAAGTGATTTCAATTACCACAACTTTTGCAAAGATAATAAAGTGATGTCCCTTTGCCTTCTCAACGGGTTTTGAATTCAGATTTTGACTTCTCCCAGACTGGTTGTCATCCGAGGCAAGAGATAATGAAGCTGCTCATCTATCTTGATACATTTTTGGGGGCATTTCTTCTTCTTCTTTAAATATGTCCCCGCAAATATATTTGTGCGCGGACCCATAAGCATGAACGTAGATAGAGTGTTTGTTTGTATGTACGTGTTTTGAGCGCTTCCATGTTCTGGTGTGTCTGTATGTGCGCATGTGCACACGCATGCGTGTATGCTAGCGTGCATACTATTTGTCTCATAGCTGGTGAGGTGGGGGAAATTTATGTTTTCATTATTTGTAATTTTTTTTTTTTTTTTACAAGAGCATTTATGCGATGTAAATGAAACTATTTCGGATATAATTTGATCTCGGTACGTCGATTTCATTTTTGTTTTTTCGTTTAGTTTTTGTTTTGTTTTTTTTTTTGTTTTTTTTTGCAGATGCGCTCAACCCATCAGGATATATAGTGATTTTCCAAGCGTAGCTTAGATGTGGCACAAGGCCGAAATTAGGGGGCACCCAGTGAGGATCGAACTCACTTCGTAATTGTTCTAGCGAGACAAGCTTGCTAACCATTACACCACCTCGAGGATATATAATGTAGCTGTTCATCTATCTTGATACATCTCTTGGGGCGTTTCTCCTTCTTCTTCTTTAAATATTTCCCCGCAAATATATTTGTGCGCGGACCCATAAGCATGAACGGAGATAGAGTGCTTGTTTGTACGTACGTGTTTTGAGCGCCTCCATGTTCTGGTATGTCGGTATGTGCGGATGTGCACACGCATGCGTGTATGCGAGCGTGCCTATAGTAATCCGAGGCTTCGCGGCAAAGAAAAACTATCGAATATCAGTAGCTAAAAAAAAAAAAAAAAAAAAAAAAAAGGTAACGGCGATTCACTGTGGGTGGTCGAAATTTGGCGTTGCTCCCCGCCTGGGTGTGTTAACTTGGGGATAGTTGGGTGGTGTGGGCTTCGGGGTGTATTTCTAGCAAAGAGCAGTGCAGGTGTCGAGACCGCTTGATGGAATCGTGGAGAAATGAGCAAAAACTTTCTGAATGTGGTTTATTCTTTTTACATAAACATTTTGAAAGGAGGAAAGACGTAAGTACGAACGTTTAGACCGGACAATGTATTGTTTTCGTTTCGTATCAATGTACACTGTACGTGCATAAGTATTCTGGAAGGAAATTATGCGGAATGTATTCTCCTCAGTATTCATACACACACACACACACACACACATATATATATATATATATATATATTGTGTATTTAGGAAGCAATCCTTCATTTATGGATGTTTCATTGAATACGACAGACAAGATACTACGATTAAGCTTTTTATTTAATTTTTCTTGTGTTCGAACAAGTGTTTTCTTTTCTGGACACAGAATGTGTAGAAACTGTCCAAATGTTCTATAGTTCCGAGCGCTTTCGGCTATACTTTTTAGGATGATTTTATTTTTTCAATTTAATTGGGTGTGTGCGATATGTGTGTATGTTTTTAACGTTATAGAGATGTTTTATTTTCCGAACACAGTCAGCATGAACACGGCCACGACGTCGAGGAAATCCAAAAAGAATGCGACAAGGCAATTGCTCGCTCTTCCTAAAAAGAAGTTCCAGGGATGCTTCTATCAATAGAAGCGTCGCTGGATAAAATGTGTGTTTTCAGAAGTGGGGTATTTGAAGAGGATTAAATGCCGAATTAATATGGTGATTCCTTAAGCGTAGCTTGATGTGGCACATAGTCGAAGGTATTTTGCAGAGAGTGATTTCAATTACCACAAGATTAAGATTTTTATTTAATTTTTCTTGTGTTCGAATAAGTGTTTTCTTTTCTGGACACAGAATGCGTAGAAACTGTCCAAATGTTCTATAATTACGAGCACTTTCGGCTATACTTTTAGCCATTATCAAGGATGATTTCATTTTTTTCATTTTAATTGGGCGTGTGAGATGTTTGTGTATGTTTTTAGTGTAATAGAGATGTTTTATTTTCCCAATACGGTTAGCATGAACACGGCCACAATGTGCTAACGGTGTTCGGAAAATAAAACATCTGCATAAAACAGACGAAAACAGACGCCCATCGCACACACCCAATTGAAAAAAAATAAAGGCGAAAGCACTCGGAACTATAGAATATTTGGACAGTTTCCACACACTCTGTATCCAAAAATAAAAACACTTATTCGAACATAAGAAAAATTATATATATATATATATATATATATATATATATATATATATATATATATATATATATATATATATATATATATATATATATATATATATATATATATATATATATATATATATATATATATATATATATATATATATATATATATATATATATATATATATATATATATATATATATATATATATATATATATATATATATATATATATAATCTCATAGTATTCACTGCAGCTAGACATCCGATCGCTTCAAGACGGGACCGAAACCCGACCGATTTGGCATCAGTCGGGTTTCGGTCCCGGCTTGAAGCGATCGGATGTCTAGCCACACTGATATACAGTGAATGTTGTGATACTGTGATACAGTGAAACAGTCTGTCTGTATATAACAAAACACTAATCAAAATGGTAAATCTGAAAAAGATGAACACGAGGTGGGGTGGGGGTTAAGTAAGGAGCCACGACAAAAATAAACGTATTATTAAAAACAAACAAAGACGTGGAAATAAGCTCCTAGCGAATAAAAAACAAAAAAACAAAAAAAAAGAACAATTACTCAGGACCCACCCATCAGTCAAAGAGAACGAAGAAAGTTCTCTTTCGGTCTACACAAAGTCGGTCGATGAAGCTGTATGTAAACAACTTCTAAAAAAACGTAAATGTTTAACCTAGCGAGCTCTGTGCAGCACCCTGAACGATCCGTTGACATATTCGGAAGCGCACTAAAAAAGGTCCCCTTAAAGTGATCGGTCATTTTCAAAGCCATATATAAATTTTGTGGCAAAATTTTCTTGTTTATATATATATATGGCCACCGTACGTCACAAGACACACACATATATATATATATGTCATTATATATATATATATAAAATGCCTTAATATATATATATATATATATATATATATGTGTGTGTGTGTGTGTGGGTGTGTGTGTGTGTATAAAGCCATTTTTTATGTTTATACGTCCTTTTTATAGATACAAATATTTGAGTAAATGTGCTGTTTGTAATAAACAGTATTAACAACATTTACCGGCTAGAATGTCCGAGAAATTGTCATAGAAAATATGCGTCCTCCGACAGGAATCGAACCTGTATCCTATACGGAACCGTCATATAGCCTGACGTGCTTTTACGGATTGAGCCACAGAGGAGCGTTTCGGTTAGCAAGGTCGATTTTACTGTTTATAAACTATGATTTTCTCCAGTACATTCATATCTGCTCGATGCACATCCAAATGTAAACAAATGACGTCACATATTATGAAATGTACAAAGTCCGACAATTATTTTAAGACATTTTTTTAAATGAAATTTAAAAAATTTTAAGACATTTAAAAAAATGTCTTAAAATAATTGTCAGACTTTCATTATGTGTAGCGTCATACATACATACATACATATATATAGAAGTTTAGCTCAAGACGTATTTCTAAATATAAATAAATAAATAAATAAATAAATAAAAACGGTCCCCTTAAAAGAAAGCGATCTGTCATTTTGGAAACCATATATAAATTCTATGGCAAAACATTTTTGTTATATATATATATATATATATATATATATATATATATATATATATATATATATATATATATATATATATATACCACATAACACCCTTGAGCGCTTAGCTTTGAAGCAAGTAGAATGGAGATCAACGTGTTTTAGTGAACTCAGCAATTTTCAATCTGCTTGTCTTCAAGAGGCGAGAGCAAGATCTAAAAGGTCAGCCAATCTAACAGTGATCTCATCTCACACCTGCTCCGTATGTGGCCTCCTTTGTAAATCACTAGCAGGTCTTAAATGCCACTTAAGATTATCGCATAAACTTTCATAAATGAATCAATAAGCAGGCAGATCCTCATACGTCGAAACCGACGGGAGAGTCCATTATATATATATATATATATATATATATATATATATATATTGTGACGTACTGTAACCGTTACTTATATAAGTATAGCTCAAGACGTATTGCTAAGATAAGACAGTATTTAATTACAACTGCAAATAAATACTTAACATTAACAAAGAATTACAATTCAACCGAAGATAATTAACCATTTCAGTGAATACCTTGTTAGTATCACGGCTGAAATATATGAAGATTAGTTCTACCCATTGCATTTAGAAGAATCGACTAAAAATGATGGTTGAGTGACTTCTTCAAAACTAATTTAGTAAATCTCACTTCGGGCCTGGAGGGTTTTATCATATATTCAACATCAATAACAGCAACAACAACAACAATACTACTAGTACTACTACTACTAATAATAATAATAGTTACATCTCAAACTGGATGTACGCCCTGGAATCTCCACCACTATACCGAAGGGATATCAATCGCTTGATAATTTTGCAGTACCGCCATTTGTGATTCTTCATGCATATCCAGTGGAAGGACAATGTCCGTAACACCAAAGTTCTTGTCAGAGTAAACGTGCCAAGTCTGGTAGCGTTGAGGCTATGATGTCACTCGGTATCGTCTGGACGACTCTCAACCGAAGAAAAATCGCTCTGTATGGTGAAATATAGTGCGGGAAGTGACGGCGAGTCGATCAAAGACTCCGCTGAATCCAGAGGGCAACTGTGAGCGGTGCAGACCAATATAAACGACTGGGAACGCTTTATACCGGAGTAACAAAAATCAAACCGCCGAACAGAGATGAATCACCTTCTCGTGTCTTCGTCGAATAGAGCCAAATCGGGCCGACGATGGAGTACTGCTGACATATATGGACAGGAGTTTGCGCAGTATTCACCTTTCAGTCTCGACTGAGTCCAAAATCATTAGACAAAAAGATCTAAATTTTTAAGGAAAATTTATACATTAATGAGTAAAATTTTCGTTATTATTATTATTATTATTATATTTCGATTTCTGCTATGGTCACACTTCCTCCCAAGTCTGCGGGAAGACCTAAGGCAGGTTGTGGTGTTTTATGGCTTCATTTCATGGTTTGTTTGTCTAACACCCATAACATCACTAGCGTTGCATGGATAAAGTTCTTCTTGATATGTGGGCTGTACTTATCAAGACAATTTTTTTTGTATTTCTCTTACGCTGGGATTTCCAAGTTTGTTTGTTTTTTTTTAATGTGTTGTTGTGTTCCTTTTTTATAATTCCAAGCGCACCTATTATGACTGGTAGTATTCTTTGTTTCAATCTCCACATTTTTTCTATTTCGTTTTCCAGGTCTTTATACTTCGACAGCTTTTCATCCTTGTGGATGACAAATTATTCTACATCCTACAACCACTTTCTTGCAGACGAAACGACGCAACCCTCTATCGCCATTTCCGTTGAAAGTCTACAGAAGTACGGCTAAGATACACTGGGATTTCCAAGAATTTTTTTATCAATATGTTGTTGTCTTTCTTTTTTTGTGATTCCAAGCACACCTACCATGCCACGCATATTGTAGAGAACCACGCCCATTCTATTCGTATTCCATTGGTGACATTTAAGTTCCACTCGAGCAGCTTCTTACGAACCGCTGCTTTGTGAAACTGACTTTAAAGAGGATGTTTCCGCGATCACTACAATCTTAATCTGTACATGTCTAGGGTTTTGCCCTTATCTTCCACACATATCTGCATGAACTGTACTTTTTACTCTGTGACCCTCTACCTCGAGTGGCTCTTGGGACCACAGAGGGGAAAACATTGTAAAAAAAAACAAAACGAGAGGCAATGGTTGGTTGATTTTGTTTAGCGGCATATAAGCATCGCCATAGGTTATTTAATGCCGAAATCTAAATATTTGGAATACAATTTTATGGCTTCAACTGAATCTATTTTGAATGGAGTTGCATGCTTTCAAGTACAGATAAAATATTTTATTGGTTATTTTGCCATAGAATCTACTGTTAGTCATTTTGCTTTAAAAATGTATTGTTGGTCATCTTGCTTTAAATTGGTATTGTTGATCATTTTACTATAAAAATGCATTGCTGGTATTTTATACTTTCATAGTGTTTTGTTTTTGTTTGGGGCTTCACGATTTGCCCATATCTGGGACCCTAACAGGTGCTACCACCCCGAATCAGGGTGGACCTGGTAACAACAACAATTAAGAGAAACCATATACCACTCAGACACCTTGCTGCCGGATGTAGTTTATAATCATACCCAGGAGTTGTCGGACAATAGATGAATAATAATAATAATAATAATAATAATAATAATAATAATAATAATAATAATGAGAAGAAGAAGAAGAAGAAGAAGAAGAACTTACTTACTAATTGATATGGCTTGCCCATGTAGCCAAAGAATTTGAAAAGCTATCGAAGTATAAAGACGTGGAAATCTAAATAGAAAAAATGTGGAAATTGAAAAAAAGAATACTACCAGTCATAGTAGATGCGCTTGGAATTATAAAAAAGGAACACAACAATACATTGAAAAAAAACAAAAAAACTTGGAAATCCCAGCGTAAGAGAAATACAAAAAAAATTGTCTTGATAAGTACAGCCCACATATCAAGAAGAACTTTATCCATGCAACGCTAGTGGTGTTATAAGTGTTAGAAAAACAAACTATGAAATGAAGCCATAAAACACCACAACCTGCCTTAGGTCTTCCCGCAGACTTGGTAGGAAGTGTGACCATAGCAGAAATCGAAATATAATAATAATAATAATAACGAAAATTTTACTCATTAATGTATAAATTTTCCTTAAAAAGTTAGATCTTTTTGTCTAACCTACACTTCTGGCAAATGGTAATATTAGAGATGGCACTTTTTAAATTTGGTGTAGTTCTTTCTCCAAAACATTTAATGCCATGTAATAATAGGCTAGTTTCAGTGTCCTGACTTAAAAGGAGGCACGGTGGAGTAATGGATAGCGGCTCGGATTGAGAAATCGGTGAGCCAAGTTCGATTTCCAGTCGAATCCATTACATTCACTTACGTGCTGATACCCATGGGAAAGGTATAAATCCTCATCTTATCCGACAAGCTATAGTTAAATAGCACGACAGACCAGGCACAGAATAAATGGCAGGCCGAATACCATTACGATTATAAGAATTACAATAGAGTCTCTGATTCTTTATTCCGTGACTTAAAAAAAAAACACTTCTTTGTTCTGTTTTATTAAATAAAAGACAAACTTTTATTCCGTCCGAATATCTGAGATGAGGAGTTATCATTAACCACACTATTTACAAGCGAAGTATTGTCCTCATCTTTGTTGTTGCTATCACGACGGTTCAGCCGTTGTGCACCTCCCTGGCTTTCATCGGGGGTATGTCAATCTTGGTAACCTACAGGGAATTCCAAACTTATACCCTTTATTCAATCTACGGGGGTAAACTTCTCTACTTCCACTTCCTATGTCTAGGGATATCTCGTCTAGTTCTTATTTTTAGTACTGTTCGGTTATTGCTCGGCCTGTTTCAACTTAGTTATATGTACACACTGCCCAGCCCAGGAATTGAACTCACAATTTTTATGTCATAAAATTCACGAACCAATGCTTTAATCTGCGGACTCAGTCGGAAACTTACGGGCAAATACCATTGAGAAAGATATGAATCCAGCTAAGCTATAGGTTAATTAAATACCCTTGGGAAAGGTATGAATCCTCTTCTTCTCCATCAGCTATGAGTAAATAGCAGGACAGACCGGGTTCTATAGCCTCGGATGGCAACTAATCTGCAGCAGAAAAAAATGGCAACCTACTGCGGGAAAAAATCTGCCTCGTCGGTTATATATTGAATGATACATGATGGCCTAAGCGTGTATCACGCATGGCATATAACTGACTAGGCTTAAAAGGAGTTAAATAAAGACGGTATGAAACTTCCTAATCCCGAAGGTTGCCCAAAACTTTTGACCTAGATTGACTGATTTGATTTTTATGGCTTATCGAACAGGTCATTTATAGCCAGAAAATATTTTCGGTAAATTGGCTTCCACATTCATATAGTATTGCACTGTATGTCTAGACTCATCGGACGGCGGAAATTTAAAATTTAAAATTAGCGTTTAGCGTCCATCTTCAGAACATCTTTCTATGTGTATAGTGTAACCCGGATATAAGAGACCCGGATATAAGAGAAACGCAGATATAAGAGAGATTTTCTCTGGTCCCAAATTAGAGCCTGTGTTAATGTATATATAATAGACCAAACCCGGATATAAGAGACTTCTTCTCCGGTCCCGATAACTCTCTTATATCCGGGTTGCGCTGTAATTATAAGTGACGATTTTTGCTTATGTTTTTAATCCTTTTCCCGACATTATACAGAGTGTCCATAAAGTTCGTGTGCACTTTTTTTAAATTTATAACATTAATGTGCACACAAATTTTATGGACACCCTGTATATTAGATCATTACAAATGTTCTGGATCAGAAAATTAAAATCATGATTTTACAAACAGAAAAAAAAAAAAAAAAAAAAACATTTATTAATCAAATACATAGTCTCCATTATTTTTAGCAAAAATCTTCCATCATTCTACCAACTTCTGGATGCCATTTCAATAAAAACTTCGTGTTTATTTGGAAGGTTGTGAGGCAGCTTTCAACTGACTGTACAGAGTTAAATTTCTTTATCATTTAAATTGTTCTGTATGTCCCGGAACAAATGAAAATCCGTAGGAGCCAAGACATAAGAATAAGATGGATGCTTGGGGGTTTCAATTCATTAAATTTTTACAAGGTCTATTTTGCAGCATGCCGTCTTACGTTGTCGTGCTGGAAGAGAACACCTTTTCGATTCGCCTAAATCGGCCTTTTTTTTCTGGAATAGACGCATTGAGATCAGTGAGATTGTCGCAATGCTTATTTGCAGTTATTGTTTCGCCGGCTGGAAGAAGTTCAAAATGAATTATCCTCCTGCAATCTCACCAAACAGACGGAGGTAGATTCACTGGATGCAAGCCCGCTTTAGCCACGGGTTCTGCACATTCACAAGGTTGTTTCCGGTTCCGTTGACATACGTCCATTTTTTATCATCTGCTACAATTTATGTCCGTAACAACAAAGAAATCGCAACGAAAACACAATCGGGTTTACTCTGTTCCATGTCTCTTCAAATGGCGAAAGGCAGTTGAGATATCAATTATCAAACTCTTAGCAATCTCTTCCGTTGAAATCTTCAGTTTATTCTCCTCGATGGCAAGCAGAGCGTCTTCATGGACATCGGAAAGTCGCCCATTGATAGTTTAGGTTAAAATCACCCTGACGAAAGCTGACAAACCACTTTTTGACCGTCTGATGAACTGGAATGCGATTCAAATAAACCTTCTGAATTTTTTATTTTTTTTCCCCGGAGTTCCTTTCTTACTCCTTTCCAAAATTCATAGAGCAGAATATTGGCGAAATTGTGACTTTTCATCCTCCATGTTTAAGGCATTCATTTGTGGACAAAACATCAACATTCAACAAAGTCTGAATTGTAACTGAACCATGCAAGGTTTCAGTCTAGAACACACGAGAAATCCTTCAGATCATTGGTGATCGTAGCTCTCTACAACTTCCTGTCCTTTGTAACTCTTAATAAATAATGTCTTTTGGCTATCTCTCCCACACCCTGCTCTGCCTTCAATTCACTCAAGCTAGCCAGAAAGGTTATGACTTATTTTCCTCTGTCCCTCTTGTCTTCAATCTGTTTTGTGAGTAACAAATTTTCCAAGCCCTTTTTCCTCATTATGGGCGCTAGAAATTTCAATTATCTTTTCCTGATGTTAAATAAGTGTCGTTGATCTGTCGATTGTATCTAGAACTTCGTCTTTGCTCACATGTTCGGCCCATGGTATTCTTAGCATCATTCTGAAGAAGCAGAATTCCGTTGATTCAAGTTTCTTCTTCATCTTTGAGTATATTGTCCAGCATTCACTGCCATATAGGAGGACTGATATTATATAAAACTTCAGTACACTTTTCGTTGTTTCTGTTACTTCAAGTCACTTCTTCATCTGTGAGGAGATTGTCCAGCATTTACTGTCATATAGGAGGAGGATATTACGTAACAGTTTAGTACTATTTTCTTTGTTTCTCTTGCTTCAAGTCTCTTCTTCATCTGTGAGGAGATTGTCCAGCATTCACTACCATATAGGAGGACTGATATTACGTAACAGTTCAGTACTCTTTTCTTTGTTTCTGTTTCTTCAAGTCTCTTCTTCATGTGAGAGGAGATTGTCCAGCATTCATTGCCATATAGGAGGACTGATATTACGTAACAGTTGAGTACTCTTTTCTTTGTTTCTGTTGCTTCAAGTCTCTTCTTTATCTGAGAGGAGATTGCCCAGCATTCACTGCCATATAGGAGGACTGATATTACGTAAGAGTTCAGTACTCTTTTCTTTGTTTCTGTTGCTTCAGGTCTCTTCTTTATCTGTAAAGAGATTGCCCAGCATTCACTGCCATATAGGAAGACTGATATTACGTAACAGTTCAGTACTCTTTTCTTTGTTTCTGTTTCTTCAAGTCTCTTCTTCATTTGTGAGGAGATTGTCCAACATTTACTGTCATATAGGAGGACTGATATTACGTAACAGTTCAGTACTCTTTTCTTTGTTTCTGTTTCTTCAAGACTCTTCTTCATGTGAGAGGAGATTGTCCAGCATTCATTGCCATATAGGAGGACTGATATTACGTAACAGTTGAGTACTCTTTTCTTTGTTTCTCTTGCTTCAAGTCTCTTCTTTATCTGAGAGGAGATTGCCCAGCATTCACTGCCATATAGGAGGACTGATATTACGTAACAGTTCAGTACTCTTTTCTTTGTTTCTCTTGCTTCAAGTCTCTTCTTTATCTGTAAAGAGATTGTCCAGCATTCACTGCCATATAGGAAGACTGATATTACGTAACAGTTCAGTACTCTTTTCTTTGTTTCTGTTTCTTCAAGTCTCTTCTTCATCTGAGAGGAGATTGTCCAGCATTTACTGTCATATAGGAGCACTGATATTATGTAACAGTTCAGCACTCTTTTCTTTGTTTCTGTTGCTTCAGGTCTCTTCTTTATCTGTAAGGAGATTGTCCAGCATTCACTGCCATATAGGAAGACTGATATTACGTAACAGTTCAGTACTCTTTTCTTTGTTTATGTTTCTTCAAGTCTCTTCTTCATCTGTGAGGAGATTGTCCAGCATTTACTGCCATATAGGAGGACTGATATTATGTAACAGTTCAGTACTCTTTTCTTTGTTTCTGTTGCTTCAAGTCTCTTCTTCATCTGTGAGGAGATTGTTCAGCATTCACTGACATATAGGAAGACTGATATTACGTAACAGTTCAGTACTCTTTTCTTTGTTTCTGTTGCTTCAAGTCTCTTCTTCATGTGAGAGGAGATTGTCCAGCATTCATTGCCATATAGGAGGACTGATATTACGTAACAGTTGAGTACTCTTTTCTTTGTTTCTGTTGCTTCAAGTCTCTTCTTTATCTGAGAGGAGATTGTCCAGCATTCGCTGCCATATAGGAGGATTGATATTACGTAACAGTTCAGTACTCTTTTCTTTGTTTCTGTTGCTTCAAGTCTCTTCTTCATCTCAGAGGAGATTGTCCAGCATTCATTGCCAATATCACATCGCGGTGCAATACTCTTTTCTATGTTTTCAACGAAATTTTTCTGATTCTTAATAATTTGCTTAACTTTTGGAAGGCATCTTTCTCTATCCCAGATATTGAAATTTTCTCTTGTTTGATTTTGGTATGTGGATTTATTTCCTTTTGATGAATAGTCCTTTCTTCTCGCTTTCCTTTCTTAGCTTCTGTAAGAGTTCTTTTCTGTGTCTGCTATCAACACTGTCATCTGTATATGTTATGTTGCTAAGCTAGTTGCCACTAATAATAAATCCTGATAGGACTTCTAGTTCTCTTGGAATCGCTTCGCAGTATAGGTCGAATAAGTCCGGTGGCAAGACGTATCCTTGTCTTATACCGCATCCTATTTTTGTATATCTGCCGAACTCATTTCCTTTCTGTATCAGGCGGTTTGCTCTCAGTCTCTAAAAAAAGAGGGCTTGGAGAATTTGACTCTCGCAAGACATATTGAAAGCAAGAATAGCAGATAATGTATGATCGCCTACATCATGATGCGGTATAACATGTCTTTCTTATTCTAATGGGTTAAATAGTAGGGTAGACTAGATTCTCTAGCCTTGGTTATAGCCAGTCTAATTGAAGGTCAATTATGCAAAAAGAACGGGGAACTAATTTGCTCTATTTCTCAAGGAATCAATTCACTGATGATAAAGAAGAAAAACCTGTCAAGAGGCATGATCTCTTACGTCCTGAAAGGACATGGCATTTTTAGGAATATTATAACAGGAAATTTTAATTAGAATCAAAGAATGAGTGCTTCGCTGAAATGCAATATCAATCTTTCTGTATGAAAGAGAATGCTAGACAATCACCTCACAGATGATGAGGAGACCTGCGGTAAAAGTTATGTGGCTCTACGGAAGGATGCTGAGAATGCCATGGACGGAACCTGTGAACAACGACAAACTTCTAGGTGACTATGCCAACAAAAAGGACACTTGCTCTAAGATCCGGAAAGAGACCATATAAAATTTCTGCAACTTATAAGTGGATGAAAAATAAAAATAAAATGAGGAAAAACAAGAAAGGAAATGATAAAGAAGAAAAGAAAATAAGCAAGGAAAAGAGAAAGAAAAAGAGAAAGACGTGGAAGAAAAGAAGGAGGAAGAGAAGAAGGAAAAGAAAGTGAAAAAAAAGAAGCGAGGATTAAAAAGAGAAAGAAAAGTAGAAATTAAGACAGAGTCTAGAGTGGGGATGGAAAAGAAGTGGTACATTTAATAAAGAGAAAGAAGGCTTGGAAAATTTGACGCACAGAAGATATATTAATGGGGAGATGGGTAGAGGGAAACAGCAAATAATCTCCCGAATGAGCTTTTGTAAATGAATTGCAGGACATAGATGGGAAGAGATAGTAAGGTGATAAACGTTGCTTAAAACATTGCTTCTAACACTTTCGCCCCGGCCCCTCAACCTCTGACGTATTACTCACTGGGTTGAAGTGTCTACTCAGTCCTAACCGAACTTAAGAGAGTGGCCGTAAGTACCCTGAACATCCGTAGATCATTCGACCGGTCCGCTGATTTAATCCTGCTTCCTGCCCACGTTGTGTTTGGTTTGATCCAGAAAGCAGAAGTGATGTTCATCCATTCACGGTCGACTGAAGATGTAGACACGGCTGGAGAGTCTGCGCTAAGAAATTTAGAATGCAGCAAAAAAAAAAAATTAATATCTGCAGAAAGCCGGACAACCATTCAATGATTGAATTGTTAATGTCTTTTATATAGCAGAAAAGAATAGTATAGAAAAGAAACGGGTTACAGAAAAGAAAAGTAATTGACGTAAAAACGCATACACTGGATTCTGGACAGAGAGAGAGAGAGAGAGTGTGTGTTATAATTAACTTGTTGTTAGTCTCAGAACGATATACGACTCTTGCAATGGGGGAATAAGATTTTTGTGCGCGGCTTAAACTTTATAGTGGCGTTCCACCCTAGCAGTAGTAACAGTAGTAGTAATATTCGTGGTAGCAGAAGCAGCAGTACTTATATCAACAGTACATGTTAGTGGATGCTTCGTTCCAATCTCTGACGTCATTTTCTCTCCTTCTTGAGTCTCCAACTCGACTCTCCACTGTCTCTAGCCCAACTCTTGCGTCTGCCTCTTCCGTCTCTCTCTTCCGTCTGCCTCTTTTTCAGCATAACTACGCGGTTATATAGAAAAACCCGGCTGGTCATAACCGACCCATGGCCCTACTACTTCGCACGCGATTATCACGGGGTTCTGGCTGTTTCAACCCAAATCATGTGAATTCTAAAGGTCCTCCTTACTTACCAAGTTTTATCAATAAAAAAATATTTCGTCCATTTCCATTGCCTTCTGATGACCAGATTCAATGGATACACCTTCTGCCCTACATCAGGTTTCACCATCAGGAAACAAAATGCTCTGATCTAATTGCGCTGTTCAAATCCACTCCAATTTCACTAAAAAACATATACGTGTGTGTGCGTGTTGTGTGTGTGTGTGTGTGCATGTGTGTGTGTGTGTGTGTGTGTGTGTGTGTGTGTGTGTGTATTTCCCAGATTCTCTCTGTCACAGCTACAAGGAATCGGAAATTGTGAAGAGCCAATATCGCATACATGACCGGAACAAGGTATATAAAAGAAAAGAAAACAGTTCAACCTAATATTGTATTCTGATCTTTGAACAACGTTTATTCTCTTTCGACGAACTGGTTATGCCGGCTTCAACACTTAAATATCAGTTCATAATTCGTCAAAAACCAAAAAATCAATTGCTAATAGTAAGATTAGGCACATCAGATGAGTTATGAGTTGCCGAGCAGTAGAGGAAGTTGCCCGTGTTCTTTTTATACTGTTGATGGATTTTATCATTTTAAACGTTATATTTGAGTTTATCTATTAAACAATATATTTATTTATTTTCGTCTACCGGCCTGAATGTTCGAGGAATCTTATTGAAAAAAACAATTTAGAATTTCTGAAAAAGTTAGATGGCATGACTGATGCCCAAACAAGATCCTACAGGGTGTTCGCAAAGTTACTGTGCACTTTTCTAATCATATTGTTTTATATTTCAGATTTTACTCCATTTTAGAACCGTGGTATTGCACTCAATTTGAAGGATAAATAATAACACCAAATATTTTTTCTATATCCTTACCGTTTTTTTGAGGAAATGAGTTTGAAGATTAAAAATGGGATCCTAACGATTGTTCGGAAAGTTACTGTGAACTTTTTACGTATATATATATATATATATATATATATATATATATATATGTTGTTCGGAAAGTTACTGTGGACTTTTTACATATATATGAGCATGTAATAAATAGCAGGAAATGTGTGGTTGATTTTAGTGGCGACATTTTTTCGATTTTTTCTAGGTCCCACTGCACTCTAGAACCTTGAGGTGAACTCAAGGTTCTAGAGTCCTTGTATATCAGATCCCGTGGGCCTTCGCTTTGTAAACAGAGGGAATGCTTACTGGATATTCGTTATAATTTAATTTACACGCTTATATATTTTTTTATATCCCAGAAAGTAAACTTGATAATTTCTGGAACGAAACCGGTTGTTCTTTTTTAACTTTTTAAAAAATGCCATATAAATTTTGCTTTTCCTAGCTATTGTTAAATTTTGTACCATAAAAAAACATTTCGGGAAACATGATCAGTGGATGATGTCAAATGTTGTGGAAGACCCCAGCAAAGCTATCGGGGAAGAAACTGTTGGATATTTCTGATAGTATGCAGCAGAGTCCAGGATAATCATTGCGAAAGTTAGCGCAGCAGCCAGCAAGATATTGACTCTGGAACTGCTCATAAGGCCATCAGACAAAAATTGAAAGTCTTCCCATAGAAAATAATGGCGGTGCAAGAACGGAAAGCAACTTATCATAAAAAAGCTTCTGTTCTATTGCATATGGTTCAACCGTTTTATTGACAAGAATTCTGCTAATCTGTTGCATGTGACATTTTTTTTTTTGTTTTTACTGACGAAGCATGGTTCCATCTCCCAGGTTACGTTAATATTAGTATTAGGTCGGTGCAAAAAATAATCACGTAATAATGTCGTTTTTTGACGTATTTTTTAACGTCAAAAAACGACATTATTACGTCATTATTTTTGCACCAACCTAATACATAATGACTTTCTAAACATCCTGTATATATCTGGTGATGCTATTTAAAGGACAGGACACGAATCTTGGGGTTAAGATCTTGACCGTACAGCATCTTGCAATGTTGGATAAAAAGTACAGCGAACATGGCGTATTCTATGTTCAATTTATCAGTTGATAAATACAATTTACACTTTTATTTATCAAGTTGTTCTAGATAGATACGAGCAAACTCACACACGCACATATATATATACTGTGTGTATTTAGGCAACTATCCTTCATTTAATATTTTTACAAGTTTTTAATCTTTTTTGTAAAAGAAAATTAAAAATAATAGAAGCCCTAATAATAAAAAAAGAAAAAGCCAACTCTTAACATTATTAACTACGAACAAGGCCACAATGTGCTAACCGTTTTCGTGAAATAAAACATCTCTATAACACGCTAAAAGCTTGCACATAACGTATACACTCAGTTAAACTGATAAAATTAAATCATACTTGGTAATTGCTAAAAGTATAGCCGAAAGCGCTCGGAAATATAGAACATTTGGAAAGTTTCTACATACTCTGTGTCCAAAAAAGAAAGGTCTTGTTCAAACACAAGAAAAATTAAATAAAAAGCTTAACCGTACTAACTTGTCTGTCATTTTTAATGAACAATCCAGATAGATAGATAGATAGATAGATAGATAGATAGATAGATAGATAGATAGATAGATATGAACAGAATTAGATATGAATAGACTGAGATAGATAGATAGATAGATAGATAGATAGATAGATAGATAGATAGATAGATAGATATTTAAGTGAGCATATCTAAAGAACTTAGCACCTTTTCAAAACTTTTTTTGTCTCCTTTTCAAGTGTTTATTTTATGAAGACTTAATCGGCGTATTCACCGCCACTGCTCAGGTGTAAGTCGTCCCGCTTGACAAGACTCCCCGCTGGGTGGAGCGCCGACGTTACAAACCGCCTCTAGTTATGTTGTTCTTTTGTTTGTTTGTTTGCTGCTGTTGTTGTTATTGTTGCTAAAGCCACCCCGATACCCGTACAAGTTTAATGAGGTGTACAGGAAGCTATTGAGCAAAGCTGGATAACTGTGAGTCAATAACATTAGGTGACGACAAGGGATTAGGGAAAGAAGAAGAAGAACGAGGAGGAGGGGAGGAGGAGAAGGAGGAGAAGGAGGATGGGATTATATATGAGAACAAAAAAGGAAAGAACAGAGAATGATAATTGGATAATTGATTTAAAAGAAAGAGAAAAGAAGAAGAAAAGAGAAAGGACAAGAGAAAGAAAATATGGACAAAAAAAAAAAGAGAAATATTCGGTTGGTGCATAATTATCAGTCGTTTTTGTAGGCGAGTTAATAAAAATTACTGTTTTGCTTACATTCTTAATAAAAATATTATTTTATTTTCAGGTTATAGAATAATCATTTAAAAATGTTATTGTTGAATTATTATGTTTCTTTTGTTCAGAATAAATATTATATAAAAATGCCTGATAATTATGCACCAACCCAATATTAAGAAAAAAAAAGAAAGACAATGAGGATGAAAGAGGAAAGAAAAAAATGGATGAAAAAAAAAAGAAGGAAAATGAGGAAGAAAAAAGAAAAAAGAGAAAAAGGAAAACGAGGAAGAAAAAAGAGAAAAGAAGAGGGAAATGAGGAAGAAAAAAAGAAGAGGAAAATGAGGAAGAAAAAAGAAAAAAGAGAAAAGGAAAGGAAAACGAGGAAGAAAAAAGAAAAGAAGAGAAAAGAAGAGGAAAATGAGGAAGAAAAAAGGAAAAAGAGAAAAGGAAAAGAAAACGAGGAAGAAAAAAGAAAAGAAGAGAAAAGAAGAGGAAAACGAGGAAGAAAAAAGAAAAGAAGAGAAAAGAAGAGGAAAACGAGGAAGAAAAAAGAGAAGAAGAGAAAAGAAGAGGAAAATGAGGAAGAAAAAAGGAAAAAGAGAAAAGGAAATGAAAACGAGGAAGAAAAAAGAGAAGAAGAGAAAAGAAGAGGAAAATGAGGAAGAAAAAAGGAAAAAGAGAAAAGGAAAGGAAAACGAGGAAGAAAAAAGAGAAGAAGAGAAAAGAAGAGGAAAATGAGGAAGAAAAAAGGAAAAAGAGAAAAGGAAAGGAAAACGAGGAAGAAAAAAGAAAAGAAGAGAAAAGAAGAGGAAAATGAGGAAGAAAAAAGGAAAAAGAGAAAAGGAAAGGAAAACGAGGAAGAAAAAAGAAAAGAAGAGAAAAGAAGAGGAAAATGAGGAAGAAAAAAGGAAAAAGAGAAAAGGAAAGGAAAACGAGGAAGAAAAAAGAGAAGAGAAAAGAAGAGGAAAATGAGGAAGAAAAAAGAAAAAAGAGAAAAGGAAAGTGAAAGGAAAAGTGAATGAAAAAATAAAGAAAATAAGAAAGAAAAGAGAAAGAAAGACGAAAGAAAAGAGAAAGAAAAACAGGGTGAAAAACATGAAGAAAAAGAGAAAGAGAATAAAGGAAAAAGTGAAAAGCACATTGTCTCACACTCAAAATAGAGGCCTACATCAAGTGACTTAAGGAGATATTGCTGCCCTGGGTCAAGAGGGTGGCTGCTGGAAGACTTGGTGTCTGGCAACATGATTCTGCACCATGTCAAACAAGCAGGAGTACCCAGTCATGGCTGTCAGATAATTTCTGTGACCACAACATCCCTTTTATCTGGCCACCTAACTCATCAGACTGTAAGCCTCTTAATTATTATATGTTGGGCATAGTTGAGTGAGAGAATCAATAAAACACATTATAGCAGCAAAGATGAGCTAAAGGCAAGGATTATGGCAGCATTCCGCTACTTAAACAAAGCGATCGCTCAGAAGAATTGCAGGAAATTCCGAAGTCTTTTGGAGACCGTGGTTTAGTATTTCAAAATATAGCTGTTCAATTTTGATAAATATAACTGTTAAAAAGACATGTCAGTGTTATTTTAATTTTGGCGTAATTTAGACAACAATTTATAGAACGTACCCTATATATATATATATATATATATATATAGTGATTTTCCAAACGTAGCTCAGATGTGGCACAAGAGCGAAAGTATGGGGGCACTCAGTGAGAATCGAACTCACTACACAGCCGTAATTTTTTCTAGCGAGACAAGGTGGTGTGATGGTTAGCAAACTTATACATTATACAGTGAAAATTTCAGATCAAAATTCGGCTAGTAACCTTGCATTGGATGCGAACACACTGATATATACTCATATACATGCATGTTCTTGTTCGTTACTGCATGTGTGTGCCTTTGTGCAGCAGCGTATATATATATATATATATATATATATATATACAAGTATATAATTGGTGTATACAGAATGAATTCCAATAACCAACAATTACTATTCTTAAAAGAGTGCTCAATACAAAGTAGAGCAGATTTAATTATATATATATATATATATATATATGTGTGTGTGTGTGTGTGTGTGTGTGTGTGTGTGTGTAGGGCGAGGTGGTGTAATGGTTAGCCAGCTTGTCTCGCTAGAACAATTACGACTGTGTAGTAAGTTCGATCCTCATTGGGTACCCCATACTTTCGGCCTTGTGCCACATCTGAGCTACGCTTGGAAAATCAAAGCACCTCGAGGCAATGTAATGGTTAGCAAGCTTGTCTCGCTAATACAATTACGACTGAGTAGTGAATTCGATCCTCACTGGGTGCCCCTTACATTCGGCCGTGTACCACATCTAAGTTCCGCCTGGAAAATCACTATATGTATTTATAATTTTGCATTTAGATAGCAGTCCCTTTTTTAGCTGTCTGAATTTCTAGGCCTTAAAAATCATTTATTTACACTATTTATATTCGGATTATTGTCCTCATCTTTGTTGTTGTTATCACAATGTTTTGACCGGTGTGTGAAGGCATAATGGTCAAGTTTACATTGAAAACGATTGACAAGGTTTTTTAATCATTTTTTTCTTGCGTTCATACAAGTGTTTTTTTCCCTTGTCATAGCGTATGTAAAAACCGGAGTCCACACTCAGAATATCAAATGAAATGGACATACGAAGTTCTAACACGTGACTGGGTTTCTGTTTCATTGGAAAAAATACGAAAAAAAGATTAAGTAATAACGGAATTAGTCGTTTTGTTACAATTAATTTGCGCAAGGGTGTACCTGGCCGAGTTCATGTACAGTCAATAAGTCTCGATGTGCGATGGCGTCGACCCATTCGACGTCATCCTGCAGTGGAGAAATAAATATCATTTAAGAAACGAATAGTATATGTTTTACACATTTGTATTTGTGAAAAAGTTTTGAAATTAATTTAAAAAGTGGCGACGGATAACCCACAGTACCGAAAAATCTTTATCTTTTTTGTTAATTCACCCCAAAATAAAAAGAATTTACTAAAAATTCACACCAAATTTCAGAAATGTCTTCACACAAATAAGAGTCTATCATGAGCCCAAGATTTACCTTGACCCCCACTGCATCAGGTTATGATACAAGGTTGAGTTTAAACGCGTTTCCCCTCGGGTCGCTGGTCTTAGTTTGTCTAAGCTGGTCATATCTTGTCTAAGCTGGTCATAGCTTGTCTAAGCTGATCAGAGCTTGTCTAAGCTGGCCATAGCCGGTCATACCGCCGATAGGTAACAGATGTCACGCAGATGTCAATCATCACCCAATGGATGATTGAAGGCCTCCGGTACGGAACAGATACATCTACAACAACGGGGAAAAAAACTAATTTCTCCTCCACTGGCAATCCCTCTGGAAGAACCCGGAAGGTATTTTCGATTGTTTTCGTGTGAACTGATATTTGGTGGTCAAAGATATATATATATATATATATATACATATATATATACTTTCCAGCAATCCGACATAATCGTAGTCACAAATAAAATACGTAGGAAAATATTTACTCGCTGTAAGAAGCGAATACCACACTTCTTGCCGTTTTATTTTGATTTAAAATTTACAATTTCAAAAGAGTGCAAAAAATTTAATTAAAAAAACAAATTGCGCGCTTTAATTATAGAGGCTATCCGAAAGCACGTCTAACGATTAGGCTGTGAAAACGACCTCATTGTGACCACACAAAGAGAACGGAGCCTACTATCAACGCGACAAGGCTAAACCGATAGCCAACAAGCAGTCAGCTGGGTTAAGGACACTCCTTTTTCACACCTCGTTCACTGTACATTCGAATGCTACACTATACGACTTATCAGAGACGTTTTCATATCTTGTAAATGAAAACAAATCTTTGGTCATTTTTGCAAACCAGTGTCTAATTTGTTTCTTTACTCCAAGTAACTTCCACCTTCACCCCAAAATATTAATTCACCCCAAAATATTAATTCTCCCCAAAATATTAATTCTCCCCAAAATATTAATTCACCCCAAAATAAAAAGAGTTTATATTTGCTAAAATTCACACTCAACTTCAGAAATGTCCTTTAAAATTTGTTAAAAATGCATTTATTGTTATTTTTTGCATTACGTCCTCAAATGAACTCACACAAATAAGCGTCTATCATGCCACGATGGGTCCCGAACATGGACTTATTCTTCATTTTGATGACCCGTCAGGTACTTTCAATTGTTTGCACGTGAATTGATGTTTTTGGGTCAACGAAAGTCATACTGTGATTTACAATCAGATGAATATAATTGGGATCTTCAAAGATGTATATCCTTTCCAACAACATCCTCAGTAAGACGATAAACTACGTCCAACAGCAAGGCCTCTAGTCAGGTTTTGAGGGGCATAGAACCACCTCTTAATTGATGGTGTTCCCAGGTCCACCCTAAACCGGGCTGGTAGCACCTGTTAGTGGTCCCTACTATGGGTAAATAGGTAACCCCTAAAATGGGGTCAAAACACTATGTAAGTGTAAAAATAGGTTTTAATACCAGAAATACTTTTGTAAAAAAAAAAAAATTTTCACCAGTAATACATTTTTTAAATAAAAAATTTGTCGGCATTAAATAACCCATTGAGGTTGTTATGCCGTAAATCAAACCAAACCAAACCTTTCCAACAATCCGACATAATTGTAGTCCCAGGTAAAATACAGTTTCGGATTGTGTCCAATAACGTGGAGGCTGCTCTATCTGGCAATTTCACAAGCTAAACAAATTTTGATTTAAAATTTATGATTTCAAAAGAGTCCTAAAAATGTAATAAAAAACAAACTTTGATTTTAAATTCGTCATTTTTTTGGGTAAATTAATATTTGCCATAAGCAACTTATTATTTGGGGTAAATTAACAGAAAGGATCCAAAAATCTTTTCTTGCGAAAAAAAAAAAAAAAAAAGAGCAATTCCTTCCAAGAAGACCATACGCTTACGCTTATGATCTATTATGAAAATAGCCGAGAAAAAATTACTACGAAAAATAAGCTTGAATCTTTTTATTGGCTTTTGAACTGAGTGCGGCCCGCCTTGCGATGAGCTATAGATCATGCGGAAATGGTTACCCATGCCTGGTTTAGACCAGAAAGCTATGACAGCGGCATAACAATGAGAATCGAACTGGGGTCGACACTAGCGAACAGGTCTGCTCAGTTAGCCTGCTAAACGGCATATGCACCCCTTCCTAACTCGCTGCCCCTCCTCCCCACCAATCCCACAGAATAGACCCGATATTAATTCAAACCGAAAACACGGCAGCTAAATGAATTGGACGAAAGAACAATAATTATCCTGAACTATCTCCATCTATTCAATTTGTCTTTCTTTCCAATTTTGTCAGCCAATTCATCTCGATTCCGACAAACTTCCCTCCCTCCCTCCCTCCCTACCTACCTACCTACCTACGTAGCTATATTTCCCTTTTCTTTCTTTCTTTTATCCTTTCTTTCTTTCTTTCTTTCTTTCTTTCTTTCTTTCTTTCTTTCTTTCTTTCTTTTATCCTTTCTTTCTTTCTTAGCTTCCCATTAGTCTATCTATTGCTCTTCTCCACCAACGCCACCGGCCTCACAACGGCCATGCTCACCCTCCTCCTCCATTCTCGACGTCCTCCCCCACATCCACCGCTATCCTCCATCACCTCCTCCATCTGACTGACTTTCGCTAGCCTGCCAGGCTTGCACCTAGTGACCCCTATCAATATATGCTAAATTAACACGATGTAGTGCTGCCATACGTCGATAAAATGTGAAAGGTCAACCGTTGCGTTCTTACAGTTATCTGCCATCATCGACACCGAGTGCGTGCGTATGTGTATGTGTCCATGTGTCTCTGGGTATCTGAGTGTGTGTGTGTGTGCGCGCGTGTGTGTGTGTGTGTATAATTTATCCTTAGTGTGTTTAAGTTTTTGCGGTTTTGTCTGTGTTTGTATGTGCACAAATGTTTTTTAGTGCGTGTGACTGTTTATAGCTCTTTGCGTTTGTGTTTGCGAGTGCAAGCGTGTACGTATGAGTCTACGTATATGTCTGTTTCCCTGTGTATGTGCGTTTGTGTGTGTTTACAGTTTTCCCTGAGTGCGTTTCAATGTTTGTGGCTTTATTTGTGTTTGTGTGCGTTTGTGTATGTTTGTATGCGTATAAATATTTCTTAGAGCGTGTTAATGTCTATAGATGTGTGTGCATTTGTGTGTGTGTTTGTATGTGTGTGTGTTTGTATGTGTGTGTGTTTGTATGTGTGTGTGTTTGTATGTGTGTGTGTTTGTATGTGTGTGTATGCGTATAAAAGTGCCTTAGTGCGTGTGAATATTTGAAGCTTTGAGGACGCCTGTGCGCGATTGCGTGTTTGTGTGTGTATGTGTTTAAATGCTTCTTAAAGCGTGTGAACGCCTGTCACAGTGTGTTTGTACACATTTTTGTGTGTATATGTGCAAATGTTCCATACTGTAGCTTTGTGTGCGTCTTTATGCGAATATAAGTGTGTGCGTATGCATATTAATATGTTTGCCGATTTGGATGCGTGTGGTGGAGGGTGTGTATCCACTCATGTGTACATATGCCCCGAATATTGAATTTTGTTCATTTATTGTTTTTTCTTATCGGCTTATCAAACCCTTTGTATGTTATTTAAAACCGAAACTTATTTCAGATTATAGGAGGTCGGTGTTTACCGAATATTGGCAGAAACTCTTTTAGGCATCTCTCGGTCCGTCTATTTCTACCTTTTGTATCATTATGTGACTGTGTAGACCAGTGATCACTAACCATTTTTTGCGGGGTCATTCCCCACCTAAGCATCTCTAAAGTCCTGATACTTCCCTACCTCCCCCGGGTGACATATAATTCTTATTATTCAAAAAGTGAACTTTTATTCACGCGCAAGAAGTCTAAAAGGCCACTGACTTAATTTTTCTTAACGACATGAGACTGCATATATGCAATAGTATGATCATTTAATTTTAGAACTTTCCAATATTTATAAAAATGTTGTGTTAAGAATATATATATATATATATATATATATATATATATATATATATATATATATATATATATATATATATATATATATATATATATATATATTGGGTCTCACTAGTCGAGATGCAGTCGCATCGGAAGAAGAATGCATCTTTGTAGTGAGCAAGTTGTTTTTGTCCGTATGTAAAAAATTATAATAAATAATTATTGCTCTATTCTTGGTATCGAGTCCTCTTCTGAATTAATGCTGTGAACGTTAGAATTAATTTTATTTTCGTTCTCATTACATTCGTGTGTATATATATATATATATATATATATATATATATATATATATATATATATATATATATATATTCCGTTGTATGAATATAAGTTTGTAACACTGGTTTTGATGCCTTTACGATCAATCAACATTTTGATCGCAAAACGCGTGAAACCCAGGGTTACAAACTCCTATCCATAAAATGAAATATGTTAACTCTATCACTGGTATTGAGCACTTTCCAGTAAGTACCACGAATATATGACATATATAGAAATTATTCATATATATATATATATATATATAGAGAGAGAGAGAGAGAGAGAAAGAGAGAATTATACGTTTTACCAATTTGTGAGTGGAAGGGATATTTCCGAGGAGGATATAAATCCAGGGAGAGCTCAATGTGCACTACAGAGCATTATAATAATACTAAGAAGACGGAGACTTTAAAAGTCTCTGGCTTCTTATTATCATTATATATATATATATATATATATATATATATATATATATATATATATATATATATATAGTACCTAATTACACGTCTACATACATACACAGAAATATTTATATGTATGCCTACTGTATATAAACCGCACGTATTATCTCGCACACTCACTCATACTCACACAACCCCACTGGATAAAGAATCACAGTTAATAATTCATTCTCGAATTACTCCACTAGACATTGAAACAGTCAAGTGCTTCTCGTAATTGTTGGGGTTAGAGCTCAAGTTAAAAACAAAACGGCAATTCCAATGCTAATTTTCAAAGTAGACACTCCAATTTGAAAGTCTGACGCAGTACAATCTTTCTGAGCTAAGTTACCCCCATATTTAGCCTTGCGCCAAGTGCAGCCTAATAATTATATGTCTGCGTATATACGTGGATCAGGTCAAAGGTTCTAATCCCTTACACACACACACACAGAGCCAGAAACATTCACACGCAACAAGGGACATTTGAGCGGATATTTGAGCACGTCGGTCGGATTTCCAGTGTTTTCTCGACCATTTCATACACTTACCAAACTTATTTAGTAAAAGTTTAAACTGTTTCTTTTAATATTTCTCGTTTTCAGAAACCAAATGATGTCATCGGCAAAAAGATGAGCCCGACCCCAATTTACAGGTCGGGAACACTAAAATCAAGCAGGTGCGGAAATTTAAATATCTGGGAAGTGTTCTGACAGAGGACTGAAGGTGCGACGCTGAGATCTCAAGACGTATTGGGATGACCAAAAAACACGTTTCAAAGGCTAAGCAGAATATTACGAGACAGGAGGGTTTCTTTGGGAACAAAGAAATGAGTACTGAACTGCTACGTGATATCTGTCCTCCTTTACGGCAGTGAATGATGGACAATCTCCTTAAAGATGAAGAAGAGACTCGAGGCAACAGAGGTGGGTTTCTACAGAAGGATGCCAAGGATAACATGGACCGAACATGTAAGATTTTGAAGGGGATGCGAACAAAGTGGAAACTTATACTTAACATCAGGAGAAGGCCGCGGGGACACGTAATGAGAAAAGAGGGCTTGGAGAATCTGATACTCAGGGGGCGGATAGGGGGAAAAGGGTCAAAGGAAAGCAACGCGTGACATGCTTAACGGACTTAAGCAAGTGGATGGCGGGACAGGGTCTGGGGGAAATAAAAAAGACAAAACTTATTGAGAGCTACAAAGGACAGGAAGAAGTGGAGAGGCATGATCGCCTATGACCTGAAGGGACACGACACACAAAAAAAAGAAGACTTAAATCATTCCAAGAAAAAAAAAGAAGCAAATATTCTGTGGGTTTTTCTTACGTTTGTCGAAACTTTGGTTAACACTTCGCATGTTTGTGTGTTTGACTTCCTCCCCTCTCCACCTCTTCCTCACACACACACACACACACACACACACTTAATAAAGAGATAAAGAAAAAGTGCTTTCCTGATGTGATGATGTGATCCCCACGGGGGCGGGGGGGTTAACTGTCATTAGATATGACGTGCTTTGACCTCTCGGCTACAGAGTGTTTCAGTGGCCAAACAAAGACTGAATAGTGCCCTTTTAAATACAGATTTTTCTCCGACTCTCGAATTAAACACATCTGCTTAGTTTCGTATCCTAACGTAAACAAAGCAATTTCTAAAGAAAGGGATGGATTTTTTATTCATTATCCGACAGATTCTTATAATTAAACGTTATTTTTAGTGGATACTCGTATTTGAGGAGACGTTCCCTTTATTTACTAAACGGCATTTATTTTCTTCTGTCGTCCTGAATAATTGAAAAAAAACCCTTATTAGAAAAATATACGCTCTCCGGAGAGCCCATATTTTTCTAATAAGGACAAGGAACAGCACCCTCTGTAAATGCTGCAGGAATGTTAGAGCGGTGTTCAGTGTTCTGTCTTATAATACGCAGACGTCTAATACGCGGCCTAGACAAACTTGTAATGCCTTTTATGTACATTCTCCTCCACTTAACACGATCAGATGCCACTTCCCCAAAGGAGGACAGAGGGATGTCACTAGAATTTAGGTTTTGCTCAAGTTCATCTTTGTCGTTCGTGCAGCTGGCTGCTTTCATTAACTCATTTGCACAATTATGGCCAGGCCAGTGAAGTTGCGATCGCATTAGAAAATGTCTGTATGTTACCAATTTTGCACTTTGCAAGCAGATGAATATTACTTATTTTGTCTTCCAAATTACAGCCACAGACTGTACGAATACTCCGTTCATGGAAGTCATCATGCTGGCGAATATCATTCCGCTAGGCCCCGGGGGTGGTAGGATTCAAGTTTTAATTACTAAAGCTCGTTTAAGCTTGGTTTTCAAGGAAATCCCTCTGACATTTTCCAGCTGATAATAATACTTTCCAAATGAGACCCCCACCTCTCTCTCTCTCTCTCTCTCTCTCGATATATATATATATATATATATATATATATATATATATATATATATATATATATATATATAAATCCTCACTTTAGGTCTTTTCTTATTTGACTCGATTGTTTTTTCTTTTAGCGAGGCATTGCGATATTGTCGATGTTTTTAGTCTTTTCTTTATTTTACTCAAAATTTTTTTCCCCAGATACCAGTTTGTTTAAATATATTTTTATTTGTAAATTGTACTATCCGTTTTTTTTTATACCAGTCGAGTATAGGTTTTAAAATAAACATATTAGGTTGGTGCAAAAATAATGACGTAATAATGTCGTTTTTTGACGTATTTTTTAACGTCAAAAAACGACATTATTACGTCATTATTTTTGCACCAACCTAATAATATATATATATATATATACATACATATATATATATATATATATATATATATATATATATACATATATATATATATATATATATATACATATATATATATATATATATATATATATATATATATATATATACATATATATATATATATATATATATATACATATATATATATATATATATATATATATATATATATATATATATATATAGGGTGATTAAAAAGTAACTCCTTATTTTAAAATTCTTATAATTTATTTATTAACTATAATTTTTTACAAGAAATGGATATGACAGGAAAGCGTTTACCATAATGTTTTATTTAAAATTCGATATGGGTTCCAGTTTCGCTACCAGCTTCTCGAGCCGCCCAGGAATCGCGCCAACTGGTTTCACAAGGAACTCTTGTGGTATGGAAGACATAACTTCTTGTATTCGCCCTTCAAGTTCTTCCAAAGTCTTGGTCTGGTATAGTAGACTTGCTCCTTTAACCAACCCCCAAATAAAAAAGTCACAGGGTGTTAAGTCAGAACTCCTGGCTGTCCATTCATACATAAAATAGGGAGTTACTTTTCAAGCACCCTGTATATGATAAAATATAGTTTTAAGTTATGCTATGTATCAGGGATAGAGCGTATGTAAATATAAAAGGGGACATGGAAGTCAACACCATATATATATATATATATATATATATATATATATATATATATATATATATATATATATATATATATATATATATATTAAAAATGTGATTCCATCGCGACACAGAAATTACTATGTTTCGAAACAGGCCATCCGTATTCAAGTTTAATTTTAATATTAAACATTAACTACTGGATGACAGTTTCATCCTCAAGGGATTTCTGGAATGACTAAGCAGCCAAATGTCTTACTCATTTAGAGTTTTGAAATGGAAGTGTAATTTGGAATTAGTTTTTCATTATCAAGGGGGTCTCTGCTTTGATGAAAGTAGGGGTGTTTGTTGTTATATGTCCAGTTTATGGAGTTATGTAAGGTTGGGTTGTTTTTCTTTTGTCTGGCTACAATGGCTAATTTTATCAGGTCCCGATGATTTTTATTACTATTTGCTAAAACTCTAACTGATTGATGTTGTAGCCACAGTCCTGGGTGTTTATTTATTTTGTTCTTGACCATTTCTTAAAGGGGCGTTAAGATTATGATTGGGTTGTATTTTTAGAACCTATTGTTTTAATTGAATTTGTTAATATTTATTATATGGTGTTTTGTAATATATATATATATATATCCTAGTTTCTAGCTCAATAGGATTTACATATATATATATATATATATATATATATATATATATATATATATATATATATATTGTTTTAAGTTATCCTATATTTATAGGTGTTCAATATCAGGGATAGAGCGTATGTAAATATAAAAGTGAGCATGGAAGTCAACGCTATATATATATATATATATATATAAATATAAAGTAATTCATCGAATCTAGAAGAAACCTCAACAGAATGCAGAAATCACTGGACGGCCGTTTTGTACTATATTTGGGACTCATTAGCAGTGCGCATCCACTACCGAGAATTGAAACCCGGACAGTTAACGTTATCAGGTAAATGTCATACCAACTGTCCCAACAGACACGAATATGCCTGAGCAGGCGTTTGCAATAGGGATTAGCTGTTACTTACATTGCATTACTTAGTAGATAGTACTTTCATCTTGCTTTCTTTTATTGCCATGTCTCACAGAATTGGTAAATGAAAGAGCAATACCAGTCAGAAATGATAGATATTGTGGCATCAATTCAAGGTCAGGAATCTCATTAACGTTTTATTTTATATACCGTGTCCCTTCCAAAAGTTAGCGATTATAGCTCTCCACATCTTCCTGTCTTTTTTTAACAGCAACATTTGAATCTTTATGACCCCTTTTTGTCACCTCTCTGCCATTCATTCTACCTGAATCTCATTAGGTAGGTTACTCGTTGTTTTTACGGTGTTCCTTCTTCATTAAGTATGTCCCGAGTGTGTTATATTTGCCAAGCCTTTTTCCTTATCGTGTGTCCCAGGAATTTTAACTGTCTCTTTCTGACTTTAAGTAAAAAGTGTCCATTTTCTTTAGAACTTCCCCATTGCCCGTATGTTCTGGCCATGATATTCTCAGCACCCTTCTGTAGAACCAGATCTCTGTTGTTTCGAGTCACTTCTTCATCTGCAAGGAAATTCTCCTTTTTCCCACAAGTAGTGCCTGAGCAACAATGGATTTTCTATTTACTAACACAACAAATTTTATAACTTTAAACGTTATTTTTATTTTATTTATTTATTTATTTATTTTGTAGATCGGCAAGATCTTTCGTACCCGAGTTGGTCT
>OZ010614.1:35149538-35154538 GCA_963932145.1 Acanthosepion lycidas | reverse complement strand
TATCTGTCAGCAAAACCTCTGATCAGGAGAGCATGGAATGATCTCTTAATTGCTTTTGTTCCATCCTGACACTAGTCGTAGCACCTTTCAGGGCCTCAGCTATGGGCAAATAGTGAAACCCCAAACAAAAACAAAACGTTATGAAAGTATAAAAGCACATTTTTGTATATAATCAACAATACCTATTTATAGTAAAATTATAAGTAATACATTTTACACTATTTGGAGCAAAGACGTCGCCATATTTATTACATCTCGGTCGTTGTACGTTCCGGCCTTCTTCAGGTGGTTGGAATGTCGCTCACTAGGATAGACTGTTCTAGATCCACGTGCCATGTCTAATGGAGGTCATTTTCTGCTTAATTCCCTCTCCAAGTTCTGGAACTGAACCAGTTAACTCACACTCTTTGGGTCCTGTCACTGGATCTAACCAACGCCTTTATCCACTGTGCCATGTGTCCTTGAAGACACCTGTGTATGAATTTCTGGGTGTTATAAACCTAATGTCTTCAGCAACCATTTTTTACCAGTGCTCATATTGCAATTTTTACTGTTATCATTGCATGTTTTTACCAGTGCTCATATTGCAATTTTTGCTGTTATCATTGCATGTTTTTACCAGAGCACTGTTAAAAAATGGTTGCTGAAGACATTAGGTTTATAATATCCAGAAATTCATACAAAGTTGTCCTGAAGCACACATGGCTCAGTGGATAAAGGCTGGACCCAATGACTGTGAGTTCAATACCCGGTTAAGTCGGTGGAGAACTTGTAGAGGGAACTAAGCAGGAGATAAGTGATAACTACCCTCCATTAAACATGGCACGTGGAACTAGAACAGTGAGCGAAATAAAGGGTTCAGTTCGATATTCCAACTACCTGAAGAAGGCCGGGGTGTACAACGGCCGAAACTTTGTAATGAATATGGCGACAAAGATGAGGACAATAGTCCGAATAATGTAAATAGTGTACATAATACCTCATCTCAGAAATATGTAAATTTTAGTAGACTCTCCGTTTATTTATGAGAGAGTATATGCGCTCTCCGAAAGGATTCGAACCTGTGTTTCCAGAATCCTGGCGAAGAGAGGCAGATTTTTCGAACATTCAGGCCGGTAGACGAAAATTAAAAATATGCTGTTTAATATATTTAAAATGTAAGCCTCAAGCCAGGATCGAAGGCCAACCGTTAAACGATATATATATATATATATATATATATATATATATATATATATATCGTTTAACGGTTGGCCTTCGATCCTGGCTTGAGGCTTACATTTTAAAATAGACTTACCAACAATATATTTTATCTGTAGTTGAAGGCATGCAGTTGTCTTCAAAATATATCTAGTTGAAGCTATAAAATTGTGTTCAACGTATTAGGTTGGTGCAAAAATAATGTCGTTTTCTCACATAGTAACATATGTGAGAAAACGACATTTTTTTGCACCAACCTAATATTTAGGTTTCGACATTAAATAACCCATAATGGTGTTGATATGTCGCTAAACAAAATCAGCCAACCAACAATATCTATTTATAGTAAAATGACAAACAATGCATTTTATCTGTAGTCGAAATTATAAATGTATATATATATATATAAATGTATATATATATATATATAAATGTATATATATAAATGTATTATTTTAAAATAGAATTAACAAGAATACATTTTGAAGGCATGCAGTTGTCTTCAAAATATATCTAGTTGAAGTTATAAAATTGTATGCAAAATATTTACATTTCGGCATTAAATAACCCATAGAGGTGTTGATATGCCGCTAAACAAAAAGCATCCAACCAGCACCATCTTTTATGGTTGCATTATCAAAGTTTTTTTTCCCCTTGAATTTCTATGACCTGATGCCAACTTTTAGATAAATTGTGGATTCCATCGTATTAGGCTGCGGGCAAATATGTTTATTGCATCGATAACATTATGAAAACATAACTTTGTTCTGAATAAAATATTCTGGAAGCACAATTAGGGGTGGGGTGGGGTGGGGTTGGGGGGGATCGGATTTTAAAGAAACCGAAGAAACGCTTTTGATTCCATTCCTGTGTTCAACGAACCGTCAATTTTGCAGTTCTGGCCAAAGTAAGTGCGGCCGTTTGCCGCGCTGCAGATGCGAGAGAGAACTTGCTGGAGAATAATTAGGAGACGATAAACGTTTCTGCGCTGATATTTGCTTACAAACCGCCTATGAAGATAAGAATAATTCTCTTTTCACATATCGTTAGACATGCATAGGAATATAGAGGCATTTAATTCATTCGGCCTTTCTTTCTTTCTTTATTTCTATCTATCTATCTATCTATCTATCTATCTATCTATCTATCTATCTATCTATCTTCGTCTGTTAATATCTATCTATCTATCTATCTATCTATCTATCTATCTATCTAAAGCTGTATATTTATCACAATATCTATCAATCTGCCTCAGTATCTATCTATCTATCTATCTATCTGTCTCAGTCAGCTCATATCTATTTATCTGCCTGTTTCTCTCTCTCTCCTTTCTCTCCTCTCTCTCTCTCTCTCTCTCTCTCTCTCTCTCTCTCTATATATATATATATATATATATATATATATATATATATATATAATAAATTTGCGTCTTTCTATTGATCAAACTGTAAATCTTTCCTGTCGATCCTAAGACTAAGACGAGTTTATAATTGAATCCGTTCGAAACTCATGAATTTCCATATTTACAGTACGAGAGATTTCCACCGACTACACAATCTTCCTCTTCCTTCAGTGCATCCATATGTTATTTGGATCTTTCGACTATTAAACTTGGTTAAGAAAATGCAAGATGCCTGGAACTCCGAGACACTGTCCCTTCGGAATAATATCAAAATCTTCCATCCTAACGGGAAGACAATTCTCTTGTTTGGATCTGAGTCATTGAGAAGGAATAAAACCATTACAGGCGAGTTGCTGTCAACAGGCACTTATAACAAATTCTGAATATCACGCGACCTAAGAAGATTTTCCGGAGAGATACCTAATGAACACCTCATCAACTATGGTATGAAAGTCTTTGCATTTATCTAACACACACACACACACACACACACATATATATATATATATATATATATATATATATATATATATATATATATATATATATATATATTTTAACATACAACGTGTGTTAGCACGTGCGATACCCTGTCTTCATCAACCGCCGACCAGGGGTGATCTCACGGTTTCGGTGGCTATGGCGGGACCGCCACCCCAGGCGCCACCAGCAGCGTTTGCCACCAGGCAGAGTATATATATAAAAAAAAACTAGTTGATCGTTCCACTTTGTAAATAAATAAAACGATTGTTCCTCTTTGCAGCTTCTGGTATTTATCAATCCACCGACGAGGATCGAATGTGGCACAAGGCCGGTTTAATGTCGGTAGCCCGCGAGCCCGTAGGCTCGGCCAAAAATATGACCTTTGAACCCGCCTAGACGGGTTCAGGTCCTGTCTACCTCCCCGAAGGAAACCTTGCCCTTCAGCAAAGCTTCCTCCGAGTTCCTCTCTGCATTAGAGAGTTCGACAGAAGCCAACCCGGATGATCACAAAGCACAGATACTACACTTTGATCCTAAACGGGCCGGGCAGCTTTTGCAGCTTCTGTCCGTAATGAAAGTTCATGAACGCGTTTGCCGTTATTGACGCGCTCGTAAAAATCGTTATAAACGACTACGCAAATGTTTCACTTGCGCATGTTAGGTCGTGAGGTTACGCGCATATTTCAGTAATCTTTGTTCTGATCGTAACTTTCCTTTCTGGATTTGTCGTCGATTTGGTCGTTTTGCCTCTTTTTTATTTTCCATTATTGGTTCAAATCACTCAAAGCAAACGTCGTATATTATTCTACAAAAGGAACTGATCTGTTGCCCTATGTGACCCTTAATATTTTTATTAAGGATAAAAGAAAGCTCTTTGTCAAGATTTGTCCAAATAGCCTTCTGGTTACCTTTGGGCCACTGTATTCTTGGTTTACTTAGGATTTCTCAAGGGTGCTGTCGCTCAACGATGGAATCCTGAACGCTGTGGGTATATTCCAGATTCATAATCATAATCCCATCACTCGATTTACATATATATATATCAGTGATCATTGAAGTCAACACTCAGAGGTGACAGGCTGTTTCATGCTGGACGCAATCGTCAGGCTGCCTGACAATTGCATCCAGCATGAAACAGCCTGTCGCCTCTGAGTGTTGACTTCAATGTTCACTTTTATATTTATATTTACATACGCTCTATCTCTGATATTGAACACTTTATCCCATAAATATAGAACACCTTAAAACTATATTGCTTCACACACACACACACACAGACACACACACACACACATATATATATATATATCAGTATATCCATATATACCTCTTTCTATCTCTCTATCTCTATCTCTATATATAAAGACCTTTCTCTCTATATATATATATGTGTGTGTCTCAATTTTTTCTATCTTTCTATTTATCTTACATATTCCTTAGTATACTAATATCATTTATTTATTTAGTCCCCATATCAATATCGCCCGATTCTATCTATCTTAGTCCATTCACACTATCTTAGGCCTGTCACATCTATCTATCTATCTATCTATCTATCTATCTATCTATCTATCTATCTGCCATTGTATTAGGTTGTTGCAAAAAATAATGTCGTTTTCTCATATAAAGTTGAACGTCAAAAAACGACACTATTTTTGCACCAACCTAATATTATATTATTTTCCCGTAGAATTCATATTCTAATGGTAAACGAAAGTATCCATAGTAATTTATTATAATATGCCTGGAACTCCAAGGCACTTTCCCTTCGGAATAATATCAGTATCTTCCACTGTAACGGGCCCTAATCAGCACCTCACCAGCCAAGGCATGAAAAAGTGAAAGTGGGAGTGGTTCTGACACTTCCCACGTGAACTAGCTGGCAGCGTTACAAAGCATGTACTTGACTAGAAGA
>OZ010614.1:35102038-35144538 GCA_963932145.1 Acanthosepion lycidas | reverse complement strand
CGTCTCACAGCAAGGCCTCTGATCAGGAGGCTTTGAGGAGCGTGGCGCCTCTACTTAATTCCTGGTATTCCCACGTCCTCCCTGACCCGGAGTGGTAGCACCTGTTAGGGTCCCAGCTATTGGAAATAGTTAACCTCCAAACTGGGGCAAAAACACTATGAAAGTGTAAAAATAGGTTTTAATAACAGAAATACTTAGTAAAAAAAATTATTACCAGCAATACATTTTTGAAAAAAAATATATTACCAGCTATACTTTTGAAAAAAAAAATTTTTTGAAGAAAAAATATTACCAGAAATAGATTTTTGAAGGCAAAAATTTTTACCATTAATACATTTGATAAAAAATTACCAGCAATAAAAAATTTGTCGGCATTAAATAACCCACTGAAGTTGATATGCTGTAAAACAAAATAAACCAAACCAAACTGATTTCTTGCAAAGAATACGTATTCTATTCATACGAACCTATCCTAAGCATCTTGTCGGCATTACATAATCCACTGAGGTTGATATGCTGTAAAACAAAACGAGCCAAACCAAACCAAACTTGTGTGTTAGTGGCTTTACTGCCTTCCTTGGGGTGATACCGATTAAAAAAAATATTTTCAAATGATTGCGGATGATGACGTTCGAATACAATTAACACTAACTGCTAACAGCTTCATCCTACTTTTAAAACACCTACTAATCGGTACCTGTTAGTTAATACGGACAGATTAAACGGATATCATTTATCTGCATTGAACAAGGTATCTTGTTTGCGTTTCGTAACACGTGAGGTATTGCCTGTATTCATTGGAGCTGTGGCTACAGGTTATAATAAAAATGCACAAAAGACAAATAGAAATTCCTATTTGAAAATATTTAAAGACAGCTGATTGTTATAGTTAGCGCCACCAGACGGTGTCTGTAGAAATCGTTCCCTTTGGTTAGTTGTTGTTTTTGTTTTCTATTGTTTTATTTAGTGGCATATCAACATCTATGGGTTATTTAATGCCGAAATCTAAATATTTTGTGCGCAGTTTTTCTTTGGAGACAATAAGGATTTCAGTAATACAGTTAATTATGTGCCATGCATGATACAAGCTTAGGCGATCATGTATCTTTCGATACATGACTGACGAGGCAGATTTATTCCCGCAGTAGGTTTCTATTTCTTTCTGTGGTAGACCAGATGCTATCCAAAGCTATAGAACCCGGCCTGTCCTGCTATTTACTCATAGCTGAGGGAGAAGAAGAGGATTCATACCTTTCCCAAGGGTATTTAATTAACCTATAGCTTAGCTGGATTCATATCTTTCTCAATGGTATTTGCACGTAAGTTTCCGACTGAGTCCGCAGATTAAAGCATTGGTTCGTGAATTTTATGACATAAAAATTGTGAGTTCAATTCCTGGGCTGGGCAGTGTGTACATATAACTAAGTTGAAACAGGCCGAGCAATAACCGAACAGTACTAAAAATAAGAACTAGACGAGATATCCCTAGACATAGGAAGTGGAAGTAGAGAAGTTTACCCCCGTAGATTGAATAAAGGGTATACGTTTGGAATTCCCTGTAGGTTACCAAGATTCACATACCCCCGATGAAAGGCAGGGAGGTGCACAACGGCTGAACCGTCGTGATAGCAACAACAAAGATGAGGACAATACTTCGCTTGTAAATAGTGTGATTAATGATAACTCCTCATCTCAGATATTCGGTATTCGGACGGAATAAAAGTTTGTCTTTTATTTAATAAAACAGAACAAAGAAGTGTTTTTTTTTTAAGTCACGGAGTAAAGAATCAGAGACTCTATTGTAATTCTTGTAATCGTAATGGTATTCGGCCTGCCATTTACTCTGATTCTCTTTCTTGGGTCGACAGCCTCCACCCTTGTGTTCTGTAAACCCTTCCCTAGGCCACTACCAACCACACGCGTTCGTTGTTTCTTTCAATCTGATCTCGTAGCGAAATTTGCCCGACCGTTCGTACTCGCGGGGTGAATTCTCATCTCGGTTTGTTTTCAACCTCTTAACTACATACATCAGCAATAACATCTGGACATGTGCTAATAGCAAAGTGGGTGTGTGCGAGAGGTTATCCAGTGCAAACTGCGAACGATAATCATGACAACGGGAGGAAAGGCAGGAGATGATGAAGAAGATGGAAACTGAGAAAACAACAACAATAACAATAATGAGAAAAGAAAGAGAAGGATGAAGAGTAAGGAAAACGATGGATAAAAAAAAGAAGACAATAAGAGTAAATGAGAAAAGAAACAAAAAGTAATAATGAGAAGAAGAAGAAGAAGAAGAAGAAGAAGAAGAAGAAGAAAAAGAAGAAAAAGAAGAAAAAGAATAGGAAAAGAGGAATTAATAAGAAGAAAACATGATGAGAAGAAAGATTAAAAGAAGAAGAAAGAAAAGAATCATGGTGGAAACAATGGTAAGAAGAAGACGACGACGAGGAAACACGAAGGAAGAAAAGGTTAGAATATGACGACGACGAAGACGACAAAAAAATGAAGAAAGATGAGAAGATAACGGCGACAAATGATGAAAGAAGGTTAGAAGAAGATGAAGAAGAAACAGAAAAAGACGACGAAACATAATAAAAGATAAGGTTAGAAGAAGACGGCGACGATAAAGCATGATGAAAGAGAAGGTATGAAGACAATGACGAAGAAGCACGATGAAAGAGAAGAAGAAGAAAAAGAAGAGGAAGAAAACGACGACGAAGCATGATGAAAGAGAAAAAGAAGAAGACGACCATGCATAATGAAAGAGAAAACGAAGAAAAAGAAGACGACCAAGCATGATGAAAGAAAAGATGACGACGACCAACATGATGAAAGAGAAGAAGAAGACGAAGACAACGAAGCATGATGATAGAAAAGAAGAAGAAGACAACTAAGCAGGATGAATGAGAAGAAGAAAACAACGAAGCATGATGAAAGAGAAGAAGATGACGACGACCAAGCATGATGATGAAGAAGAAGAAGACGAAGAAGAAGAAGAAGAAGAAGAAGACAACGAAGCATGATGAAAGAAAAGAAGAAGACGACAACGACGCATGATGATAGAAAAGGAGAAGAAGACAACGAAACATGATGAATGAGAAAAAGAAGACAACAAGGAAGCATGATGAAAGAGAAGAAGAAGACGACGACGACCAAGCATGATGAAAGAGAAGAAGATGAAGAATACGACGACCAAGCACGATGAAAGAGAAAAAGAAGACGACGACGACCATGCATAATGAAAGAGAAGAAGAAAAATAAAAGACAACGAAGCATGATGAAAGAGTAGAAGAATAAGTACAAGAAGAAGACGAGGAATCGTGATGAAAAAGAAGAAGATGAAGAAGAATACGACGACCGAGCATGGTGAAAGAGAAGAAGAATAAGAGGAGGAGGAAGACGACGAAGTATGAGGAAAGAGAACATTAAACGAAGAAGGAGACAATAACGAGGTATGATGAAAGAGAAGGTTAAAAGAAAGAGACGAAAACGAAGCACTTTGAAAGAGAAGCTCCGACGAAGAAGAAGAAGAAAAAGAAGCATCATGAGAGAGAAGGTTAGAAGAATAAGACGATGACGAAGAAGCATGATGAAAGGGAATGTTAGAAGAAGAAAAACAAGAAGTATGACGAGAAAGTTACAAGACGAAGACAACGAAGCATGATGAAAGAGAAGATTAGAAAAAGAACAGGAAAAAGAGGAAGCAGAAGAAACATGATGAAAGGGAAAGTTAAAAGTAGAAGAAGAGATGACGACGAAATATGATGAAAGAGAAAGAAGTAGAAGCTGACGACGACGAAATATGATGAAAGAGGAGGATAAGAAGAAGAAGAAGAATTACGATGAAAGAGGAGGTTAGAAGAATAATGCGACGATGACGTAGTATGATTAGAGAAAAGGTCAGATGAAGAAGACAACCACAAATCATGATGAAAGTCCCGGTTTGAAGATGACGGAATCCGATAAAAGGGTTTAGCAGAAGAAAAAGATGAGGACGACGAAGAAGTATGATGAAAGACAAAGTTAAAAGAAGAAGACGAAGAAGAAGAAGAAGAAGAAGAAGAAGAAGAAGAAGAAGTAGAAGAAGAAGAAGAAGAAGAAGAAGAAGAAGAAGAAGAAGAAGTAGAAGAAGAAGAAGAAGAAGAAGAAGAAGAAGAAGAAGAAGAAGTAGAAGAAGAAGAAGAAGAAGAAGAAGAAGAAACAACGCCGAAGGATGATGAAAGAGAAGGTTAGAAAAAAAAAGGAAGAAGAAGAAACATGATGAAAGAGAAGGTTAGAAGTAGAAGAGAAGATGACGAAATATGATAAAAGAGAAAGTTAAAAGTAGAAGCCGGCAACGACGACGACGACGACGACGACGACGAAGAAGAAGAAGAAGAAGAAGAAGAAGAAGAAGAAGAAGAAGAAGAAGAAGAAGAAGAAGAAGAAAAGACGCCGAAGCATGATGAAAGAGAAGGTTAGAAGTAGAAGAGGAGAAGATGACGAAATATGATAAAAGAGAAAGAAGTAGAAGCCGGCAACGACGACGACGACGACGACGACGACGACGACGAAGAAGAAGAAGAAGAAGAAGAAGAAGAAGAAGAAGAAGGTTAGAAGAATCATGGAAGAAGTGTACAGTCTCCATTGTCTGTCATCGTCGATGTCATTTTCTTTGTAATTTCATGTTTTTTTTAAAGAAGGCTGCGATGTACCTTTCGTCTGACTGTACAGAGGTATTTTTTTGTCATTTAAATTGTTCTACAGAGACTGAAATAAATGAAAATCTGAAGCAGTAGAATACGGTGGTTTCTGGTGGGCTGAGGGTCCCGTTTCAATTCTTTATGCTTCTATTAGGTTTGTTCCGCAACCCGTTGTCGTGGTGGAAAACAACACCCCTTCGATGTGTCAAAATCGGATATTTTTTCGCGAATAGATAAGTGATTTGGTCGCAATGCTTCTTTGCAATTATTGTTTCGCTGATTGAAAGAAACTGAAAGTGAATATTCCTCTGCAATTCCACCAGACGGACAACAGCACATTAACCAGATGCAACAGATTCCTCGCATTCACAAGCTTGTTTCGATCTCCGTTTGCATAGAACGGTATAACGAACGGTTCATTGTTCATCGCCTGTTATAATTCTGTCCAGGAATGACTCCTTTTCGAGGCGTCAGTTACGTGCCATGCGTGATACACGCGTAGGCGATCATGTATCGAAAGACACATGACGAAGCAGATATTTTTTCCCGTAGTAGGTTAACATTACTTTCTACACTAGAAAAGTTGCCATCCATGGCTAGAGAACCCGGTCTGTCCTGCTATTTACCCATAACTGTGATGAGAATAATAGGAGTCATACCTTTCCCAAGGTTATTAGCACGTAAGTGAATGTAATGGATTCGACTGGAATTCGAACTCGGCTCTTCGATTCCTCAATCCGAGTCGCTGTCCATTACTCTTCATTTCGTGGCGTAACCGCAAATAAATCGCTGTAGAAACACGATCTAACTTCTGTTTCCTCAGAGTATATGACACCTGTAAATGTTGCAGATTTTCCAGTGGAGATATTGGCTCACGATTGATGCTAATCCCTTGCAACTTGATTAGAAGATGGTCAGTTGTTTCCGGATATTCATCAAAGAATCTGCATTTGCGGTTAACACAAATATTCATTATGTGTGCTTAGCAAGCATTGGTCCAGTTCAGCAAGAATAACACCTTCCGTTTCAGCTTTTGATCTTGCACTGCACAACCACTTATCGGCATGGCGTTTGTATTCATCAGTTTATTTGGCAAGGAAAGAGCATTGTCCATAAAGAGACTTATCTTGACATCGTTTCTACATTTACTCCATTGCATTTTCTTTTGCCTTCGCTTGAAGTTCTTTGAGCCTCATTATTATTATTATTATTATTAGTAGTAGTAGTAGTAGTAGTAGTAGTATTGATTGATTGATCGTGTAATTGATTGATTTGTTTGTTTAAGGGTATATCAACTACTTAATACCGAAATTTAATTTATATATATATATATATATATATATATATATATATATGTACACACATATACACAATTTAATATATATATATATATATATATATATATATGAAGAAATATAATTTTAATGTGTGCTATATTAATGGGATAAACTGCTCAATATCAGATACAGCGTATGTAACTATATATATATATATATATATATATATATATATATATATATATATATATATATATATATATATGTATGTATAATGAAATATAGTCTTAAGGTGTGCTATATTTATGGGATAAAGTGCTCAATATCAGAGATAGAGTGTGTGTAAATATAAAAGTGAATATAGAAGTCAACACTTAGAGTCAACAGTCTGTTTCATGCTAGATGCAATCGTCAGGCCACCGGATTGCGTCTAGCATGAAACAGACTGTCGCCTCTAAGTGTTGACTTCTATATTCACTTTTATATATATATATATATATATATATATATATATATTAATAATTATACTCAGTTGGTATAAAAACCCAGATGGCACATTTTGCCTGTATATTAAAACAAATTGGTATCCGAGGAAAAAATTTTGAAAAAAAAAACGCATGAACGACGAACATCCGAACATGGCGAAAAAAAAAATCGCCCAGTCCCTTAAATTTCCAGTACAACTTTCCAGCTTCCAACGTAGAGTGTTCAATATGGCAAGTAGAGCAAAGGTAAACAATATATATATATATATATATATATATATATATATATATATATATATATATATATATATATATATACACCACATTTAAAACTGTCACCTTCATAGTGCTTGTGAACATATTGACCATAAAATGGTTTATCTTGATATCGTTTCTGAATTTGGTCCATTGCATTTGCTTTTGTTTTTTGTTTTTGTTTTTTTTTTTTCATTTTAGGTTTTTTGCGCATTATTATTATTATTATTATTATTATTATTATTATTATCATTGTTGTTGTTGTCTGATTGATTGATTGATCGTGTGATTAACTGATTTGTTTGTTTAAGGGCATATCAAATCCATATGGGTCACTTAATACCGAAATTTAATTTTGTGGGGACATTGGAAGTAATAAAAATATGATATATGTTATTCCGCTTTCACAACTGAATACATGGTAGATGGTACTCAGCTTTTGTATATATAAAATATAGTGCATACAAATATAGTGGAAAACTATAATGAATCCAGGTCAGCTGCTAAGAAAGTCGGTTAGGGTTAGGGTTAGGGTTAGAACCCTAACCCTAACCCTAACCCTTTTGGCGGGCGAGATATTTTTTTCTCTCCAGAATCTATCTTACATATCTGTAAGTCTAACATCCGACCACGCTTAGAATATTGCTTCTACATATGGTCCGGTACCTTTGCTATTTACCTTGAGCTCCTTGATAAAATCCAAAGAAGAATCAGCAATATTATTGGTCCTGATCTGGTGGCGTGGCTTCATTTATCATCCCACTGCCATAAGGTTGCCTCTCTATGTATTTTCTATAAATACCTTCATGGTAATTGTTCGTATCAGCTCTTCGCTATCGTACCTAGCCTTTTTGAATTTAAGCGCAGCATTAGACTGGAATCGAAATCTCATCAATTTACATTTCAGCTGGCTAGATGTAGCCGTACGTTCTATGCTAATAGTTTCTTCTCTCGCACTTCTCACTTATGGAACACCCTTCAGACTCAATGCTTTCAAACCAACTTTAATCTTCAAAACTTAAAATCCAATGCCAGTCGCTATCTACTATTCTGATTAGTCACTTCTCTTTCTGCTCATCATCATTGTTTCTGTCCCTAATTCTTTCACACCGTGTAACCGTTTGTGTCTTAGTGGCTTTACTCCCTTGCTTGGGGGTGATATTGATTTTTAAAAATACATAATTACTAGATGCAGCGATAGATTTATTCTATGTTGTAGTTTTGTTGAAGTTATATTTTGAATCACAGTTTGATAGTTTGCTTTGCTTTATTTTGTTTTACAGCGTATTAATCTCAATGGGTTATTTAATGCCGACAATATTTTTAGGATAGGTTTCTATGAATAGAATATCAGTTTGTAGATCAAGTTTCATTGATGTATTTTTGTAAAGAGTGTTTTTGTCGAGAGTGGCTGGTAATATATATTTTTTTCCAAAATATATTGCTGGTATTTTTACTATAAGTTGTGCTGTTAGTTTTAGTGGTGACGCTTTTACCATCTTTAGCAGGTCCCACTCTAATTGCCACCTAAAGGTGTTGGAAGCCATCTATATTCTATCATTAAAGTCTTCTCTATGTAAACAGAAGGACTTTATATTAGGCCTCCAAGTAATTAGCATTTAAATATTTTTCTCTCCCTCCAATACGCTTTGTTCTATTGTTCGTTTTTATATACTTTACTTTTAAGACATTTTTATGTTTATACATTCTTTTTAGTAAATACAAATATTTAAGTCAATGCTCTGTTTATAATAAACAGTATTAAACAACATTTACCGGCCTGAATGTCCGAGAAATTTCCATAGAAAATATTCTATCCTATACGGAACCGTCATTTACGCTGACGTGCCTAACCGATTCGGCCACCAAGGATCGTTCGGTAGACAAGGTCGAATTTACTGCTTATAAACTTCAATCTTCCATGAATCTCGTACATTCATAACTGCTCATAGCGTATCAAATGTAAACAAATGACGTCATATATTACGAAATGGACAAAGTCCGACTATTTATTTATTAAAGACTTTTTTATGTTTAACGTTCTTTTTATAGATACAAATATTTAAGTAAATGCTCTGTTTATAATAAAAAGTATTAAACAGCATTTACCGGCTTGAATGTCCGAGAAATTTTCATAGAAAATATGCGTCCTTCGACAGGAATCGAACCTGTATCCTATACGGAACCGTCATTTAGCCTTGACGGGCCTTAACCGATTGGGTCACAGAGGAGCGTTCGGTTAGCAAGGTCGATTTTATTGTTTTTAAACACAATTCTCCATGATTTTCTCTCGTTCATTCATATCCGCTCAATGCGTATCCAAATGTAAACAAATGACGTCACACATTATGAAATGGATAAAGTCCGACAATTATTTAAGACATTTTTTATGTTTATACATTCTTTTTATAGATACAAATATTAAACTAGATGCTCTGTTTTATAATAAACAGTATTAAAAACATTTACCGGCCTGAATGTCCGAGAAATTGTCATAGAAAATATGCGTTCTCCGACAGGAATGGAACCTGTATTCTATACGGAACCGTCATATATCCTGACGTGCCTTAACCGATTGGGTCACAGACGAGCGTTCGCTTAGCAAGGTCGATTTTACTGTCTTTTAACTACAATCTTCCATGATTCTATCACGTACATTCATATCTGCTCATGGCGTATCCAAATGTAAACAAATGACGTCACACATTATGAAATGGACAAAGTCCGACAATTATTTAAGACATTCTTTTTATATAAAATATGTTCTTATATTTTTTTTAGTGTTGCATTGACTGTCATTTTTCTTTAAGAAATATATTGTTGGTGATTTTATTATAAAAAAAAAAGTACTCTTGATTTTTGCCTTAGGGTTCACTATTTGTCCATAGCTGGGACCTTAACAGGTGCTACGACCCTCGGACTGGGTGGAACTGGGAACAGCAGCAATTAAGAGGTCGTTCCACGCTTCTCAAAACCTCCAATCTCCCGATCGGAGGCTTTGCTGCCGGATGTAGTTTATCATCATACACAGAAAAAATTATTATTATTATTTGAGAAAGCAACACGACAAAAAAATGAGGCTGGAATACAAATATACGAATCCCAATATACCGATCGTAACATTCAATCGGATTATTATTATTATTATTATTATTATTATTATTATTATTATTATTGTTATTATTATTATTGTTGTTCTTGTTCTTGTTTTCATGCGTTTTAAGTTACATGTTTTTTCACATTTTATTCGCTTACCATTTGAAGAATTAGGTACACTTCTCTCCTGGAACCGTTTTGGCATGAGCAGTTATTCGATGGCAAATTGCTGAGAATAATATTAACTTTTGAGTGGCGATGTCAAAGAGTACATTTTTAGGTCCCACTTTATTTTGTACTCTATGTCAAGTAATTATTATTATTATTATTATTATTATTATTATTATTATTATTATTATTATTATTATTATTATTTCTTCTTTTTTTCTTTCCTTTTAATTTCTTCTTTTTCTTCCTCCTGCTATTCCTCCTCCTCCCGCTCTCCTTCTCCAATTTCACTTATTTTCCCTCTCTCTTGTCTTGATCATTTTACACTTTCTCTTGGTCCGCCTCCTACCAGACAGTCTTATATTTTTCCCGCCTTTTCTTCGTCTGTTTCAACTACCGCCCCCCCCCATCCGATATCATTATTTTTTTTTTTTTACTTATATTTCATTTATTTTTACTAATCATGCCTGCAGATATTGCCGCTCAAACTACTTATTTATGATTGATCTAATGGTACCTGCATGGTGTGTGTGTGGTGGGGGGGATATGGTTGGGGGGAGTTTGTGCGTGCATGCGTGTGTGTGTGTGTTTGTGTGAGAAAGGGAAAGGAGGCGTTTGTGTACAGGATACGTAATAATTATTACATCTGTGTCCGTGTATTTACTGAAATAAGTTTGTATTTGTTTTGTAGGGTGAACGGTAAGAAGCTACTTTACAAACACCTGAAAACCCTTGATCTCCGGATGTTAAGGTCTCTTGCGCTTGTAGGGGATATTGGATTATTAACATTTCATCACACACACACACACATACGTACATATATATATATATATATATATATATATATATATATATATATATATATATATATATATATATATATATATATATATATATTGATGATATTAGTGGTAAATATACACATACATATACAATCATATATCTAATATATATATAAATATATATACATACATACATACATACACATACATATATATTTGTATAAAAAAATAAATCCAAGAGGATAGAATCCAGGTAGAACTCAATGTCCGGGACAGAGTAAGAATATAATAAAAAGGACAGAGTAAGGATATAATAAAAAAGGCTTAAACATTAATATTAGTGTTTAAGCCTTTTTATTACATATATATATATATATATATATATATATATATATATATACACACACATATATATATATATATATATATATATATATATATATATATATATATATATATATATATATATATATTCAGGGAAAATTTAGAAAGCAAAAATGGCTTCATCAAAGAAAAAAAAACTGTTACAAAATTAGATTTTTTTTCAGCTATTTTTTTTTTTATAATGATGTTCACATTGTACAAGGCCCGAGAGCCAATCGAGATAGAGGACTACAGATTAAGAGACACGGCTTATGTGGACGCGGATATGTGTTGAACATATCGGTTAACCCGAGACTTGAACAGGTTAAGATTACGGATAAGCATCCTCTTAGGAGTCGGTTCCACAAGGCAACGATTAGTGACAAGACGCTGCTCGAGTTGAACTTGCATCTTACGAAAGCAATACGAAGAGAATTAGGGTGGTTCGCTACAATGGGCGTGGCATGTTGGATCTTGGCCGTGAAGGTTAGAACTGGTGGAACTAAGGAGTGTAGTTCATCTGAGCACCCTCCATGTAAATAGCGATAGAGCGGCGAGAGGCGTGCGACATCTCGTCTCTGAGAAAGAGTGGAAAATAATTCGTCACTTACAAGAATGCGGAACCCCGTGTGGACCCTATCGAGAGTAAAATGTCAAGACGGGCAGCAGCTCCTGCCCATATATGGCAGAAGTACTCGTGAGATGACGCTATTGGCCGACACGTTCAACTTCCCTGAGAAATCCAGTAACACTTCGGATGTATAAAACAAAATTATGGACTGACCATGTGAGCAGCTATGAAGTTTTGTACTTAGAATACGAAAGAGACAATTGAAATTTCTAGGGCCAAAAGGGTCTTGGAAATTTGAATACTCACAGGACATATTGAATGCAAGACGGACAGAGGGAAACAGCGAATAACCTACCTAACGAGCTTGTGCAAATGGTGTCACCAGTCCAGTGATAAAAAATACAATTATATAGGCATGCTATATTTATGGGTAAAAGTTATATAGGCATGCTATATTTATGAGTAAAAGTTATATAGGCATGCTATATTTACGGGTAAAAGTTATATAGGCATACTATATTTATGAGTAAAAGTTATATAGGCATGCTATATTTACGGGTAAAAGTTATATAGGCATGCTATATTTACGGGTAAAAGTTATATAGGCATACTATATTTATGAGTAAAAGTTATATAGGCATGCTATATTTACGGGTAAAAGTTATATAGACATACTATATTTATGAGTAAAATTTCCCAATGGAAGAGGTAGAGCGTAAAGGTGGACGCCCAGGTGAACACTGAGTGGCGACAGTCTGTTTCATGTTTGAACGCAAGTTTTCAGATGTGACCAAAAATATATTTGTGAAAAAAATTTCGACTAAATTCCAAACACTTTTATTTTTTTTAAATAAATAAATTATTTCTTTTCCCAAACTAAACTAAAATAAGAAATAATTACATTAAAAGAAAAGACACCACCAGAGGAGTGATTTTTGCCAAACAGGACGCTACCTTCATCTCGAGAGATAAACGGATGCCTCCTTAATACATACGTACATATCATTCGCAGACAGTACTGTTTCGCTGTATCACAGCTCCTCGGTGCGACTAGACAACCGAATGCCTCAAACCAGGATCGGAACCCAACCAATTTGATGTCAATCAGAGCTACTAGCACTGAGCCTTTTTCACTCAACAGAACGAGTCAGCCAAATCTAGCGTATTATTTTTACAAACGTAAACAAACGCCAAGCAGCCAAAGTGCTCCATTCATTTTACTGAAGAGCTTCGCATTTACGCAGTTGACCGTTGCTTTTAGAATTAGCTTGTCGTTCAACAGTTACTAATAATTATACTCGGTTAGTAAAAAAACCCAGATGGCAAGTTTTGACAGTATATCAAAACAAATTGGTAACCGAGAGAAAACTTAGACAAAAACGAAAGAACGACAAACATTCGAAGATGGCGAAAAAATCTTCCAGTGCCTTAAATTTCCAGTCCAAAGAAGAAGAAAAAAAACCCAGCGATTAACTAAGATAAAACGTAGACTGTTCAATACGCTAAATAGAACAAAGGTAAACAATATATATATATATATATATATATATATATATATATATATATATATATATATATATATATATAGAGAGAGAGAGAGAGAGAGAGAGAAAGAGAGTCCGTCAGAAGTATCCACCACATTTAAAACTATCACCTGTATAGATAAACCACTTTATGGTCAATATAATTCACAAGCACTATGAAGGTGAACCCGTACAGTAGCCGTACAGCATTGAAAATCTGTTACCAAATTAACGCATTAACTGCAAAAAGTTTTTAATGCGCATTTTTGGCCCAGACAGGTATCTTAAGAGTTTATTTATTTCTTATGTTGAATTTCAATAGTTACCATTGTCATTTTTATAGAAACTAGAACATCAAATATATATGTGTATAAAACATCAAAAAATAATATTGATTAGAAATAATAAAAAATTACTTTTCAAAATAGTCATTATTTTTCTACTCGTGAAATGTAAAATTACGACAGAAAGTGTCTTCTTACAGCTAATAATAAAAACTTTAAAGGCTAAGTGTTGTAAAATATACCTCTGCAAATGCAATGTATTTAAGCAATTCAATGTAAATACAAGGAATAACATGTAGTGAGTTTAATTTTAACAGATCCCCAAATGAGTCTCATGGCAGGTAATGGGTTAAAAATAATGCGAACCCACATTAGACGAGCGAAAGAAACATTCCAAAAGTTAAGCAAGGTACAGAGAAGCGGGAAAATTTGGTTAGAAACAAAGAAAAGAGTGTTTTGATTGATATATGGTGTCCATCTTCTTATATGGCACTGAATCTTGGACAATTATCTCCACGGATGTGGATAAAACTAGGGGTAGCAAAAATGTTCTTCGGTAGAGGGATACAAAAAATTCCATGGGTGGAGCGAGTAACAAGGAAATCTTAAAGGAAATGGAAAACGCAAAGAACTCTTCTACTCAGAATCAAGAAGAGATAGCTGAAATTCTTTGAGCATATAACGAGGAAAGAAGGCTTGGAAAGCCTAACCCTCACGGGGCATATTGATGGCAAGAGAGATAGGAGAAACTGGTGAGCCACTTACCTGACCAGCTTGTGTGAATGAATAGCGTAACGGAGACCTGGGGCATTAACAAAGGGAGAACAACTGCTAATAGATATAATGGATAGGAAGTTGTGGAGGGCCATTATCTACTATCTCCAGCTCCAGAGGACTTCACATACAAGTAGTACATCAGTTGCATTAAAAAAAGTGGGATCAAATTCTAAGAGAAAAATATTGATGGTTGTTGATTGATTTATCTATTTCGTTTTTGCTTTTGTTTTTTTTACGGCTTATCACCCCTTTATAGGTTATTTAAGACCGAAACACATTTCGGGTTTTAAGAATATTTATTTATTTATTTGCAAGTGAATATTGCATTAACAATCATTAGGGAGAGAGAAAAGAATACTGGATTGCAATGAGATATCCATCCTCTTATATGACCGTGAATGTTGGACAATTTTCTCCACGGATGAGGATAAAACTGGAGGCAGCAGAAATGTGGTTCTACAGAAGGATACTGAGAACTCCATGGGTGGAGCGAGTAAGTAACAAGGAAGTCTTAAAGAAAATGGCCACGGAAAAGAACACTTCTACTCAGAATCAGAAAAAAGACAACTGAAATTCTTTGGACACTCTCATCTTTTGGAGACTAGAGTGAGGAAGGAGGACTTGGAAAACTTAACCCTCACGGGACATATTAAGGGCAAGATACATGGGGGAAGGCAGCAAGCCATTTATCTGACGAGTTTGTGGATGTGTAGCGAAACATCGGGGCGAGAGCATTAGCAAAGTGAGACTTACTGCTAACGGCCACAAGGGATAGGAAGTTGTGGAGAGCCACAATCGCATATTTCCTAAAGGGATACGGCAAGAAGAAGAAGAAGACATTGATCGGGCGAAATAAAAGCCAACCTATTAGGCTGAGTCATAAACAATTCAACTTTATTCTTTCAAAAATAGTCCAGTTACATTTTTTTTCAATTCTATATTCATCATCATTTGCAATGACTTGTTGCCATTTATTAAGCAGCTTTTCGATAACGACTGAGTAAAATTCCGTAGGTTTTCATGCGAGAGGTTTTTCGACCAACTCTGGAATCTTGATTCTCCTTAGACAAAGATTTCTCCCAGTAAAGCGTTATGACCTCCGACCTTCGTCTGCCTTAACTCAGTAATCTTGAAGCGAACCCTGTGTTCAATCCACGTTGGTATACTATTCTTATGCTCGGCTTAAAATTTTGAGAAGCTTAACGAGCGTGACGATAGACACCTGAAGAAGGCCGAAACGTTGTATAACAACCTAGATGATTATGCTTATCGGAATTGGAAAGACGTACGATAAGAAATGAAATCAGTATTTAATAGAGACAAGTCAGCTAAGAAAATACCATTTTGTATTTAGTTCATTTTTGTTACCGTATTATTTCCTCCCTACCTTCGTTCTATTTCTTGCTCTTTTTTTTTTTCTTTCACAGATTTCATGTCTTTCTTTCTTTCTTTCTTTCTCATTCTCTTTCTTTCTTTCTTTCTTCTCTTCTCTTCTCTCTCTCTCTCTTTCTCGCTTTCTTTCTTTCTCATTCTCTTTCTTTCTTTCTTCTCTTCTCTTCTCTCTCTCTTTCTCGCTTTCTTTGTTTCTCATTCTCTTTCTTTCTCATTTTCTTTCTTCTCTTCTCTTCTCTCTCTCTTTCTCGCTTTCTTTCTTTCTCATTCTCTTTCTTTCTTCTCTTCTCTTCTCTCTCTCTCTTTCTCGCTTTCTTTCTCATTCTCTTTCTTTCTTTTCTTCTCTTCTCTTCTCTCTCTTTCTTTCTCGTTTTCTTTCTTTCTCATTCTCTTTCTTTCTTTCTTTCTTCTCTTCTCTTCTCTCTCTCTTTCTCGCTTTCTTTCTTTCTCATTCTCTTTCTTTCTCATTTTCTTTCTTCTCTTCTCTTCTCTCTCTCTTTCTCGCTTTCTTTCTTTCTCATTCTCTTTCTTTCTTCTCTTCTCTTCTCTCTTTCTCGCTTTCTTTCTCATTCTCTTTCTTTCTTTTCTTCTCTTCTCTTCTCTGTCTTTCTTTCTCGCTTTCTTTCTTTCTCATTCTCTTTCTTTCTTTCTTCTCTTCTCTTCTCTCTCTCTCTCTTTCTCGCTTTCTTTCTTTCTCATTCTCTTTCTTTCTTTCTTCTCTTCTCTTCTCTCTCTCTCTCTCTCTCTTTCCCGCTTTCTTTCTTTCTCATTCTCTTTCTTTCTTTCTTCTCTTCTCTTCTCTCTCTCTTTCTCGCTTTCTTTCTTTCTCATTCTCTTTCTTTCTTCTCTTCTCTTCTCTCTCTCTCTTTCTCGCTTTCTTTCTTTCTCATTCTCTTTCTTTCTTCTCTTCTCTTCTCTCTCTCTCTTTCTCGCTTTCTTTCTCATTCTCTTTCTTTCTTTTCTTCTCTTCTCTTCTCTCTCTTTCTTTCTCGCTTTCTTTCTTTCTCATTCCCTTTCTTTCTTCTCTTCTCTTCTCTCTCTTTCTTTCTCGCTTTCTTTCTTTCTCATTCTCTTTCTTTCTTCTCTTCTCTTCTCTCTCTTTCTTTCTCGTTTTCGTTCTTTCTCATTCTCTTTCTTTCTTTCTTCTCTTCTCTCTCTTTCTTTCTCGCTTTCGTTCTTTCTCATTCTCTTTCTTTTCACACTATCCTATTCTTTCTATACTTATTCTTTTTTTTTTTTTATTTCCACCTTCGCCTCCAGTCATTCATTCATTTTTTCCTTCTGTCTTTGTTTTCCAGTTGCATTTCTCTTTCCTGTTCCTTTTATCCAGCTTTCTTTCATTCATCATCATCATCATCTCTTCTCTTCTCTTCTCTTCTCTTCTCTTCTCTTTCTTTCTTTTCACATTATTCCACTCTTTCTACACTTATTCTTTTTCATTTTATTTCATTTTCCCTTTCTTCCCCAGACATTGTATTGTAACCACCCCCTCAGAAAAAAATAGTGCAACCGGCCCCTGAAAATGCATGACTTTTAACCTCTTCAAAAATATTACCTCCGTTTAGTATGACCTCTATTTTTGGTGTTCAGAAAAACTCGCCCTATACACGAGTATATACGGTAATGAGTAACAAATGCTTCTTATGGCATTAGAATAAAAAAAAGTAAAAAGAGATGATCGAAGAATGTATAATGCCAATCTTCATAATTAGCAGAGCCTTGAAAATTAGCATTCCATACACTGGGTTTTACCAGAGTTCGAACATCGAACACTGGCGCCAATAGGGATTACATAATGTCATAGGCATCGTATTTACAAAGCCAAATAGGTTAAGGCAGATGTTTTTACGCCAGTTTCAAATGGTGAGGCAATTGCCGGATTTTAGCCTTCGTTTAGTAGGGTCCGTGTTCAGATATATCCAGGAAGATTATGTTACGTCAATTTTAGTAAAGGGTTATAGCCCGCTTGCTTTGTAAGTAAGTGTAACAAAACTGGGCTTTTTTCTTTTAATTGTTTTTTTTTCTTTCTTTTTGTTGGTTTTAAATATTACTTGCTACTACAGTGTAACCCGGATATAAGAGACCCGGATATAAGAGACTTCTTCTCCGGGTCCCGACAACTCTCTTATATCCGGGTTACACTGTATATTGATTCAGAGTTCTTTCTTTTTTTCTTACTGCGAGACGCAATTTAGGTTGGATTTCGTGAATAAGAAAATATTGATAGCACGTTGATTTGCGTTGCTTACCAGAAAAATCGGTTTTATCAAGAGACACAATTTAGGTTGGATTTTGTGATGATCCCCTATAGAAAATCTGTTAAAATATTGACGAATGATGTGAAAAATTGATGTCATTACAACACAATAACTTAAATTGGATTTCATTGAAGGCCTCTGCTGACAAAGCAATTAACAAATGTTAATAACACGTTCATTTTGTGTTGCTTACAAGAAAATTCGGTTTTATTACAAGACACAATTTTGGTTGGATTTCATTAAGGATTCCGTTAAGAAATCAATTAAAATATTTTTAGCACGTTGATTTGGTGTTGTTTACACGATTCGTTCTTATTACAAGACACAACTTTGTTTGGGTTTTGTGAAGGCTTCTCTGGAGGGAAATCAACAATACTGATATTTGGCGTTAAAAAAGAAAAAAAAAAGACGATAAACAGATTCGGTAGGATTTCGTGAAAACTTCTGGTGATAAATGAATGAAAGAGCTTGGTAATACCCTGCCCGAAGTTACGCAAGATCCAATATTTCTATTTTATATTAGAATGTTATCCAGTTAAACTAGATACAATTTTGTAGTTTACGACGCTAATAACTGACCAGTTGCCCGAAGGTTTCGTATAAGACGCACTTTGTTATATTTTGTGATGCTTATTTAGAAAAGAAGAACATGGGTGTCTAATATACCATTAAATTTAGTAGAGGTTATATTAATTTTGCCGAGGGAAATAAGTCGTTTTTATTATCAAAACTCCTTTATTTGCAAGTTTCGGTTAAATACTTTCTTCCTTAATCCCACGGTTATTTTTTTTCATCGTTCCATTTCGATGGTTATTCTGTTCCTTTCACTTTTTAATTTTTTTTTTTGTCGTACAAAGACTAACAAATAAGCAAAGATGAATGAATAGTTAGAGAAGGAAAAAAAATCTTATTTCATTTCAAATTTTTTTTTTTTTTTTTAACGGGAAAACAACGAACGAAATTGTTAAAGATGAAAAATGTGCTTGAAGTATATGGATTAGTAAGAGGAGAAAGAACTGACTCAAAAGACTTGGGAGATAAAATATTTGGAGAAAGGTTCGCAATAAATGTGTTTATATGCGTAAAGTATTGCAAAAAAAAAAAGAAAGAAAAAAAGAAAAAGAAAAGACGTATACATACGCACATACACACATAGACACACACACACATATAGATGTACTGGTTTAGAAAAATATACTCGTTGACCCCAAAATTTATATGTGTGTGTGGTTTAGTTCCGAAAAGAATTAGGTGGTAATTCTATTTGGAACTAAAACTCTCTCTCTCTTTCTTTCTTTCTCTCTCTCTCTCTCTCTCTCTCACTCTACACACACACACACACACATACACACACATATATATACATACAGAGAGAGCGATGTTAATTGTATTAGCAGTATATATATATATATATATATATATATATATATATATATATATATATATATATATACATATATATTACATTACACACACGCACATATATATATATATATATATATATATATATATATATATATATATATATATATATAATTCTATTAAACTTGAGTCTAAACTTCATTCGGTGTTTTCCCTGACATCGGGTGTCTTACTTTTGAATAGAATTAACACACACACACACACACACACACACACACACACACACACACACACACACATATATATATATATATATATATATACAGATAGAGAGGGAGTGGGAGGGAGGGATGGAGGGGGAGACGGATAAAATATTCTATTAAACTACAAATTAAACTATATTCGGGGTTTTGACTCGAATTGACATACACTTTTAACACACACACATATGCACACGCACCCACACATCCACAAACTCACACAGACATTCATGCATATATATATATATATATATATATATATATATATATACAATTTTTATCATATATATATGTGAGTGTATATGTGTGTGTGTGTGATAAATATGTAGCATGCTATATTTATGGGTAAAAGTGCTCAATATCAAGGATAGAGCGTGTGTAAATATAAGCATGCCCATTGAGATCAACACCGAATGGCGACAGAACTATTTCATGCTTGAACGCAATATGGCCTCAAAATTGCGTTTAGGTATGAAACAGACTATCGCCACTAGGTATTGGTCCCAGTAGCAACTCATATATATATATATATATATATATATATATATATATATATATATATATATATATATATATATGGGGATTTGCTAAGCGTAGCGTAGATGTTGCACAAGGCCGAAAATATCGGGCAATCAGTGATTAGCAAACTCACTACTATATATATATATATATATATATATATATATATATATATATATACCGGAATTACTGAAATTTTGAGAAAAAAAAAGAAAAAAAGAGAAGCAGAAGTAAAAGAAAAATATCTTAAATCATGAGAGCAAAAAAAAAAAAAAAACGAGAAAAATTAACTGACACCTGAACGACTGAACTTAATCAGTTACAAAGGAGTTAATCATCGTGAAATTTCCAGTAAGAGAAATCATCTAGAGTAGAGCTTGACTTCCATCCCAAAATGTCAGAGACGACTTCAGGCTCTTCCGAAAATATATATATATATATATATATATATATATATATATATATATATATATAATAGCTAGCCACTCCTATTCGAGTATGCCCGTCTACTAGGGCGGCTAGCCAATCCCTATTGCAGACGCTCGCTCAGCCACATTTGTGTTTGTTCAATACCCACAGGTTTACAGGTTCAATACCCACAGGTTTATACTGCAACTATACTGAGCAGACCTTAGTTACAGTTTCTGGGAGAGAGCGTGTTATCTAGCGCGATCTGCAATTTGAACCAGGCCAGCACGCTCAAGCCCTCTGCCACAATTACTTGTAGCTTTGTGCTAGCATAGCTATCGACGGCACCCAAGAGTTCCGTCTGCCCAATTTCACTCATAGGCTTGGGTCATTCCGTCGTATGGTTTTCAGGCACTTTTTCGGTGTATTCTGATAACATCAGGAAGTCTCCTGAGATTTGAACCCGTGCTTCATGGTCAGAAAGCGAACGTTCTAACTACTTGGCCATATTTGATTACTTAAACGTTTTATTTTAGTGGATAACCAAATTTGAGTAGACTCCCCACTTAGTTATTAAACATTATTAAACAGTATTAAACAGTATAAAGAGTGTATTGGACTCAGTATTCGAGAAATCATATTAAAAAAAAAATTAATAAAATTTCTCAAATATCCAAAAAGAAAAATATCTTTAAGATTCCTCGAATATTCAGGCCGGTAGACGAAAATAAATAAATATACTGTTTCATAAATAATCGGAACGTCTGTTGAAATATGGGCATCCACTAAAAAAAAAAATGTTTAAGTAGGTGTACTTTCGTACTAAATTGTGTTAATATAATATTAATTTGATTTGCAACATTTAATGAAGTTTTCTCTAACTGGTGAATTGCAAACTTATTTTTTTGTATTAATTTTAGTCTTTTAGGTGATATTATTAAGTGAAAACTATATTTACTAATCATAAATGGAAAAGCTTAATACACATCTTCAAACACCAATATTTTTAAAAGAATTTTGAAATTTTTTTTGTTTATAATCTGGTCGATTTTTTCAAGTACGGGCGACCATACACGACATTATCAGAAAATATTTTAGTAAATTTAAAGCCAGCATTTTAAAAATTCAGTAAAACATTAGATTACAGAAAATATTGGGCTATTTTTTAAAAATTACTGAGTAGTTAAAAATTATATAAAAAAGGCGCTCACGTTATATTCTTCAGTTATGCTTTACAGATAAAGTCTCCGTAGAACAACATTAGACTTTTCGTTGTGAGAGGTTTAAGGAAAAAACAAAAACGAAAACAACAGTCAGTGATATCACCAACAACTTTCACAGTAGAGAAGTGAAGGTTTCACAGTCCACTGTTCGAAGAAGACTTAGAGAACAGAAATATAGAGGCCGTTGCCACAAGATGCAATTCACTCGCCAGGTGAGGGAAAGTGTATAGTTTTAGATTGGCCGAGTCAGTCATCGGACCTCAGCCCAATAGAGTATGCATTTCATCTCCTGAAGAGGATACGGAAGGAAGAACCCTCTTCTCTGACATAAACAAGAACTGCATTAAAAGTCTGGAAAAGCACCACATATGAAGGATGCAGCAGTTTGGTGACCTTATTTGGTGGCAGCCTTGATGCAGTTATTGCAAGCGAGGGTTATGCAACCAAATATTAAATGTTATTTACCTTAAAATTATCTGTTTCTTTACTTTTGCTCACCTAAAAATGGAGTGATATGATGCAAAAGGTGGTATGTCCTAAGTTGTTTAACACATCTAAATGTGAATGCAAATAACAGGAAATAAAAGCCAAAATTCTGAACTCTTGTTTCATATTCATCTTTTGATCTTAAAACCAAATGTCTTCAATGAACAACAAAAACAAAGTAATTGGACTTGCCGTTCCAATACTTTTAGAGAGGACCATATATATATATATATATATAATTAAGTTATAAGGAACTTGGTAAACCGAATTGGTAAATCCAAAGAGGATGAAATCCTGAGAGCTCAATGTTAGGACAGAGCTAATATGTAATGAAAAACAAATCACTTTAATGTACCATTACGATAATTTATTTCACCTAAATCCTTTTTTAAGGATTCAGGATCATCAGGTAAATCTTCCAACAACGAAATGAGAAAAAAAAAAAAATGGGATTAGAAATTGGTGGGTAGTGTAATTTTTGTAATTTAATAGAGGGGGTTGAGAGTGGTAGTTAACCAGACAATATAAAGTATAGGGAGGGGTTAATTTTATATCTCTCTTAAGTATGTTTTATATTGGAGTAGGAGGAGTGACAGAAAACTTGGCCTCTTTAGATGGTTAATAAAACGGAAATGAATTGTCGAAAATGTATACAAGTGAGCCTTACGGTAAAGAGAGGGATAGTGGGGAGGGGGAAAGAGAGATGGAGTTGTTATAATTTTGTTTTAACAAAATTATGTAAAAGATAGTTTACAATGTTTGATAGAAAATTCGATGTCTGAAAAAAAAAAAAAATTTTGTTATTAACTTAAATATTTAATTTTTTAAGTAAGTAGTTTCAGGACTAAATATAACTATTATTGTAATAAACATATATATATATATATATATATATATATATATATATATATATATATATATATATATATATGTGTGGGGGGGGGTGCAGTTCAATTTATATTACAATGAATCATTCATACAAAAAGTAAATTAGTAAAGTTAATGATATAAAATGGCGAATTCACTTCGCTAACTAAATTTTAAAGATGCATTAACCCACTAACCAATCGATGAAGGTTATGATCCTTGTTTTTTTTGTTTTTTTTTTATTTATAAACTTTATTAGGTCTTCTTTAAATATGCAAGTACTTTCGACTGTTTCTCCGGTTATCATCAGGTATGGAAATTTTTTTTTTTTTTTAGTAAAATTCAAGTAGCATCTGTGATGAAAAAATATAATGTAAATCGAAATATGTTATTTGAAGTGTGTTATTGATATTAGATACAAACTTGTGGAGCGTGCAGTCGCAACGATAAAGTTGAATTTTTGAAAATTTAAGTGAGAGCGTTTTTTATTAATATCGTAACTTAAGGATTTTTTTGTTGTTCAGTCAACGCGGCATAAACTAAATAGTTCAATAAATAGAGTAATGTCTCAGTTGTTATCCCGAAAATTTGCACGTCGGATCAGTTCTTTTAAATTAAATATGTGGTGCAGTTCAATTTATATTACAATGATTCATTCATACAAAAAGTAAATTAGTAAAGTTAATGATATAAAATAGCGAATTCACTTCGCTAAATTTTAAAAATGCAAAAAAAAAAACAAAAAACATTTCGATTTGTATTTTATTTTCCCAATCCGAGAACATAGTCTCCGTTTTTGAAAGATTTATCTTAAGTCCTATTTTTTTTCTTTTTTTAATGATTTCTCTCCAAGCAAGGCAATAAAGCCACTAAGACACAAGAGGTTACTGAGTGGGTGTTGTGACCAAGTAATTGGTTAAGAAATAACAAAACAAGAGGTTGCAGATAAATAGTGTATTGAACAGTAAATACAACAGAAGGGTGTTACACGACTTGAAAGTATGTGTCGGTTGACCAGCGTTCTGTGACACTATTTACGTCACTAGAAAGAAAGAAGAAAAAAAAAAAGAAAATTAAATTTAGGTGATAAGAAGCCATCACGAAAAGGACACTAAGCGGTGTTATTTTTCTGAGAGGAAAAGTGGTAAGATTTTTATTTCCATTGTCGAGAAGGTAAAACACAGAATTTAATCTGATTTATGTTACGGGGCGGCGAGTAAGATATATCCAATCTGCCCATGGCAATGATAAAAAAAAAGATTTTTTCAAGTTGGACAAGAGACCTCCCGCAGGGTGCTGGGAGATAAAAATTAATTAGGTCAAGCTTGACCGAAACCAAAATGTCCGTGGAACCACCTCCATGTCATTTGGGAAAAACACCTGTTTATCGTTGGGGCTGGATATGATAGCGAAATTATTTTATCAGAACAGTTAATTAACAACAGAATGCAAATACGTCCAATTGACCACCCACTTGTTTGGCTAAGGCCCCGGCTGATAAAGTCCAAGTGACATTTGACTATGATAAGAGTCTAAGGTTTGTTGTCGGGCAGAAGGAAAGAAAGAGAAAGAAAAGAAAAAGAAAAAAAAAAGAAAAAAGAAGATAATTTTTTTTTCTTTGAGCAAGATTTTTTTAACGGAGGCTAGTCTGCTCACACCCACGCCGCTGAGCGCCCATTGGCTGGATGGTGGCATGAGCGTTAGGCAGAGGTAATCATGTGAAGAAGGAGGGGGGCCTGTTGCGCCCCCTTGAAGGGATAGGTGTGAGATGCCACTGTGAGAGAGATAGGAAACCCGTTGACACCCTCTGAGAGCATGGTGAGATACCAATATCAGAACAGAAGAAGGTGGGAAGAAGAAAGACTTCCAAAAATGGAAAATAATAAAATTTTCCTGACCGAAAACAAAGAAGTGGATTGTGGGTTTAGAATTATCAAGGAACCTCAAACCCCGACAAGCCCACCCCGGTTTTGGTCGGCGTCCATATAAGCAGAGTCGCAACGAGTGAAAACCAGTTCAGTTCAGTTCGAGTTCCAGTTCGAGTTCCAGTTAAGAGGCAGTTGAGTGAAGTTCGCAGTTGGAGTTGCACCCGCCTCGCAGATAGCTGACTTGAAAGATTCTAGCCAAGAACAATTTATTTTTGAAGAACGACTTAGACTCATACCACCAAAACAAGTTTTACGAATATCGCCTGAAGATACACCAAGAACCAGTTTCTTAAAGAACAAACAACTTAAGATGTTAAGACTCGCCTAACAAACACAAAGTGTCACGAATCCATATAGCGGGTTTGGGAGAAAGACGCAGTCCTGCATTCAGCAACCAGATATAAAATATTGTTATCCTTTTTTTTTAACACATTTGAACTTTTCGAGTTATTATTTTATTTTCCTTTACATATACTTGTGCGGTGTTACCCTTGATCGTACTCGGCTTGCATTACGGCCCGGCGACTGATTGATTTCGTCTGCAGCGACCAATACCAAGCCAGTAGGTCGTCACAGGACAGGATAGCACGACGGACGCGGCTAGGCAGACGTCACATTTGGCGCAGCGACACCGAGGGGACGTCACAGTTCAAACTATATCACCGTTCCACCGAAGTTTACTTTTCCTACTACTTTATAGTAAGTGGAAGAGTCCACAATAGCCTCATTAGAGGGAAGACACTACAACAGTGGCAAAGAATAAGTAAAAGAAAACATTATTTAAGGACCGAGAAAAATAAAAGAAGAGGAATCAAGAAGACAGTAGATAACAATTAATATTGCATTTAAACTTTTGAAGTTGACTGGAAGGCAAGAAGCCGGAAGAGAGTTCCATAAGTCAGAAGTGCGAGAAAATAAACTGCTGTAACCTATAAAGAGTTACTGAATGAGGAATAAACAAAACGGAGGTTGGAAATGAAATGGTAATCTTTATAACATCAACAAAATACAATACTCGCCAGCGATGTGAAGCAGGTAAACCACGGCTAGTGGTGGGCTACTTAGACAGCATATTACCCCCCACTTACAATAGTGTGCAACGTATTTATGAGGATTGGGACAAACCCATTAGTTTTCATAAGTACGGTATATAATAGATAGATAGATAGATAGATAGATAGATAGATAGAAATAATGAAAATGAAAGAGAAAGAAAACTCAAAAAGAAGATAGATAGAGAGATAAAGGAAAAACTGTGATAGATAGATAGATAGATAGATATGGAAAGACTGAGAAAGATAGATAGATAGATAGATAGATAGATAGATAGATAGATAGATAGTGTTGTAACCTAGAAAGGGTTACTGAATGAGGAATAACCAAAATGGAGGTTGGAAATGAAATGGTAATCTTTATAACATCAACAAAATACAATACTCACCAGCGATGTGAAGCAGATAAACCACGGCTAGTGGTGGCCTACTTAGCATATTACCCTCCACTTACAATAGTGTGCAACGTATTTATGAGGATTGGGACATACCCATTAGTGTTCGTAGGTACGCTATATAACAATATATATATATATATATATATATATATATATATATTGTTATATATATATATTGTTATATAGCAATATATATATATATATATATATATATATATATATATATATATATATATATATATATATATATATATATATATATAAGTGTGTGGGTGTATTGATTAAGTCAATCGACGAAAGGGAAACATTTACATTTTAAAATAATATCGACACGAAAATGTCTAGGTCGTTAATTTAATTTTTTTTATTACTAAACGGCCATCTAGATATTTCGTCCTCGGCATGACGATAAACTACATCCGACAGCAAAGCCTCTGGTCGGGAGATTGGAAGTTTTGAGAACCGTGGAACCAACTCTTAATTACTGTTGTTCCCACGTCCACCCTGACCCATAGTGCTAGCATTTGTTACGATCCCAGGTATGTGCAAATATTGAACCCCCAAACAAAACACTATGAAAGTATAAAAACGCATTTTTATAGTAAAAATAACAGCAATACTTTATTATATAAAAAAATTAGCAACAATACCTATTCATAGTAGAATAGACACCATGAAAGAACTCTTTCAATGACATTAATCCTTATATGCTACAATTTCTTAAATTAAACTGTATTCCAAAATATAATTGCAACATAAAATACACATATCTCTAGTAATTATGTCCACGCAAACATATATATGCACAAAAGCTGAGTTTTATCTACCATGTATTCTTTTGTGAAAGCAGAATAACATTATATTTTTATTACTTCAAAGCCCACAATTAAATGACCCATAAGGAGTTGATATGCCGTTAAACAAATAAATCAATCAATCTAAGTACTGAACAGGTCCGACATTGATTAACTTCAGTGACTGTACGGTGATATGGTTGTAAGACTCGGATTTTTAGGTTAATGTTTTTGTAGCAACTTGCAATGTTGTGTGAAACTACCTCTGGCATGAACTATTCTAATGTTCAATTTTCTAATCTCCTTTTCTTTTATTATTACATGGTACCACATACAAGGATACCAGGATTTAGGCCTGTGTGGTGTGGGTTAAACATTATTATTATATGGTACCCCGTACCAGGATACCAGAATTTAGGCTTGTATGTTGTGAGTGAATACATTATTATCATATGGTACTTTGTTCCATGATACCAGGATTTAAGCCAGTGTGTTGTGGGTGAATACATTCTGGAAGATGATGCTCTCCAGGTCTATGGCAAAGAACGTTGTCATGAAGCAAAACTCTTCTCATTAAATACATCACTTGATATGGACACAGGAGTGTTGTTACAATCTGGCTAGAGGAATGTATATCGCTGTTCCCGCTTCAAGTAAATAATTCCCAGACAGTATGTATTATGGAGGAGCAGCGGAGTAATGGATAGCGGCTCGGTTTCCAGTTGGATCACGTTAATTCGCATACGCGCAAATACCATTGGGGAAGGTATAGATCCATCTCTTCTCTCCCTCCCCAATTATGAGTTGAATAGCAGGACAGACTAGCAACTAGTATATCACAGAAAGGAATGGCAACCTACTGCTGGAAAATCTTCTGCCTGATCAGTCATGAATCGAAAGAGACATCAAGCGTTGCATCACGTACGGCACTTAACTGACTGACTGATATGTATTAGGTTGGTGCAAAAATAATGTCGTTTTCTCACATATGTTTGAACGTCAAAAAACGACATTATTTTTGCTCCAACCTAATAAATCTAATTTCATTCATCCTAGTTCGTTACATTCACTTGTGTGAAAATAAAGTCGAGAAAGGTAAGAATCAATCTCTTCTTCCCTCATCTATGGGTTAAATAGCAGAACAGACTAGGCCCTATAGTTGGCAGCCATCCTAGGAGAAGGACAACTCATATTAGGTTGATGCAAAAATAATGACGTAATAATGTCGTTTTTGACGTATTTTATAACGTCAAAAACGACATTATTACGTCATTATTTCTGCACCAACCTAATAATTCAAAACTTGAGTGCTCGACGATTAAATCGGATCTTCTACTGAGGAGATTAAGTGGAACTCCAGCAGCACAAAAAAAAACAAGGGCTTTTAATGGACAGATGAACTCCTTAAAGTCAACGTCCATCTACCCCAACTATGGGTTAAATAGTCTCACCAATTGACCAAGCGTTGGGACTACGGCTACGACTGAAGACATGGTCATCCAGGGAGGGTTCCCGCCAACAGGAGTGAGAAGTCTCTGGAAATGGATTTTGATTTTTTGATATATTGACACTGGGGCCACGTATGCTCTGCTGAGATGTGGCACAAGGCCAAAAGTATGGGGAGCTAAGTGAGGATCGAACACACTACCCAGTAATAATTGTTCTAACGAAACAACCATGCTACGCATTGCACCATATCGAGGTGCCCCACTATTCCTATATAAACTGCGTCTAGAGATTATATGCAACTTATGAATTGGTATAAAGAGTTGCGTCTTTAATGTTAAAAGTACTATTATGATGTTGTTTAGATTTTACTCAATATTATTAACTTAGATATATAGTGATAGAGAAAACTATTGTTTTTGGTTGGAAAAAATTTTACTAAGTTGACAAAACAGACTAATTTGACTGTCAGTAGTTTATTTGTAACTATATATTTTGATTCTTTTAAATTATTATACCTTGTAAAACTAATGTAAAAAAATATGAAAAGATTTTAGAACAAATTCGTCAATTTCTTAATGGAAAAACATAAAAAAAACATTTTATTTTAAAAATAAAACATATATTAACAAAAAAATAATAAGAATCTCTTAAAATTTATTGCACAAATGCTCCTTTCTTTTCAATAACTCTTAGCAGCCTATTGTCAACATCTGATGTTAAATTTGCAATTTTAGCGGCTGGTAAGTTGTTTGCAGCAACTTTAACTGCCTCCCAGAGGTCACACTTGCTGTCGAATTGCCTTCCATTAGAATAAATATCTCTCTTGAGGATGCTCCACAGGTTCTCAATGGAATTCAAGTCACAGCTATTTGAAGGCCAGACCATAAGAGACTCCTCAACAAATCCCTTTTCTTTCAACCAGGATTTAGTAAACTTTGATGCGTGACTTGGTGCGTTGTCTTGGATAAAGATCATAGATCTACACTTGGCTAAAGACTGGTTTTCAAGCCATTCAAAGAAATATTGCTCTAGAAAATCACAGTAACTTTTGGAATTCATTTTAACCCCGTCTTTCAGTTTAAATGGACCCACGAGCTCATTACCAATAACCCCAGCCCATAGCATGGTCCCACCGCCGCCTTGGCGTTTAAAAAATTTTTGAGTCATTTTGCTTGCAAACCCATCCTCGGGCCCATCCATCGGGCCCATCAAAGGTGATCCTTGATTCGTCTGTAAAAAGCACTTTACTGAAATCAGTTTTCATATAATTTTTGCACACTGCAATCTTCTTTCCTCATGTTTTTTTGTTAAAATGGGTTTCTTTATTTGATTTTTTACATCAGCAAACTTCCTTAATGCTTTACACCTTGTTTCCCTTGATACCATAGGAGCTCCAGCGGCCTCAAACATGAACGCACTCGACACATTTGGGTTTCTTATTAATTCTCTTCGGATATGTGATAGATCTCGCTTTATTAAATTCCTGAATTCAGCCTGAGACTTTTTTTTCCTTGGTTGAATTCCCATTTGACATATTTTCTTGATTGTTCAATGATCCCTCTTCAAATCCTTAGAAATTTGAAGCGAAGACTTTCCTTTGCTAATTTCTTTGATTATATAGTTCTTTTCATTCATTGTTAGTTCTTTTTTACGAGCCATAATACTAAATTCTAGTTCTTGCCAATAATCTCTTGACACTGCAAATTGCTACAATTACTGAAAAAATACTAAATATCAATCTGAAATTAATAATTGGGACTTAATTGCTTTCATGCTTACTCGTTATACATAATAGTACAAATTATTTCATTGGATAACACATATCTATGAATTTTACATAAAATATTTGACAATACCTCTTTTGCATATAATCACTAGATGCAGTTTATGTTCATTTTCACTAAAAAAAACCCTCTGGCAAGGGCACTTCGACGTGGTGCAATTATGACTGAGTAGTGAGTTCGATCCTTACTGGGTATCTAAATTTTCGGCCTTGTGTCACATCTAAGCCACACTTAGAAAATCGTAAAACTCATTCGCATGTACCGAAAGAAAGACGGCTGTTCCTAGTCAGCATTGTTTGAAAGTTGGTTCAAAGACAAAACGTGCTGGTCGACCGTGGAAGATATTAAAGTGTCAGTTTTGAAAACTCAAATGACGTAACAAAACGAATGAAAAGAAAATGGGTCAATGCTAGAGTCAATGTCCGTGACAAAAAACATCGGCTGAATGATGTAAGATTTGTATACCAGTCATTTAGTTAAGTGCCATATGCGATACACGTTTAGACGATCATGTCTCTTTCGATTGATGACTGACTAGACAAGTTTCTTTCTGCGTTAGATTGGTCGCCAAACATCTCCTGCTATTTACCTCATATCTGGGGAAGAAGAGATGGATTGGGGAGGGAGAGAAGAGATGGATCTATACCTTTCCCAAGTGTATTTGTGCATAAGTGAATGTAACCAAACCGACTAGAATTCGATCTCGCCTCCTCCAATTTCTCATTACATAGAAAAGCCAAAACAAAAAGAAGTGAGGTTAAAGCGCGTTAAAGAGAAACAATCATGGCGTGCGAACGACTGGATGAAAACGATATTTAGTCACGTCGCTTCTTCTCTCTTCTCGATTTTGCAACTCTCGTCTGGCTCCTTGTCAATCATGGTCGTTCAAAATTTAAATGGAATGTCAGTCGCCATCTTCTGTCTTTTAAATCCTGTATTTTCTTATTGTCGTCTATTCTGAGTTATGTTTATTATTTTCTTTCACTCCCAGTATCCTCCCCTCCCCGCATGCGTCTTAGTGATTTTATCGCCTTGTTTAAAAAAAAAAGATTCTTGTGGGGATGGTGTATTTGAAATGTTTTTAAATGGTGGGAAATGATTTGCATTTTCTTCAATTGATGCTCATTATTTTTTTTAAAACTTTGTATAAACAGAATAACGTATATATGTGCCATTTATGGAGATGGTGCCGTAGCTCACTGTACTGTTCGTAATTGAATTGGTTCGTTAGGTTCAGAAGGAGGAATTATAATCTGGGAAACCGAGAACGTTCTAGCAGACTTGCCGTCGTTGATGATGACCAAATCGAAACTTTGATTAAAAATAACGTTTGAAGTAACAAGAATGTCAGATTATATTATATATATATATATATATATATATATATATATATATATATATAGAGAGAGAGAGAGAGAGAGAGAGAGACAGAGAGACAGAGAGAGAGACAGAGAGAGAGACAGAGAGGGAAAGAGAGAAAGATAGAGAGAAAGAGCGAGAGAGCCAGATCAGACCTAAAATAGAGTACTGCTGCCATATATAGGCGGGAGCTACCCAGTCCCAACCTTCCACTCTTTTATAAAGAGTGGAAGTTCAAAAGCGTCTCCGAGTCTTCGGAGAATAATTATTTTCCACCCTCGAACCTCTCTCTCCCAGGAGTGATGTGGCGAGTCTCTCACTGCTCTGTCGCTACTTCCAAGGAAAGTGCTCGAAAGAGCTACGTTCCTTGATTGCGCCAGGCCTAACCTTCACGGCTAGGACCCGACTCTTATATAGTAGCAAACCACCCACATTCTCTCCGAATTTCATCATCGAGAAGTAAGTTCGACCCAAAGAGCTTCTTCCTACAAACCACTGCCCTGTAGAATAGACTCCCAAGAGGATGTTTCCACGATCGCTACAATCTTAACCTGTTCAAGTCTAGAGTTAACCGTTATATTTCCCCTCCTATCCATAAAAACTACTCCTTAACAAAACTCTCTACCTCCAGACCTTGGATCTCACTCTGGCCAGTACAAAATGGCCGAAAAACTACATGAAAACTGCCGTAGAAGCATGAAAACATCGATTATTTCCACTATCGATGGGAGTTGGGAAATGCAAAGTCGGTCTTGACGTTCCCGCTAACTTGGAGCATGTGCATGTAAATTTTGGTGCAAATACCGTCGAAAATTGCGGCCGTGCATTCGTTACACACACACACACACACACATCCTGCCTTTTATACATATATATATATATATATATATGAAAAAGAAAGAGAGAAAATCCTCACACATATATTTATATATGTGTGTAAAAGAAAGGAAGAAACAGATGAAGAGACTCTTTGTGTGTGTTTGTGTGTGTTTGTGTCTGTGTGTGTATGTGTGCGAGATTATGAGTAATTTAGCCAGATATCTGTTTTATTATCGTATGCGTACAGGATATATGCGGAAAGGATTGCTAGATACGCATCGTCGGCTTTTTTTTTTTTTTATTGAGAAGCGGGATGTTAGGCGAAACAGGGCAAAAAAAAATGACAAAAATTCATAACGCTGATCCCCTAACTGCCACCACCAACATCACCATCACCACCACCCTATCAACCCACTATACGCAACCCCCACCCACCCACCATGACTACTCCTCTCCCTGACCCAACATTCACACACACACACTCCACCCGGTCTACACCGAGCGAGCTCACCACGGGGATGAATGACTTCGGTACCATTTCTTGAATCAAGTGTAGGTTGCCCAATGTGAAGGCTGCCACCGATCCGGCAGGCTACGGGTTGAAATCTCGTTGGGGGCGATACGCTGGTGTGTAACGAGGTATGACGAGATCGACATTATGAAAGAGACATTCAGGTAAGAAATGAGGCGAAGCTTTTTATTTATTTATTTATTTAGTGTGTGTGTATGTGTGTGTGTTTGTGTGTGTGTATGACTTAGTCGTAGACGTGAGCAAACAATGATATGCTTGATTATAGGTTGTATATCGGTGCCGTCCAACACCCAGTGAACGAGTCGTATGAGACTCGCAACTATGGAATATACCGGATGACATCACATTGCAGCTGACGACAACGGCTAGCTCGAAACGTCAATAAAACGAGCACGATAATATTAGCCGTTTCCTTATTCACTGACCGAGCAGCCAGTGCTAGTTTCGGTTGAAACTTGTAATATCATTCTCTTAAAACAAGTCCAGTAGCTGTTATCGCTTTTTCTAGTATTGCTGGAGGTTTCCTTCCTAATCTTTTATTTGAAGTACTGTAAAATGTCATCATCTTGTTTATGTCTTTATTTCCTCTTCGACATATGGCACAGTGGATAAAGACGTTGGTTAGGTCTAGTGACATGACCCAAAGAGTTGTGAGTTCAATACACGGTTAAGGCGGTGAAGAACTTGGAGAGGGGAATTAACAGGAGATAACTGACATCCATTAAACATGGTACGTGGAACTAGAACAGTGTACCCCAGTGAGCGAAATAAAGTGTTCAGTTCGACATTCCAACCACCTGAAGAAGGCCGGAACGTACAACTGCCGAAACGTTGTAATAATTATGGCGACAAAGATGAGAACAATAGTCCGAATAATGTAAATACTGTACATAAATCTAAGAAATATAGACAGATACTAAAGGGCCGAAACGTTGTAATAAATATGGCGACAAAGATGAGGACAACAGTCCGAGAAATGTAAATAGTTTATATGTGTTATTCATTTTAGCATTTGCTTTTACTTAAAGTCCCTAATTGATGTGGTTTATGTTATTAGGTGCAGTTCTTTGTTTGTGATTGTGCAGCGCCAATCCACAAGGTTCGAAGAAAGATGTTCTTCGCATAAAATCCGCAGGCTCCACTCGCTCAAAACCATTTTTAAGCATTAGTCTTCGAAAGTAATTGTATACAGCAGACAGTTTAGACATTTCTGAATGTGTGTGATGCTATGCATGACATCCACATGAAAGTCTCAATCTGGCGAGGCTATTTAAGAACATTCAAGATTTCAGATTAATTTTTCGATTTTGTAGCAACGTGTGGTGCTGGACGAAACTACCTTTAGTGTAGCCTATTCTATATTCAATTTCCTTTTCTCTTATACTAAATTTGTTATAACTGATCTATACACTATGCTATTTGAAGTATTTGGTCTTTACGAAATTCACATCCAGAATTTTTTATGATGGATTCATGTAGGTTCCATCACTGCTTTCATTTCAATTCCAGATCATAGTTTGTATTTTGGAACGGTTGATTTGCATTCGTATTTTGTCCGCACAATTTATAGAGGAGGTTAATTTTCTGTTCAAGGTCATTCTTATCCCGACTATAAATACCTACACTACAGTATCTGTCTATATTTCTGAGATGAGGTATTATGTACACTATTTACATTATTCGGACTATTGTCCTCATCTTTGTCGCCATATTTATTACAACGTTTCGGCCTTTCAGTATCTGTCTATATTTCTGAGATGAGGTATTATGTACACTATTTACATTATTCGGACTATTGTCATGAGGACAATAGTCCGAATAATGTAAATAGTGTACATTGTCACCATATTTATTACAACGTTTCAGCCTTTCAGTATTTGTCTATATTTCTGAGATTAGTTATTATGTACACTATTTACATTATTCGGACTATTGTCCTCATCTTTGTCGCCATGTTTATTACAACGTTTCGGCCGCTGTACACCCGGCCTTCTTCAGGTGGTTGGAATGTCAAACTGAACCCTTTATTTCGCTCACTAGCGTAGACTTTTCTACTTCCACGTACCATGTTTAAGATAACTGACATCCATTAAACATGGTACGTGGAACTAGGACAGTCTACCCCAGTCAGCGAAATAAAGGGTTCAGTTCGACATTCCAACCACCTGAAGAAGACCGGAGTGTAAAACGGCCGAAACGTTGTAATAAATATGGCGACAAAGATGAGGACTATAGTAAATAGTGTACCTACACTAAAGTTCAAAAGTTTGAGGGAACCACTGCTAATTTTTTAAATTGGCCCCAAAAGTAGATGTTTTGTACTTTAAAATATGAGAAAATTATACATGGTTTAAAAAAATGAGACATTATTTTTTTTTATTAGAAATTTTATTATGACAAAAAAAAAATAAAAAAATTATGATTAAATTTTGCTCTCGTCAAAATATCCTCCTTTAGCCTCGATTACTGCAGCACTAATTTTAGGCATTCGTTGCAAAAGTTTCTCAAAGTTTGATAATTGATTCCATTCTTTTTTTTTTCAATGGCTCTAAGAGCTCTTTTTCATTTTTTTTTCACTCTTCTGCCAAGTTCTTCCCATACTAATTCTGGCGATTACTTCAAACTTTTGAACTGTAATGTATACCATTGGCATACCTGCCCCCCCCCACACACGCATGATGATGATTAGTACACTGGCCTCGGGAGGGAAAGCAGGATTGCTGTCTTCTATTGGTAGATTCATTTGGGATGTGATATGTAATGCTTAAGTGATCATTACCCATCTCTTCACGTCTGTGTTTGTAAATGTGCAGAGCATAGACTATGAAAAGATTAAAAAGACTAAGGGTTCTCCCTTCCATTTTGTTGTACTACTGATGAAGTTTGAAATATTAGGTTGGTGCAAAAAATTAATGACGTAATAATGTCGTTTTTTGACGTATTTTTTAACGTCAAAAAACGACATTATTACGTCATTATTTTTGCACCAACATAATATTTCAGTATTTGGCTTCTCGCCAGACATGTTTTTTTTTTCTCCCTTTCTGTGCTATTTTTACACAAGCACGTATACACGCGCGTGCGCGCGCACACACACACATATATAATATATATACATACAGACATATATATATATATATGCGTAAAATTCACACATAAATAAATTTATCTGTAAAGACAATATTAATAAAAATAAATGGCAAGAAAGAAACCGTTTATGCTAATGGTTTTCGTTCCTTCGCTTTGGTAAAGTTCTTCAAGGAACGAAACGCGTTGACATAAAAGTTTCTCCTCTTATCATTTCTTTCATTAATACATACATAGATACATACATACATACATACATATATATATATATATATATATATATATATATATATATATATACATACACACACACACACACACACATACACACACAAATCAGAGAAAGAACAGATAGAGTAAAATTCGGCTGTTCGTAGCATTGACTTTTTTTTTTAAAAGTGATCAATACAAAGTAGAGCAATATATTATTATCTTTATTATAAGACATTATAAACACAACATTTTGAAATCGCTACACAAAAGCTTTCATGTTTCAATACTATGATTGAATTTCTTCAGACGATGCTATGTAACTGGTGAGTAAATGATTTTAAGAAAATTTCAAAAACAAAGTGTTACTTCTTCTCAGAAAGATAAACGGCGAGGGGTGTCAAAAACATAAGTCTCTGACCTTATGTCCCTCCCTTTATCTATCGGGAAAAAAGGTAACACGTTGCTTTTGAACTTTTCTTAAAAATCATTTAATCACCAATTACTAACCATCGCCTGAAGAACTACACTGTTTTCATCTGTCTTTCTTGCCTTCAATCTGTCCTCTGAGTATCAGATTCTCCAAGCCCTCTTTCCTCATTATGTGTGCTAGAAATTTCTTCCTGATGTTAAGTAGAAGTTTCCCTTTTGTTTCCATTTTCTCTAGAACTTTGTTGTTGTTCACATAGTCAATCCATGGTATTCCTCAGCATCCTTCTGTAGAACCATATTTCTGTTGCTTCAAGTCTCTTCTTCATCTTTAAGGAGATTGTCCAGCATTCACTGCCATATAGGAGAACACATATCACATGATGGTTTAGTACTCTTTTCCTTGTTTCTAACAAAATTTTTCTATTTCTCATTACTCTGCTTAGCTTTTGGAAAGCATCTTTGGATATTCTAATGTGCCTTCAGATTTCACTTGTACAAATTACACTTCCCTAACCCTTACATGTTGTTCCTCCTTCCTCAATTAATCTCTACCCTTAAAACGAACGCTAAGTAAGCAAATATTTTTTGTGTGTGTGTGTGTGTGTGTATGAATCTACAAGAAATATAGTGACAAACAGATAAGTTCAAAATTACAAGCAAAGTATTGAAACATGAAAGCTTTTGTGTCGCGATTTCAAAATGTTTTGATTATAATCTCTTATAATAAAGAAAATAATAATAACACACACACACACACACACACATACATACATATATATATATATATATATATATATGTGTGTGAATGATGGGCGACCATGGCTATCCGCAATGTCCCTTTTGTTGCTATAAATAAAATTACCATCCATTTGTTTAAGTTATGTAACCCAATCGCTCTTTAATACGCCCTGTGAGTGTCACATTCTCCATGCTGTCTTTCCTCATTATGTGTCCCAGAAATCTCTTTTGTCCCTTTCTTATGGTAAGTATCAGTTTCCTTGTAGTTGTTATTTTCCTTAAAACTTCCTTATTACTCACATGTTATATCCATAGTTTTCTCAGACTAGATGCTGCTCACAAAGGGACTGCATGTTTAACCGAACAGGGCGCTACCGTCCTCTCGCGCGATGCCTACTACTGCTACTGCAACTATCAGTATTCGTCTATAGAACCACATCTCAGTTGCTTCCAGTCTTTTTGTCATCCGTGAGAAACTAAGAAAAGTGTGCTGAACCGCTATATAATAACTAATCTCTTATATAACATTCACTGCCGTATAAGAGATTAGGTATTACATAGCAATAAGGCCTCTGATCGCTAGAATGGAGGTTCTGAGAACGTTCTCTTAATTGCGGTTCTTCTCAGACCCTGACTCGGGGTTGTAGCATCTGTTAGTGTCTCACCTATGGGAAAATAGGGAACCCCTAAACAAAACTATGAAAGTATAAAAATACATTTTTATAGTAAAAATACCAGTAATACATTTTTATATAAAAAAAATACCAACATTATAGTAAAGTTACCAACAATACCAATTTAAAGCAAAATTTCCAACAATACATATTTATATTAAAATTACCAACAATAGCTATTTATAGCAAATCTACCAACGGTACTTATTTCTAGTAAAATTATCAATAATACCTATTTATGCAAAATGGCCAACAATACATTTCATCTGCAGTTGAAGGCATGTAATTGCGTTCAAAATATGATTAGCTGAAACCATACAATTGTGGTCAAAATATTTAAATTTCGACATTAAATGACCCATAGAGGTATTGATATACCGTTAAACAATCAAACAACCAATTTTCTTAGTTTCTAACGACATTTTCTCTTTTCCTGACAATAATGAATTCTGTCTTCTGAGCAATTAATAGTGAGTACTTTTCAAATGTGCACTTGACCGAGTGGGTAGAACGTTCGCTTTCCGACCATGAGTCCCGGGTCGATTTGTCAGGAAGGTAGCTCCTTGGTGTTATCGGCCTGTCAAGGCGATCTCAGTGTGCGACACCTTTGGAAAGTGATCGGAAAACCATACCATGGGTTGACCCAAGCCTGGTGAGTGAAATTTGGTTAGACGAAACTATTTTGGACCCATCGATGGTTGCGCAAGCACGAAGTGACAAGTCGTCGTGGCCGAGGGTTTGAGGGTACTGGTATTGTTCAGACAGTTGATCACGCCAGATAATGCACCCGCTCCCAGAAACTGTAACCAAGGTCCGTTCAGCATAGTCGCAGTATAAACCATAGGTGGGCTCTGTAGATGTTGAACAGACAAAAATATGCCTGAGCAGGCGTTTTCAATAGGGATTGGCTATTACTTACATTATATAACTTAGTAGTTAGTACTTTCATCTTGCTTTCTTTTATTACCATGTCTCAGAGAATTGGTAAATGAAAGAGCAATACCAGTCAGAAATGATAGATATTGGGGCATCAATTCAAGGTCAGGAATCCCATTAACTTTTTATTTTATATACCGTGTCCATTCCAAAAGTTAGCGATTATATCTCTCCACATCTTCCTGTCCTTTTTTAACAGCAACATTTGAATCTTTATGACCCCTTTTTGTCACCTCTCTGCCATTCATTCTACCCGAATCTCATTAGGTAGGTTACTCGTTGTTTTCACAGTGTTCCGCCTTCATTAAGTATGTCCTGAGTGTGTTAAATTTACCAAGCCTTTTTCCTTATCGTGTGTCCCAGGAATTTTAACTGTCTCTTCCTGTCTCTTTAAAAAGTGTCAATTTTCATTAGAACTTCCCCATTGCTTGTATGCTCTGTTCATGATATTCTCAGCACCCTTCTGTAGAAGCAAATCTCTGTTGTTTCGAGTCACTTCTTCATCAGAAAGAAAACTGTCCTTTTTTCCACAGGTAGCGTAAAATGACTCTAATTGCATTATTTTTTTTCAGAACTCATTATCAAAGCTGTAGAATAAAAAATAAACAATTAATGTTTTTATGTTTAATTAAACAATTAATATGAGAATAAAGAATACACAATCCAGCAACGATTGGACAAGTTGTATCAAATTAAATATACACCCAATTCTCTTTGTACACGGGGGATACGTTCCAGAGAATACTGCGCAAAATAAAACCGTATATATATATATATATATATATATATATATATATATATATATATATATATACACACACACACACACACATTTGAAAATTAGAGATAGGTTCCATCCAAATATTTAATGAAAAAATGATATTTTTCATATACAAATAAACTGAATTTATATATATATATATATATATATATATATATATATGTATATATATATGTTATATATATATATATATATATATATATATATATATATATATATATATATATATATATATATATATATGAAAAACCGTTTAAATGTGACAATGTCTGGACCTCAAGTAATTTTAAGTATAAAAGAATAGAAATTTTAAATTACATCTAACTCACTCATATCTTCTCTCCCCCCTCACTTCCTCACTGCGTTAATTTACATATGCATAATACGGCCCGTCAAAAATGTGTAAATTTCTTTTCATTTTTTGTTTCAACATTTGGAAGTAAAGTCTGATAATCCGCAGTCCTTTAAAAGGGCTGCGGTGAATTAATTTATTACATGGAACCTTAAAGTGGTCTGTTTTTATTTAATATATATATATATATATATATATATATATATATATATATATATATATATATATATATATATATATATATATATACACGTTTCATTAAATAATATAGACAAGTGTTGTCTATTTATTTTATGTAAATTTTTTTCGTAACTTCGTAACTGTTTATCGTTGCTTAGAAATCTTCTATGTAAACATTGACAGACTATCATCACTGTCTTGTCCGTATATTGTTTAATATGTTGTAATTGACATCTTTGATAATGGCTTAAGTAAGCCGAAAGCTTAGATTGTATTAAAAAAATATGGATCACTATTGTGAATTTCTTTCTTCTTTCAACGATAATGTCATTAAACTTATCAGAAGTTACGAAAAAAATTTACATAAAATAAATAGACAACACTTGTCTATATTATTTAATGAAACGTGTATGAATGAAAAGATGCTGCCTAAATACACACAATATATATATATATATATATATATATATATATATATATATATATATATATATATATATATAATCATTCAGTCATTCATTTCACTACTAGACAGTAAACGTTCCCGCTTTCTGTTGTTTTTTCGGTGGCGCAAAATCCCTCTCGTCACATGAAATATTTAATGGTGATATATCTTCATGTGTATCTTGAATAAAATTAACATCATATGTTTCTTTTTTCACTGGTTTTGAATACAAATTTGGTTATCAGACACTGTGATTTTGTTTTTGTTAGTTCTTTAAATGATTTTTCATAACGTGCGAGAATCATTTTCCGATCATATTGGAATTGCACATTTCGTTCAACATTTATTTGGAAGAAAATGATTTCAAGTTTATTGGCCATTTGGAGGCTTTCTAGAATTGTACTTGCAGATAGTGGAACCAATTCTTCATCTACTATAATCTAATGTAGAATCATACCTGAAATGCTATCTATGTACAGTTCATAGGTTCCGTCCACACCGAAGAGTGGGGGATCACTATGCGGAAAAATAAATTGGATTCTATTTTACTTCGCTAAATTATTGCTTCATCATGTTACGTAGAGTTTCGACATTTTATAAACTATAATTGATTGATGTTACTTAATCGTTTACTTACCATTTGCAATAAATTCGTTGAAACACAAGGGCATATGCTTAAACCGTGTTAAAGTAAAAAATAAAAAATAAAAAAAAAAGATTGCAAAAAATAATCGGTTCTTTTTGTTATTTCAAAACCGTGCAAAAAGAGAATTGAGTGTATAACATAGAGATATAAAAAATGGAAATATATATATATATATATATATATATATATATATATATATATATATATATATATATATACGGCTAATAATGCAAGACTCTTCGGTAAATCGAATCGAGTTCTCTCAGTCACTGTGTGTTTACCTAAAAGTAAATACGCTTAAATTCACCTTCATCCCTGCCGCGCGCCAACGGCTTAGTGGTACATTCCCCCGACTTACGCTAATTCAGTCGGGTTTCGATCCTAGAGGCAACCGGACGTCTAGCCACACCAATGAGCCGTGATACAGCGAAACACGCTGTCTGTGGATGACAATATATATATATATATATATATATATATATATATATATATATATATATATAGATATAGATATAGATATAGATATAGATATAGATATAGATATATATATACACATACACACACAAATGTAATGAGAAAGAAAAGAATATAAATTCAAATATTCAAAATATTAATTTAAAAGAGAGTTCAATACCAGGAGGAGAGCAATGGATATTTATTACAAATTGTTATATTCGAACAAACAAACAAACACTATAAAGATATTCATTTGCTTCGATGCCTAAAGCTAAGCATCTCATCAGTTGAGGAACCTCACCTGGGATGCATACTTTTCGGTATCGAAGCAAATATGCATCTTTGTAGTGTTCATTTGTTTGTATGTATGTAACACCTTATAATACACACACACACACACAGACATA
>OZ010614.1:35089538-35099538 GCA_963932145.1 Acanthosepion lycidas | reverse complement strand
AGAAGTAAGAAAGAAAGGTGAGAGTAAATGGAAAAGAAAGAAAGGAAGAGAATCAGAAGTAAGAAAGAAAGGTGAGAGTAAGTGGAAAAGAAAGAAAGAAAGAAAGAAAGAAAGAAAGAAAGGAAGAAAGAAAGAAAGAATCAGAAGTAAGAAAGAAAGGTGAGAGTAAATGGGAAAGAAAGAAAGAAAAAAGAATCAGAAGTAAGAAAGAAAGGTGATAGTAAATGGAACAGAAAGAAAGAAAGAAAGAAAGAAAGAAAGGTAGGAAGAAAGAAAGAAAGAATCAGAAATAAGAAAGAAAGGTGAGAGTAAATGGGAAAGAAAGAAAGAAAAAAGAATCAGGAGTAAGAAAGAAAGGTGAGAGTAAATGTAAAAGAAAAAACTGAGAAGAAAGAAAGAAAGAAAGAAAGAAAGAAAGAAAGAATCAGAAGAAAGAAAGAAAGGTGAGAGTAAATGGAAAAGAAAAAACAGAGAAGAAAAAAAGAAAGAAAGAACCAGAAGTATGAAAGAAAGGTGAGAGTAAATGGAAAAGAAAGAAAGAAACAAAGAAAGAAACAAAGAATCAGGAGTAAGAAAGAAAGGTGAGAGTAAATGTAAAAGAAAAAACTGAGAAGAAAGAAAAAAAGAAAGAAAGAAAGAAAGAAAGAAAGAATCAGAAGTAAGAAAGAATAGTGAGAGTAAGTGGAAAAGAAAAAACAGAGAAGAAAGAAAGAATCAGAAGTAAGAAAGAAAGGTGAGAGTAAATGGAAAAGAAAGAAAGAAAGAATCAGAAGTAAGAAAGAAAGGTGAGAGTAAGTGGAATAGAAAAAACAGAGAAGAAAGAAAGAAAGAAAGAAAAAAAGAGAGAAAGAAAGAATCAGAAGTAAGAAAGAAAGGTGAGAGTAAATGGAAAAGAAAGAAAGAAAGAAAAAATCAGAAGTAAAAAAGAAAGGTGAGAGTAAATGGAAAAGAAAGAAAGAAAGAAAGAAAGAAAGAATCAGAAGTAAGAAAGAAAGATGAGAGTAAGTGGAAAAGAAAGAAAGAAAGAAAGAAAGAATGAAAGAAAGAATCAGAAGTAAGAAAGAAAGGTGAGAGTAAATGGAAAAGAAAAAACAGAGAAGAAAAAAAGAAAGAAAGAAAGGTGAGAGTAAATCGAAAAGAAAGAAAGAAAGAAAGAAAGAAAGAATCAGAAGTAAGAAAGAAAGGTGAGAGTAAGTGGAAAAGAAAAAACAGAGAAGAAAAAAAGAAAGAAAGAAAGAATCCGAAGTAAGAAAGAAAGGTGAGAGTAAATGGAAAAGAAAGAAAGAAAGAAACAAAGAAACAAAGAATCAGGAGTAAGAAAGAAAGGTGAGAGTAAATGTAAAAGAAAAAACTGAGAAGAAAGAAAAAAAGAAAGAAAGAAAGAAAGAATCAGAAGTAAGAAAGAATGGTGAGAGTAAATCGAAAGGAAGGAAAGAAAGAAAGAAAGAAAGAAAGAAAGAAAGAAAGAAAGAATCAGAAGTAAGAAAGAAAGGTGAGAGTAAGTGGAAAAGAAAAAACAGAGAAGAAAGAAAGTATCAGAAGTAAGAAAGAAAGGTGAGAGTAAATGGAAAAGAAAGAAAGAAAGAAAGAAAGAATCAGAAGTAAGAAAGAAAGGTGAGAGTAAGTTGAAAAGAAAAAACAGAGAAGAAAAAAAGAAAGAAAGAAAGAAAGAATCAGAAGTTAGAAAGAAAGATGAGAGTAAGTGGAAAAGAAAGAAAGAAAGAAAGAAAGAAAGAAGGAAATAAAGAATCAGAAGTAAGAAAGAAAGGTGAGAGTAAGTGGAAAAGAAAAAACAGAGAAGAAAGAAAGAATCAGAAGTAAGAAAGAAAGGTGAGAGTAAATGGAAAAGAAAGAAAGAAAGAAAGAATCAGAAGTAAGAAAGAAAGGTGAGAGTAAGTGGAAAAGAAAAAACAGAAGAAAGAAAGAAAGAAAAAAAGAAAAAAAGAAAGAATCAGAAGTAAGAAAGAAAGGTGAGAGTAAGTGGAAAAGAAAAAACAGAGAAGAAAAAAAGAAAGAAAGAAAGAATCAGAAGTAAGAAAGAAAGATGAGAGTAAGTGGAAAAGAAAGAAACAAAAAAAGGAAGAAGGAAAGAAAGAATCAGAAGTAAGAAAGAAAGGTGAGAGTAAATGGAAAAGAAAAAACAGAGAAGAAAAAAAGAAAGAAAGAAAGAATCAGAAGTAAGAAAGAAGGTGAGAGTAAATGGAAAAGAAAAAAAGAAAGAAAGAAAGAATCAGAAAGCAAGAAAGAAAGATGAGAGTAAGCGGAAAAGAAAGAAAGAAAGAAAGAAAGAAGGAAAGAAAGAATCAGAAGTAAGAAAGAAAGGTGAGAGTAAATGGAAAAGAAAAAAAGAAAGAAAGAAAGAAAGAAAGAAAGAATCAGAAGTAAGAAAGAAAGATGAGAGTAAGTGGAAAAGAAAGAAAGAAAGAAAGAAAGAAGGAAAGAAAGAATCAGAAGTAAGAAAGAAAGGTGAGAGTAAATGGAAAAGAAAAAACAGAGAAGAAAAAAAGAAAGAAAGAAAGAAAGAAAGAAAGGTGAGAGTAAATCGAAAAGAAAGAAAGAAAGAAAGAAAGAAAGAAAGAAAGAAAGAATCAGAAGTAAGAAAGAAGGGTGAGAGTAAGTGGAAAAGAAAAAACAGAGAAGAAAAATAGAAAGAAAGAAAGAATCAGAAGTAAGAAAGAAAGGTGAGAGTAAATGGAAAAGAAAGAAAGAACGAAAGAAAGAAAGAATCAGGAGTAAGAAAGAAAGGTGAGAGTAAATGTAAAAGAAAAAACTGAGAAGAAAGAAAAAAAGAAAGAAAGAAAGAAAGAAAGAATCAGAAGTAAGAAAGAAAGGTGAGAGTAAGTTGAAAAGAAAAAACAGAGAAGAAAAAAAGAAAGAAAGAAAGAATCAGAAAGCAAGAAAGAAAGACGAGAGTAAGTGGAAAAGAAAGAAAGAAAGAAAGAAAGAAAGAAAGAAGGAAAGAAAGAATCAGAAGTAAGAAAGAAAGGTGAGAGTAAATTGAAAAGAAAAAACAGAGAAGAAAAATAGAAAGAAAGAAAGAAAGAATCAGATGTAAGAAAGAAAGGTGAGAGTAAGTGGAAAAGAAAAAACAGAGAAGAAAGAAAGAAAGAAAGAAAGAAAGAAAGAAAGAAAGAAAGAAAGAATCAGAAGTAAGAAAGAAAGGTGAGAGTAAGTGGAAAAGAAAAAACAGAGAAGAAAAAAAGAAAGAAAGAAAGAAAGAAAGAAAGAATCAGAAGTTAGAAAGAAAGGTGAGAGTAAATGGAAAAGAAAGAAAGAAAGAAAGAATCAGAAGTAAGAAAGAAAGATGAGAGTAAGTGGAAAAGAAAGAAAGAAAGAAAGAAAGAAGGAAAGAAAGAATCAGAAGTAAGAAAGAAAGGTGAGAGTAAATGGAAAAGAAAAAACAGAGAAGAAAAAAAGAAAGAAAGAAAGAAAGAAAGAAAGAAAGGTGAGAGTAAATCGAAAAGAAAGAAAGAAAGAAAGAAAGAATCAGAAGAAAGAAAGAAGGGTGAGAGTAAGTGGAAAAGAAAAAACAGAGAAGAAAAATAGAAAGAAAGAAAGAATCAGAAGTAAGAAAGAAAGGTGAGAGTAAATGGAAAAGAAAAAACTGAGAAGAAAGAAAAAATGAAAGAAAGAAAGAAAGAAAGAATCAGAAGTAAGAAAGAATGGTGAGAGTAAATCGAAAGGAAGGAAAGAAAGAAAGAAAGAAAGAAAGAAAGAAAGAAAGAAAGAAAGAAAGAAAGAATCAGAAGTAAGAAAGAAAGGTGAGAGTAAGTGGAAAGGAAGGAAAGAAAGAAAGAAAGAAAGAAAGAAAGAAAGAAAGAAAGAATCAGAAGTAAGAAAGAAAGGTGAGAGTAAGTTGAAAAGAAAAAACAGAGAAGAAAAAAAGAAAGAAAGAAAGAAAGAATCAGAAGTTAGAAAGAAAGATGAGAGTAAGTGGAAAAGAAAGAAAGAAAGAAAGAAAGAAGGAAAGAAAGAATCAGAAGTAAGAAAGAAAGGTGAGAGTAAGTGGAAAAGAAAAAACAGAGAAGAAAGAAAGAATCAGAAGTAAGAAAGAAAGGTGAGAGTAAATGGAAAAGAAAGAAAGAAAGAAAGAAAGAATCAGAAGTAAGAAAGAAAGGTGAGCGTAAGTGGAAAAGAAAAAACAGAGAAGAAAGAAAGAAAAAAAGAAAGAAAGAAAGAAAGAATCAGAAGTAAGAAAGAAAGGTGAGAGTAAGTGGAAAAGAAAAAACAGTGAAGAAAGAAAGAAAGAAAGAAAGAAAGAAAGAAAGAAAGAATCAGAAGTTAGAAAGAAAGGTGAGAGTAAATGGAAAAGAAAGAGAGAAAGAAAGAAAGAATCAGAAGTAAGAAAGAAAGGTGAGAGTAAGTTGAAAAGAAAAAAAAGAGAAGAAAAAAAGAAAGAAAGAAAGAATCAGAAGTAAGAAAGAAAGATGAGAGTAAGTGGAAAAGAAAGAAACAAAGAAAGAAAGAAGGAAAGAAAGAATCAGAAGTAAGAAAGAAAGGTGAGAGTAAATGGAAAAGAAAAAACAGAGAAGAAAAAAAGAAAGAAAGAATCAGAAGTAAGAAAGAAGGTGAGAGTAAATGGAAAAGAAAAAAAGAAAGAAAGAAAGAATCAGAAAGCAAGAAAGAAAGATGAGAGTAAGTGGAAAACAAAGAAAGAAAGAAAGAAAGAAAGAAGGAAAGAAAGAATCAGAAGTAAGAAAGAAAGGTGAGAGTAAATGGAAAAGAAAAAACTGAGAAGAAAAAAAGAAAGAAAGAAAGAAAGGTTAGAGTAAATCGAAAAGAAAGAAAGAATCAGAAGTAAGAAAGAAAGGTGAGAGTAAGTGGAATAGAAAAAACAGAGAAGAAAGAAAGAAAGAAAGAAAGAAAGAGAGAAAGAAAGAATCAGAAGTAAGAAAGAAAGGTGAGAGTAAATGGAAAAGAAAGAAAGAAAGAAAAAATCAGAAGTAAGAAAGAAAGGTGAGAGTAAATGGAAAAGAAAGAAAGAAAGAAGAAAGAAAGAAAGAAAGAAAGAATCAGAAGTAAGAAAGAAAGGTGAGAGTAAATGGAAAAGAAAGAAAGAACGAAAGAAAGAAAGAATCAGGAGTAAGAAAGAAAGGTCAGAGTAAATGTAAAAGAAAAAACTGAGAAGAAAGAAAAAAAGAAAGAAAGAAAGAAAGATAGAAAGAATCAGAAGTAAGAAAGAAAGGTGAGAGTAAATTGAAAAGAAAGAAAGAAAGAATCAGAAGTAAGAAAGAAAGGTGAGAGTAAGTTGAAAAGAAAAAACAGAGAAGAAAAAAAGAAAGAAAGAAAGACTCAGAAGTTAGAAAGAAAGGTGAGAGTAAATGGAAAAGAAAGAAAGAAAGAAAGAAAGAAAGAAAGAAAGAATCAGAAAGCAAGAAAGAAAGACGAGAGTAAGTGGAAAAGAAAGAAAGAAAGAAAGAAAGAAGAAAAGAAAGAATCAGAAGTAAGAAAGAAAGGTGAGAGTAAATGGAAAAGAAAAAACAGAGAAGAAAAAAAGAAAGAAAGAAAGAAAGAATCAGATGTAAGAAAGAAAGGTGAGAGTAAGTGGAAAAGAAAAAACAGAGAAGAAAGAAAGAAAGAAAGAAAGAAAGAAAGAAAGAAAGAAAGAATCAGAAGTAAGAAAGAAAGGTGAGAGTAAGTGGAAAAGAAAAAACAGAGAAGAAAAAAAGAAAGAAAGAAAGAAAGAATCAGATGTTAGAAAGAAAGGTGAGAGTAAATGGAAAAGAAAGAAAGAAAGAAAGAAAGAAAGAAAGAATCAGAAGTAAGAAAGAAAGGTGAGAGTAAGTTGAAAAGAAAAAACAGAGAAGAAAAAAAGAAAGAAAGAAAGAATCAGAAGTAAGAAAGAAAGATGAGAGTAAGTGGAAAAGAAAGAAACAAAAAAAGGAAGAAGGAAAGAAAGAATCAGAAGTAAGAAAGAAAGGTGAGAGTAAATGGAAAAGAAAAAACAGAGAAGAAAAAAAGAAAGAAAGAAAGAAAGAAAGAAAGAAAGGTGAGAGTAAATCGAAAAGAAAGAAAGAAAGAAAGAAAGAAAGAAAGAATCAGAAGTAAGAAAGAAGGGTGAGAGTAAGTGGAAAAGAAAAAACAGAGAAGAAAAATAGAAAGAAAGAAAGAATCAGAAGTAAGAAAGAAAGGTGAGAGTAAATGGAAAAGAAAGAAAGAACGAAAGAAAGAAAGAATCAAGAGTAAGAAAGAAAGGTGAGAGTAAATGTAAAAGAAAAAACTGAGAAGAAAGAAAAAAAGAAAGAAAGAAAGAAAGAAAGAAAGAATCAGAAGTAAGAAAGAAAGGTGAGAGTAAGTTGAAAAGAAAAAACAGAGAAGAAAAAAAGAAAGAAAGAAAGAATCAGAAAGCAAGAAAGAAAGACGAGAGTAAGTGGAAAAGAAAGAAAGAAAGAAAGAAAGAAAGAAAGAAGGAAAGAAAGAATCAGATGTAAGAAAGAAAGGTGAGAGTAAATGGAAAAGAAAAAACAGAGAAGAAAAAAAGAAAGAAAGAAAGAAAGAATCAGATGTAAGAAAGAAAGGTGAGAGTAAGTGGAAAAGAAAAAACAGAGAAGAAAGAAAGAAAGAAAGAAAGAAAGAAAGAAAGAAAGAAAGAAAGAAAGAATCAGAAGTAAGAAAGAAAGGTGAGAGTAAGTGGAAAAGAAAAAACAGAGAAAAAAAAAAGAAAGAAAGAAAGAAAGAAAGAAAGAAAGAAAGAAAGAATCAGAAGTTAGAAAGAAAGGTGAGAGTAAATGGAAAAGAAAGAAAGAAAGAAAGAAAGAAAGAAAGAAAGAATCAGAAGTAAGAAAGAAAGATGAGAGTAAGTGGAAAAGAAAGAAAGAAAGAAAGAAAGAAGGAAAGAAAGAATCAGAAGTAAGAAAGAAAGGTGAGAGTAAATGGAAAAGAAAAAACAGAGAAGAAAAAAAGAAAGAAAGAAAGAAAGAAAGAAAGGTGAGAGTAAATCGAAAAGAAAGAAAGAAAGAAAGAAAGAATCAGAAGTACGAAAGAAGGGTGAGAGTAAGTGGAAAAGAAAAAACAGAGAAGAAAAATAGAAAGAAAGAAAGAATCAGAAGTAAGAAAGAAAGGTGAGAGTAAATGGAAAAGAAAAAACTGAGAAGAAAGAAAAAATGAAAGAAAGAAAGAAAGAATCAGAAGTAAGAAAGAATGGTGAGAGTAAATCGAAAGGAAGGAAAGAAAGAAAGAAAGAAAGAAAGAAAGAAAGAAAGAAAGAAAGAAAGAAAGAAAGAATCAGAAGTAAGAAAGAAAGGTGAGAGTAAGTGGAAAGGAAGGAAAGAAAGAAAGAAAGAAAGAAAGAAAGAAAGAAAGAAAGAATCAGAAGTAAGAAAGAAAGGTGAGAGTAAGTGGAAAAGATAAAACAGAGAAGAAAGAAAGAATCAGAAGTAAGAAAGAAAGGTGAGAGTAAATGGAAAAGAAAGAAAGAAAGAAAGAAAGAATCAGAAGTAAGAAAGAAAGGTGAGAGTAAGTTGAAAAGAAAAAACAGAGAAGAAAAAAAGAAAGAAAGAAAGAAAGAATCAGAAGTTAGAAAGAAAGATGAGAGTAAGTGGAAAAGAAAGAAAGAAAGAAAGAAAGAAGGAAAGAAAGAATCAGAAGTAAGAAAGAAAGGTGAGAGTAAGTGGAAAAGAAAAAACAGAGAAGAAAGAAAGAATCAGATGTAAGAAAGAAAGGTGAGAGTAAATGGAAAAGAAAGAAAGAAAGAAAGAAAGAAAGAAAGAATCAGAAGTAAGAAAGAAAGGTGAGAGTAAGTGGAAAAGAAAAAACAGAGAAGAAAGAAAGAAAAAAAAAAGAAAGAAAGAAAGAAAGAATCAGAAGTAAGAAAGAAAGGTGTGAGTAAGTGGAAAAGAAAAAACAGTGAAGAAAGAAAGAAAGAAAGAATCAGAAGTTAGAAAGAATGGTGAGAGTAAATGGAAAAGAAAGAAAGAAAGAAAGAAAGAATCAGAAGTAAGAAAGAAAGGTGAGAGTAAATTGAAAAGAAAAAACAGAGAAGAAAAAAAGAAAGAAAGAAAGAATCAGAAGTAAGAAAGAAAGATGAGAGTAAGTGGAAAAGAAAGAAACAAAGAAAGAAAGAAGGAAAGAAAGAATCAGAAGTAAGAAAGAAAGGTGAGAGTAAATGGAAAAGAAAAAACAGAGAAGAAAAAAAGAAAGAAAGAATCAGAAGTAAGAAAGAAGGTGAGAGTAAATGGAAAAGAAAAAAAGAAAGAAAGAAAGAATCAGAAAGCAAGAAAGAAAGATGAGAGTAAGTGGAAAACAAAGAAAGAAAGAAAGAAAGAAAGAAGGAAAGATAGAATCAGAAGTAAGAAAGAAAGGTGAGAGTAAATGGATAAGAAAAAACAGAGAAGAAAAAAAGAAAGAAAGAAAGAAAGGTTAGAGTAAATCGAAAAGAAAGAAAGAATCAGAAGTAAGAAAGAAAGGTGAGAGTAAGTGGAATAGAAAAAACAGAGAAGAAAGAAAGAAAGAAAGAAAGAGAGAAAGAAAGAATCAGAAGAAGGAAGAAAGGTGAGAGTAAATGGAAAAGAAAGAAAGAAAGAAAAAATCAGAAGTAAGAAAGAAAGGTGAGAGTAAATGGAAAAGAAAGAAAGAAAGAAAGAAAGAAAGAAAGAAAGAATCAGAAGTAAGAAAGAAAGGTGAGAGTAAATGGAAAAGAAAGAAAGAACGAAAGAAAGAAAGAATCAGGAGTAAGAAAGAAAGGTGAGAGTAAATGTAAAAGAAAAAACTGAGAAGAAAGAAAAAAAGAAAGAAAGAAAGAAAGAAAGAAAGAAAGAAAGAATCAGAAGTAAGAAAGAATGGTGAGAGTAAGTTGAAAAGAAAAAACAGAGAAGAAAGAAAGAATCAGAAGTAAGAAAGAAAGGTGAGAGTAAATGGAAAAGAAAGAAAGAAAGACAGAATCAGAAGTAAGAAAGAAAGGTGAGAGTAAGTTGAAAAGAAAAAACAGAGAAGAAAAAAAGAAAGAAAGAAAGACTCAGAAGTTAGAAAGAAAGGTGAGAGTAAATGGAAAAGAAAGAAAGAAAGAAAGAAAGAATCAGAAAGCAAGAAAGAAAGACGAGAGTAAGTGGAAAAGAAAGAAAGAAAGAAAGAAAGAAAGAAGGAAAGAAAGAATCAGAAGTAAGAAAGAAAGGTGAGAGTAAATGGAAAAGAAAAAACAGAGAAGAAAAAAAGAAAGAAAGAAAGAAAGAAAGAATCAGATGTAAGAAAGAAAGGTGAGAGTAAGTGGAAAAGAAAAAACAGAGAAGAAAGAAAGAAAGAAAGAAAGAAAGAAAGAAAGAATCAGAAGTAAGAAAGAAAGGTGAGAGTAATTGGAAAAGAAAAAACAGAGAAGAAAAAAAGAAAGAAAGAAAGAAAGAAAGAAAGAATCAGATGTTAGAAAGAAAGGTGAGAGTAAATGGAAAAGAAAGAAAGAAAGAAAGAAAGAAAGAATCAGAAGTAAGAAAGAAAGGTGAGAGTAAGTTGAAAAGAAAAAACAGAGAAGAAAGAAAGAAAGAAAGAAAGAATCAGAAGTAAGAAAGAAAGATGAGAGTAAGTGGAAAAGAAAGAAAGAAAGAAAGAAGGAAAGAAAGAATCAGAAGTAAGAAAGAAAGGTGAGAGTAAATGGAAAAGAAAAAACAGAGAAGAAAAAAAGAAAGAAAGAATCAGAAGTAAGAAAGAAGGTGAGAGTAAATGGAAAAGAAAAAAAGAAAGAAAGAAAGAATCAGAAAGCAAGAAAGAAAGATGAGAGTAAGTGGAAAAGAAAGAAAGAAAGAAAGAAAGAAAGAAGGAAAGAAAGAATCAGAAGTAAGAAAGAAAGGTGAGAGTAAATGGATAAGAAAAAACAGAGAAGAAAAAAAGAAAGAAAGAAAGAAAGGTTAGAGTAAATCGAAAAGAAAGAAAGAATCAGAAGTAAGAAAGAAAGGTGAGAGTAAGTGGAATAGAAAAAACAGAGAAGAAAGAAAGAAAGAAAGAAAGAGAGAAAGAAAGAATCAGAAGTAAGAAAGAAAGGTGAGAGTAAATGGAAAAGAAAGAAAGAAAGAAA
>OZ010614.1:35072038-35084538 GCA_963932145.1 Acanthosepion lycidas | reverse complement strand
AAAGAAAGGTGAGAGTAAGTGGAAAAGAAAAAACAGAGAAGAAAAAAAGAAAGAAAGAAAGAAAGAAAGAAAGAAAGAATCAGAAGTTAGAAAGAAAGTTGAGAGTAAATGGAAAAGAAAGAAAGAAAGAAAGAAAGAAAGAATCAGAAGTAAGAAAGAAAGATGAGAGTAAGTGGAAAAGAAAGAAAGAAAGAAAGAAGGAAAGAAAGAATCAGAAGTAAGAAAGAAAGGTGAGAGTAAATGGAAAAGAAAAAACAGAGAAGAAAAAAGAAAGAAAGATGAAAGAAAGAAAGGTGAGAGTAAATCGAAAAGAAAGAAAGAAAGAAAGAAAGAAAGAATCAGAAGTAAGAAAGAAGGGTGAGAGTAAGTGGAAAAGAAAAAACAGAGAAGAAAAATAGAAAGAAAGAAAGAATCAGAAGTAAGAAAGAAAGGTGAGAGTAAATGGAAAAGAAAAAACTGAGAAGAAAGAAAAAATGAAAGAAAGAAAGAAAGAAAGAATCAGAAGTAAGAAAGAATGGTGAGAGTAAATCGAAAGGAATGAAAGAAAGAAAGAAAGAAAGAAAGAAAGAGAGAATCAGAAGTAAGAAAGAAAGGTGAGAGTAAGTGGAAAGGAAGGAAAGAAAGAAAGAAAGAAAGAAAGAAAGAAAGACTCAGAAGTAAGAAAGAAAGGTGAGAGTAAGTGGAAAAGAAAAAACAGAGAAGAAAGAAAGAATCAGAAGTAAGAAAGAAAGGTGAGAGTAAATGGAAAAGAAAGAAAGAAAGAAAGAAAGAATCAGAAGTAAGAAAGAAAGGTGAGAGTAAGTTGAAAAGAAAAAACAGAGAAGAAAAAAAGAAAGAAAGAAAGAAAGAATCAGAAGTTAGAAAGAAAGATGAGAGTAAGTGGAAAAGAAAGAAAGAAAGAAAGAAAGAAGGAAAGAAAGAATCAGAAGTAAGAAAGAAAGGTGAGAGTAAGTGGAAAAGAAAAAACAGAGAAGAAAGAAAGAATCAGAAGTAAGAAAGAAAGGTGAGAGTAAATGGAAAAGAAAGAAAGAAAGAAAGAAAGAAAGAATCAGAAGTAAGAAAGAAAGGTGAGAGTAAGTGGAAAAGAAAAAACAGAGAAGAAAGAAAGAAAGAAAAAAAGAAAGAAAGAAAGAATCAGAAGTAAGAAAGAAAGGTGAGAGTAAGTGGAAAAGAAAAAACAGTGAAGAAAGAAAGAAAGAAAGAATCAGAAGTTAGAAAGAAAGGTGAGAGTAAACGGAAAAGAAAGAAAGAAAGAAAGAAAGAATCAGAAGTAAGAAAGAAAGGTGAGAGTAAGTTGAAAAGAAAAAACAGAGAAGAAAAAAAGAAAGAAAGAAAGAATCAGAAGTAAGAAAGAAAGATGAGAGTAAGTGGAAAAGAAAGAAACAAAGAAAGAAAGAAGGAAAGAAAGAATCAGAAGTAAGAAAGAAAGGTGAGAGTAAATGGAAAAGAAAAAACAGAGAAGAAAAAAAGAAAGAAAGAATCAGAAGTAAGAAAGAAGGTGAGAGTAAATGGAAAAGAAAAAAAGAAAGAAAGAAAGAATCAGAAAGCAAGAAAGAAAGATGAGAGTAAGTGGAAAACAAAGAAAGAAAGAAAGAAAGAAAGAAAGAAGGAAAGAAAGAATCAGAAGTAAGAAAGAAAGGTGAGAGTAAATGGAAAAGAAAAAACAGAGAAGAAAAAAAGAAAGAAAGAAAGAAAGGTTAGAGTAAATCGAAAAGAAAGAAAGAATCAGAAGTAAGAAAGAAAGGTGAGAGTAAGTGGAATAGAAAAAACAGAGAAGAAAGAAAGAAAGAAAGAAAGAGAGAAAGAAAGAATCAGAAGTAAGAAAGAAAGGTGAGAGTAAATGGAAAAGAAAGAAAGAAAGAAAAAATCAGAAGTAAGAAAGAAAGGTGAGAGTAAATGGAAAAGAAAGAAAGAAAGAAAGAAAGAAAGAAAGAAAGAGAGAAAGAAAGAATCAGAAGTAAGAAAGAAAGGTGAGAGTAAATGGAAAAGAAAGAAAGAAAGAAAAAATCAGAAGTAAGAAAGAAAGGTGAGAGTAAATGGAAAAGAAAGAAAGAAAGAAAGAAAGAAAGAAAGAAAGAAAGAATCAGAAGTAAGAAAGAAAGGTGAGAGTAAATGTAAAAGAAAAAACTGAGAAGAAAGAAAAAAAGAAAGAAAGAAAGAAAGAAAGAATCAGAAGTAAGAAAGAATGGTGAGAGTAAGTGGAAAAGAAAAAACAGAGAAGAAAGAAAGAATCAGAAGTAAGAAAGAAAGGTGAGAGTAAATGGAAAAGAAAGAAAGAAAGAAAGAATCAGAAGTAAGAAAGAAAGGTGAGAGTAAGTTGAAAAGAAAAAACAGAGAAGAAAAAAAGAAAGAAAGAAAGAATCAGAAGTTAGAAAGAAAGGTGAGAGTAAATGGAAAAGAAAGAAAGAAAGGAAGAAAGAAAGAATCAGAAAGCAAGAAAGAAAGACGAGAGTAAGTGGAAAAGAAAGAAAGAAAGAAAGAAAGAAGGAAAGAAAGAATCAGAAGTAAGAAAGAAAGGTGAGAGTAAATGGAAAAGAAAAAACAGAGAAGAAAAAAAGAAAGAAAGTAAGAAAGAATCAGATGTAAGAAAGAAAGGTGAGAGTAAGTGGAAAAGAAAAAACAGAGAAGAAAGAAAGAAAGAAAGAAAGAAAGAAAGAAAGAATCAGAAGTAAGAAAGAAAGGTGAGAGTAAGTGGAAAAGAAAAAACAGAGAAGAAAAAAAGAAAGAAAGAAAGAAAGAAAGAAAGAAAGAAAGAAAGAATCAGAAGTTAGAAAGAAAGGTGAGAGTAAATGGAAAAGAAAGAAAGAAAGAAAGAAAGAATCAGAAGTAAGAAAGAAAGGTGAGAGTAAGTTGAAAAGAAAAAACAGAGAAGAAAAAAAGAAAGAAAGAAAGAATCAGAAGTAAGAAAGAAAGATGAGAGTAAGTGGAAAAGAAAGAAACAAAGAAAGGAAGAAGGAAAGAAAGAATCAGAAGTAAGAAAGAAATGTGAGAGTAAATGGAAAAGAAAAAACAGAGAAGAAAAAAAGAAAGAAAGAAAGAAAGAAAGAAAGAAATGTGAGAGTAAATCGAAAAGAAAGAAAGAAAGAAAGAAAGAAAGAAAGAATCAGAAGTAAGAAAGAAGGGTGAGAGTAAGTGGAAAAGAAAAAACAGAGAAGATAAAACAGAGAAGAAAGAAAGAATCAGAAGTAAGAAAGAAAGGTGAGAGTAAATGGAAAAGAAAGAAAGAAAGAAAGAAAGAATCAGAAGTAAGAAAGAAAGGTGAGAGTAAGTTGAAAAGAAAAAACAGAGAAGAAAAAAAGAAAGAAAGAAAGAAAGAATCAGAAGTTAGAAAGAAAGATGAGAGTAAGTGGAAAAGAAAGAAAGAAAGAAAGAAAGAAAGAAAGAAAGAAAGAAAGAAAGAAGGAAAGAAAGAATCAGAAGTAAGAAAGAAAGGTGAGAGTAAGTGGAAAAGAAAAAACAGAGAAGAAAGAAAGAATCAGAAGTAAGAAAGAAAGGTGAGAGTAAATGGAAAAGAAAGAAAGAAAGAAAGAAAGAATCAGAAGTAAGAAAGAAAGGTGAGAGTAAGTGGAAAAGAAAAAACAGAGAAGAAAGAAAGAAAGAAAAAAAGAAAGAAATAAAGAATCAGAAGTAAGAAAGAAAGGTGAGAGTAAATGGAAAAGAAAGAAAGAAAGAAAGAAAGAATCAGAAGTAAGAAAGAAAGGTGAGAGTAAGTGGAAAAGAAAAAACAGAGAAGAAAGAAAGAAAGAAAAAAAGAAAGAAATAAAGAATCAGAAGTAAGAAAGAAAGGTGAGAGTAAGTGGAAAAGAAAAAACAGTGAAGAAAGAAAGAAAGAAAGAAAGAAAGAAAGAAAGAAAGAAAGAATCAGAAGTTAGAAAGAAAGGTGAGAGTAAATGGAAAAGAAAGAAAGAAAGAAAGAACGAAAGAAAGAATCAGAAGTAAGAAAGAAAGGTGAGAGTAAGTTGAAAAGAAAAAACAGAGAAGAAAAAAAGAAAGAAAGAAAGAATCAGAAGTAAGAAAGAAAGATGAGAGTAAGTGGAAAAGAAAGAAACAAAGAAAGGAAGAAGGAAAGAAAGAATCAGAAGTAAGAAAGAAAGGTGAGAGTAAATGGAAAAGAAAAAACAGAGAAGAAAAAAAGAAAGAAAGAAAGAATCAGAAGTAAGAAAGAAGGTGAGAGTAAATGGAAAAGAAAAAAAGAAAGAACGAAAGAATCAGAAAGCAAGAAAGAAAGATGAGAGTAAGTGGAAAAGAAAGAAAGAAAGAAAGAAAGAAGGAAAGAAAGAATCAGAAGTAAGAAAGAAAGGTGAGAGTAAATGGAAAAAAAAAACAGAGAAGAAAAAAAGAAAGAAAGAAAGAAAGGTTAGAGTAAATCGAAAAGAAAGAAAGAATGAGAAGTAAGAAAGAAAGGTGAGAGTAAGTGGAATAGAAAAAACAGAGAAGAAAGAAAGAAAGAAAGAAAGAGAGAAAGAAAGAATCAGAAGTAAGAAAGAAAGGTGAGAGTGAATGGAAAAGAAAGAAAGAAAGAAAAAATCAGATGTAAGAAAGAAAGGTGAGAGTAAATGGAAAAGAAAGAAAGAAAGAAAAAAGAAAGAAAGAAAGAAAGAAAGAAAGAAAGAATCTGAAGTAAGAAAGAAAGGTGAGAGTAAATGGAAAAGAAAGAAAGAACGAAAGAAAGAAAGAATCAGGAGTAAGAAAGAAAGGTGAGAGTAAATGGATAAGAAAGAAAGAAAGAAAGAAAGAAAGAAAGAAAGAAAGAAAGAATCAGAAGTAAGAAAGAAAGGTGAGAGTAAATGGAAAAGAAAGAAAGAAAGAAAGAAAGAAAGGAAGAAAGGAAGAATCAGAAGTAAGAAAGAAATGTGAGAGTAAATGGAAAAGAAAGAAAGAAAGGAAGAAAGAATCAGAAGTAAGAAAGAAAGGTGAGAGTAAATGGAAAAGAAAGAAAGAAAGAATCAAAAGTAAGAAAGAGAGGTGAGAGTAAATGGAAAAGAAAGAAAGAAAGAAAGAAAGAAAGAAAGAAAGAAAGAAAGAATCAGAAGTAAGAAAAAATCAGAAGTAAGAAAGAAAAGTGAGACTAAATGGAAAAGAAAGAAAGAAAGAAAGAAAGAAAGAATCAGAAGTAAGAAAGAGAGGTGAGCTTAAATGGAAAAGAAAGAAAGAAAGAAAGAAAGAAAGAATCAGAAGTAAGAAAGAATCAGAAGTAAGAAAGAAAGGTGAGAGTAAGTGGAAAATAAAAAAACAGAAAAGAAAGAAAGAAAGAAAGAAAGAAAGAAAGAAAGAAAGAGAGAAAGAAAGAATCAGAAGTAAGAAAGAAAGGTGAGAGTAAGTGGAAAAGAAAAAACAGAGAAGAAAGAAAAAACAGAGAAGAAAGAAAGAAAGAAAGAAAGAAAGAAAGAAATATGTGAGGAAGTTAGGTGAGAAGACAGAAAAGAAATAAAGATTAGTAAGTTTAGGTGGAAAAGAAAGAAAGTTTTATTTTTATTAGCTTAAAGTTGATTTCTTTAAATGTTTGCAGGACATTTCTCATTCAAATTTTTGTAACTCTTCAAGTTAAAAGTGATCCCCCAAAATTTTTACATAAACAGAAAAAGCAGATTCTCTAAAACCCTCTCTCTTTCTCACTCATATATATATGTATGTATATATATATATATATATATATATATATATATAATGATTTTCCAAAGGTAGCTCATATGTAGTACAAGGCCGAAAGTATGGGGCATCCAGTGAGGATCGAACTCGCTACTCAGTCGTAATTGTTCTAGCGAGACAAGCTGGCTAACCATTATACCACCTCGAAATGCCCTATACATATATACACACATATATATATATACGCTGCTACACAAAGACACACACATGCAGTAACGAACAAGAACATGCATGTATATGAGTATATATCAGTGTGTTCGCATCCAATGCAAGGTTATTAGCCGAATTTTGATCTGAAATTTTCACTGTATAATGTTTGCTCTATGTGACTAATATCCACTACTGAATTGAGTGCTTTGACAAAAAAGGAAAATATGTTGAAAATAAATATTTGTTGTATAAAATGAATGCCGTTTTTCAACACTAGGCCGCAAACTCATTGATGTATCTATGTATGAAATTAATATTCAACACTGAATTAAGTGCATTAACAAGAAAGGAGATTATATTTAAAATATGTATGTATGTGTGTGTGTGTGTGTCTGTGTTTTCAGCATTAGGCGATGAAATTACGTGTACTGACGAACCGACATATATGTACACAGGCATGGGCGAGCGCACCAAACGATAGTGCGTCATGTCTATCAGTTGAATATACTTAACATTCGACTTATATAAGAGGCTGCAAGAATAAGTTTTATAAAAAAATGATGCCTCCCTAGTCTTTCAATGTACTGGTGCCCCGGCTGACCTTCGACAAGTATTTCACACCGACATCTCAGGTGAATTTAGTACGGAATTGCACTTGTAAGAGATTTGCTTTCAAAACAAAAGCATTGGAATTGATTTCTCGGTGAAACGACCTAACCAAGAATGAAAACAGGGGGTAGGGAAGTAAAGAAAGAAAGAAAGAAAGAAAGAAAGAAAGAAAGTGGGGAAAAGAGAGGAGTAAAAGCATAAAATGAAAAGGAATTATTTGGGAAAGAAGATAATTTTAAATGGAATGAAATGACGTTGAAAGGAAGGAAGGAAGGAAGGAAGGAAGGAAGGAAGGAAGGAAGGAAGTGGGAAAATAAAATGAAAAAGAATAAGAGGGGAAAGAGAGGAAGAATGTGAAAAGATATCGGATAAGAAAGAAAGAAAGAATGTGAGTGAGCGGGAGAAAGAGAGGATTAAATGATAAAATGAAGAAGGATAAGTTTGGAAAGAAAAGGAGAAGTGTAAATGGAAAGCGATGACGAAGAAAGAAAGAAAGAAAGAAAGAAAGAAAGAAAGAAAGTGAGTCAGTGAGTCAAAGTGAAGAGGAATAAGTTTGGAAAGAAAAGGAGAAGTGTAAATGGAAAGCGATGACGAAGAAAGAAAGAAAGAAAGAAAGAAAGAAAGAAAGAAAGAAAGTGAGTCAGTGAGTCAAAGTGAAGAGGAATAAGTTTGGAAAGAAAAGGAGAAGTGTAAATGGAAAGCGATGACGAAGAAAGAAAGAAAGAAAGAAAGAAAGAAAGAAAGAAAGAAAGAAAGAAAGAAAGAAAGTGAGTCAGTGAGTCAAAGTGAAGAGGAATAAGTTTGGAAAGAAAAGGAGAAGTGTAAATGGAAAGCGATGACAAAGAAAGAAAGAAAGAAAGAAAGAAAGAAAGAAAGAAAGAAAGTGAGTCAGTGAGTCAAAGTGAAGAGGAATAAGTTTGGAAAGAAAAGGAGAAGTGTAAATGGAAAGCGATGACAAAGAAAGAAAGAAACAAACAAACGGAAAGGAAGTGAGAGAAGTAAAAGAATAAAAAGAAGAGGAATAATATAAACAAGAGGTGAGAAAGAAAGAAAGAAAGAAAGAAAGATAAATAATCTAAATGCGATAAACAACAAGAAATATTAAATTAAGAAAAAATGCAGAAAACGGAAAAAGTGAGAAAACCTTCCTTCTTTTTGATTCTTTCTTTAACAATCTATTTAAAAAAATATCTTAAGAAGGCACAATACAAAAACTGTAGGAAAATGATCCTCCCAACAGAAAGAAATAAAATTAAAATCAAAAAAAATTTGAGAAAATAAAAAGAACCTAATAACCTTCTCTCAGTTTCTCTCAGTAATAAAACGAAATAAGATTTTAAAAAAGAAAAAGAAAAAAAAATACACGAAAAGAAAAAGAAGAAAAAATAACAGAAAAGAAAAAGAAAAAGAAATAACGAAAAGAAAAAGAAGAAAAAAAATGGACGGAAAAGTAAAAGAAGAAAAAAAAATAACGGAAAAGAAAAAGAAGAAAAATAACCGAAAAGAAAAAGAAAAAGAAATAAAGGAAAAAAAAAGAAGAAAAAAATAACCGAAAAGAAAAAGAAGAAAAAAAAATAACCGAAAAGAAAAAGAAGAAAAAATAACGGAAAGGAAAAAGAAGAAAAAAAATAACCGAAAAGAAAAAGAAAAAAAATAACCGAAAAGAAAAAGAAAAAGAAATAACGAAAAAAAAAAGAATAAAAAGAATAACCGAAAAGAAAAAGAAGAAAAAAAACGAAAAGAAAAAGAAAAAGAAATAACGGAAAAGAAAAAGAAAAAAAATAACCGAAAAAAAGAAGAAAAAAAAATAACCGAGAAGAAAAAGAAAAAAAAATAGTGCACCAACAAAAGCTTCGTTTAAATTTTACAAAACAAAAAAGAACTCAATAACTTTTCCACTCAGATCCGGAGGCAAATTAAGTAAACGTCAAAGATAAAGTTAAGCAACAATGAACGTAAGCAGTAGTCAAATTGGTAACTCTCTAGAACTGGTGCCAGACCTTTGGAAAAATGAACAGTAAGGTTTGACTGATCTGGAATATTGTGCATCTGGTGGTATAAAACAAAAATAATATCCTTTCTAAATTTTTGAGACGATTTGTTATTATTTACGTTATTTAAATGCGTACAGTTGTCCTCATATTTGTTGTTATTATCACAACGTTTCGGTCAAACATTATCCGGATTGACAGGCATCTAATGAAAGCCGGAGAGCTTAACGGCCGAAACACTGTGACAATGACAACAAAAATGAGAACAATTATCAGCCTGCAATTAAATGTCAGTAAAGTAAAGGTTCTTCTTCGGGACATGGCCGATCATGTTTCTCCGACATTCCTTAACTCTCCAGCAATGTCTGCCCCTCCTTACTCTCCCTTCCGTTGCACGCTCTGCGATCCATTTGCATCATCGTTTCTCAAGCTTTTTTTTTTTTTACCCTTGTAGGACCCTTGAAATGGTTTTCATGTCTAAGGGAACCCCTGCATAAAAATCATTACATACCATTAATAATATCTATCTTTTTTATATTTTTATCATAGTTCCAGTGGTAAGCAAAATATATGGACACCTGCAGGTGTTCTGTACTCGAGCGAGTCACTCAAAGATACACGAATCCTCCATATACAGGAGGTTCTGCCCACTGACCGGTGAAGTCGGTTTCAAACTGACGCCATATAAACATCGCTAAATAGATTCCCTATGTTTATTATAATTTTGAGTGAATAATTGGGTGATTTGTTTTTTTTACGGCTTATCGACCAGGTTGCAGGTTAGCCAGAAAATAGTTTTAGATTATAATAATATTTTGGAAATAATACTGAATTAGTAATTCACATCCTGCTAATAAATCCATAGCTTTCTTTCTTTCCTGGATGCAGTCGAGATGGATTCATACCTTTCCCAAGGGCATTTACGCGTAAGTGAATATAATGAACCTGACTGGAATTCGAACTCAGCTAACCGTTTTCCAGTTCTGAGTCGTTATCCTTTACACCACATTTAAACAAACATCACCTGATATCCCTGAGCGGTCACCCATCTAGGTACTAACCAGGCTCAACGCTACTTAACTTAGGTGATCGTACGATAACCGGTTTCAACGTGATATGGCGATAAGCCTATCATAATTTTAAAAATTATGTTGGTGCGTAATTATCAGGCGTTTTTGTAGGCGAGCTCTTTGCTAATAAAAATTGCTGTTTTGTTTACTTTTTTTTTAATAAAAATATTATTTTATTTTCTGGTTATAAAAATGCTTGTTGATAATCATACGCTCCGGAATAATCATTTAAAAATGTTATTGTTGAATTGTTATGTTGCTTTTTTCATAATAAATATTGTTTAAGAAACGCCTGGTAATTATGCACCAACTCAATAATATAGGAGGAACGATTTTTTTTCAACACTATGCCGTACGTGTATATTAAAATTACGAATACAAAATTAAAGAAAATGTACTCAAAAATGCATTAACCTATTTATCTCTGCTTCTCGGGGAACACCTTGCGAACTCTTGCGGAAACCAAGGATTTTGAAAGCGGAACAGCGGCTGAGAAACACTGACTGACATAAACTCGTTTGGCAGAGTATTTGATGTTTCCTGCTGCTTTCTCCTGGCTTCAATATGCCCTGTGAGGGCGAGACTTTCCTAGTGAATAATCTACATTACCTAACTTACGTGTTTGTGCAAACAGATTGCAAAACAGACTCTCCACGACTTCATATCCTTTATTTTTTTAAGTATTTTTTTCCCTTTACTATCCCTCTCTATCCCTGTCCTGCTAATGATTTATATAAAATCGTTAGTAAGGTTGATCCAGCTCGTTCTTGCTTTGCTATGTTCTGTAAGTGTCAAATTCGCCAAACACTCTTTCCTCATTATGTGTTCTAGAAATTTCGACCACATGCTCCGTCGATGGTATTCTCAGCAGCGTTTTGTAGAATTAAATTTCTGTTGTTGTTTGAAGTTTCCGCTCCATGTGTGAGGAAATTGTCCAGCATTCACTGCCATATAAGAGGACTGATATTACGTAACAGTTCAGTACTCTTTTCTTTGTTTCTGTTGCTTCAAGTCTCTTCTTTATCTGAGAGGAGATTGTCCGGCATTCACTGCCATATAGGAGGACTGATATTATGTAACAGTTGAGTACTCTTTTCTTTGTTTCTGTTGCTTCTAGTCTCTTCTTTATCTGAGAGGATATTGTCCAACATTCACTGCCATATAGGAGGACTGATATTACGTAACAGTTTAGTACTCTTTTCTTTGTTTCTCTTGCTTCAAGTCTCTTCTTTATCTGTAAGGAAATTGTTCAGTATTCACTGCCATATAAGAAGATTGATATTACATAACAGTTCAGTACTCTTTTCTTTGTTTTTCTCTGTTCCACTGCACCTTCGAATTTCGGTGTCGCATTTTCTTTCCTCTGTTAAAACACTTCTTAGATATTTAAATTTTATTCTTGTTTGGTTGTGGTGTCTCCAATTCTTAGTTGACGTCTTGTACTGTTCCTTTTTCTCATTCTAATTTCAGCTCATAGTTTCTGTTTTGGAAAGGTTTATAGTAAGCAATTTCCGGTGTTGGGCGGAACTACCTCAAGCGTAGCGTATTCTATATTCAATTTTCTTATCTCCTATACTAAATTTGTTATATCTGATTCACCCACTGAAGTGTGTAGTATTTACTAAATCCACATCTGATCTTTTTTTTTATGATGGATTTATATTAGGTTCCATCACTGCTTTCATTCCAATCCGAGAACATAGTTTCTGTTTTAGAAAGGTTTATCTTAAGTCCTATTTTTTAAAGTAAAAGAAAACATTATTTAAGGAGCGAGAAAAATAAAAGAAGAGGAATCAAGAAGACAGTAGATAACAATTTAATATTGCGTTTAAACATTTGAAGATCAAAGTTGAATGGAAGGCAAGAAGCCGAAAGAGAGTTCCATTAAGTTAGAAGTGCGAGAAAATAAACCGTTGTAACCTTAAAAAGGTTACTGAATGAGGAATAAACAAAACGGAGGTCGGAAATGAAATAGTAATCTTTATAACATCAACAAAATACTATACTCGCCAGTGGCGTGAAGTAGGTAAACCACGGCTAGTGGTGGGCTACTTAGACAGCATATTACCCCCACTTACAATAGTGTCAAACGTATTTATGAGGATTGGGACAAACCCATTAGTTTTCATAAGTACGATAGATAGATAGATAGATAGATAGATAGATAGAAATAATGAAAATGAAAGAGAAAGAAAAATCAAAAGGAAGATAGATAGAGAGATAAAGGAAAAACTGTGATAGATAGATAGATAGATAGATAGATAGATAGATAGATAGATAGTGTTGTAACCTAGAAAGGGTTACTGAATGAGGAATAACCAAAATGGAGGTTGGAAATGAAATGGTAATCTTTATAACATCAACAAAATACAATACTCGCCAGCAATGTGAAGCAGGTAAACCACGGCTAGTGGTGGGCTACTTAGACAGCATATTACCCCCCACTTACAATAGTGTGCAACGTATTTATGAGGATTGGGACATATCCATTAGTGTTCATAGGTACAGTATATAACAGACTATTAGAAAAGAACTAATCGTTGCATCTAGTCATTTCAATTGTAAAATGATGAGACCTCGCCGCTAATCTAGAACTGTGTTTGAATTCATAGGGTAGATACCAACATGAAATTTACAACTCTTGTTAAAGCTGGTAGAAACATGTGCCAGGAATGTCTTAAGAAGTCTGTTTTTTTCTTTTGTTAAACGGACATTTTTGTGTTTAAGAATTAAATGAAACGTTCTGAAAGATCTGAGAACTTGAAAACTAGTGATTGCATGAACTTTTCAACATTTAAAAGCGTTAATACATATTTGTATGAATCTTTCTTGAAAATAGTTATTGTTGAAATCAATTCTTGAAGAATAGTAATAGTTTACGGAAAAATTCGCGCCTACAGCAGAGCAAGTTCTAACTTCCATGGGAAGAAAACAAACCTCTTAGTAAAAGTCTTTTTTGCTGTTGTCGCTGCTTCTGTTTCTACTTCTGTTGCTGTTGATGATGCTGTTGTTGTGGTGATGGTGGTTGTGG
>OZ010614.1:35067038-35069538 GCA_963932145.1 Acanthosepion lycidas | reverse complement strand
ACAGATCTTACAGGAGCTGTCTAAATCAATTATGGTCAGCCTTTACAAGGCCCGAGAGCCACCCGAAGTAGAGGGTTACAGAGTAAGGGGTACAGTTAATGCTGACATGCGTGGAAGATGACGGTTAATTTAAATGATTAAATGTTTGCGTAATTTAAGTAAGAGTGAGATAATTGAAAAAATTACTTGACAAATACAACACTTAATTTAAATATACATACATGCATATATATATATATATATATATATATATATATATATATATATATATATATTAGGTTGGTGCAAAAATAATGACGTTATAATGTCGTTTTTTGACGTATTTTAACGTCAAAAAACGATATTATTACGTCATTATTTTAAGCAATCTTATATGTTATGGTATTTTAGGTACTTTTTTTTATAGACCTACTTCCGAAAATTCTTGTTCAGAAAATGTTTGAAAATTACAAATAAATTCTAAATATATTATACTTCTCTTATTTTCTGATCATGTCGTGTATGGATGTACGTATTTACAAAAATTGACTCGTTTATAAATACGCACAAAAAAATCAAAATTATTTTTAAAATATTGGGCTTTGTTGAATTGTAATAATTTTTCCATTCATGACTCGCAAATACAATTTCAAATTAATAACAATATCACTTGTTCACTACAAATTAATACTTAATTTTAAAAGATTTAAAATTTTATGCATTACATTACTTTAATTAAAATGCAAAAATTGGAAAACAATTTATCGAAGATATATTTTCTTAACCCAATAGCATCCATAATATATTTTATTCATAAAACTAATTAAAAGCATTTCTAATTAATGCCTTAGTTCTATTGCTTTTTATATACTTTGCGATAGATGATCTGTTTGGTCAAAAGAAAAATTGATGATTCAAGTTCTCCGAGGACTTGTTCTTATAATTAATACTAGCAGCATGGTCCGGCGTAGCCCGTGCTTGATTCAAAAATCGTACGACTCATACAGCAATCGCTATCACTTGACTTAAAATATATTTTGCCCTTCCTTGCCCTTAAAGTGGTGCCCTTTGCCGTGCTGATGTTGCAACATGCCTTACTTCTTGCCTATCTCACACTGCGAATTTTTTCTAAGCTCTACACGAAACATTAAATATGTTACGAAAAACAAACGATCAGCTTTAAAAAAGGACTCGTAACTGAAAAAACCGAAGGAAAAAAGAATGTTAACAACAAATACTTTTTCACACCCGACCCAGTTCTGTGTAATCAGAATCAACGTTGAGTTTAAGCAAGCGAATGAGCCAATTGGAGTAAAGTGCCATGCAGATTTAAATTTTTCACACTTGTGACGAATGCAGCTATCGATTTTTTTTTTTTGCATGCTAGCATGCTAGTTAACATTCGTGTCAATCAGCTGTTGGCTCTCACGCTGGCCAGTAGAATCTTCCTGCCTATTCGTGGCAGGCAGCTATAGGCTCTCACTCTGGCCAGTAGAAAATTGCCGCAAACTATAATAGATGAAAACTGCCGTAGAAGCATGAAAAAAATCGATTATTTCCACTATCGATGGGAGTTGGGAAATGCAAAGTCGGTCTTGGTGTTCCCGCTAACTTAGAGCATGTGCATGTAAAATTTGGTGCAAATCCGTCGAATATTGTGGCTGTACATTCGTTACACACACACACGCACACACACACACACACACACACATCCTGCCTTTTATCAAAACGAATTTCTTAAAACTTAAATGTGTTGGCGGAAACAGAAGTAACAAAAACTTATTTACAAAGATTTTCTAAGAAAGAAAAACTTCAGAAATATTTTCATTCATTTCTTAATAAGTCCTGAAAATTTATTAAATTCCGGCAATTATCTGATTATTGCTAGAATTTCTAAATCAATGTATTTCACGACGCATAAAAGCGCTCAAATTTTCCGCACAAATTTAAGGTCTCGCGTCGACGGCAGAAAAACAAGATATTTAACCGAAATTTGCAATTTCTAAAAAGGATATATAAGAAAAGAATTTTTGTATCAGAAGGTCATTTGATCTTTCCTCTTAATAATAACACGAAGATTTAGACGATAAAAATGTTTTTATAATGTTTTGGGCAGTTTTCGCAACATGAATCCTCTTTTCAGCGAATTTTTGGAGGGTACCTTATATATATATATATATATATATATATATATATATATATATATATATATATATATATGGAGAGAGAGAGAGAGAAGAAAACAGACAGACAGGATCAACACTGCATAGTGACTGCTAATTACACACTTCAGTGCAGTTTTCAGACCCAGTCTGAACAATTTCAACAATATATATGATGGACTCCTCCGTCGTTTTCGATGTATGAGCATCTTTCAGTTCAGTTTTTATGTTTCGTATGAGACAACAGTCCTGCACGGGATTTGCAAACAAGCTCACACAAGGGACATCCTGAGGTGTTGATCGTCATATGGGCTGATGTATTAGCACGAGATTTAGTGTTGGTTCTTAATTCTCCCAGA
>OZ010614.1:35059538-35064538 GCA_963932145.1 Acanthosepion lycidas | reverse complement strand
CATTTCCTCATTCTCCTTCAGTCCGCCTACAGTGAATGCTGGACAATCTGCTCACAGATGAAGAAGAAACTTGAAGCAGCAGAATTATGATTCGATTGAATGATGCTGAGGATACCATGGACCGGACATGTGAGCAACGACTAAATTTTACAGAAAAAGAAAACAAAAAGTACGCTTATGCTTAACATCTGGAAGAGATAGTTGAAATATCTACGGCGCATAATGAGGAAGGAAGGCTTGGAAATTTTGATACTCAAACGACAGATTGTAGGCAAGAAGTAAAGTGGAAAACAGCGTATAACCTACCTAGGTAGCTAGAGCTAATGTATGGCGGAATCAGGTTTAGGATACATAACAAAGAGACAACATTTATTAAGAGCTATGTTGTGGAGAGCCATGACCGCTAATGCCCTGAAGGGACAGCATAGAGAATGAAAATGCAAAGATATAGTAAATGGTAACAGATAAGACGTAATACAAAAGCTATCCCTTATTTTGAATAAGTAGATGGCAGAAAAGGTCTGAGAGGACACAGTACATAGAAGTCCTATGGGGACACGGTACAAAGAAGAAGAAGAAGAAGAAGGAGGAGGAGAAGGAGGAGGAGGAGAGGAAGAAGAAGAAGAAGAAGAAGAAGAAGAAGAAGAAGAAGAAGAAGAAATCCGTACGCATACACTTAGAGTTTGGTACAACGTATGAATTTCGCTCAATTTATCCATACATAATCATCACATTTGTAAAAGGATAATAAAATAATTTAATAAAATAATTTAATGAAATAATTTAATTTTTAAGAATATATGTTTAAAAGAACAACTGGTGCCCAAATATGTTGAATTAAAATATATCCAATGATAAATGAAAAAAAATCGATTTCCATACAGCAATTTTATTATTTCCGCCGATGAAAATCAATCAGTCTCTTTCACACCAACCTACCGTCAAATGCACGTCAGCTACAAAAAGATGAATCTTCACTTAGAAATATCATAACGATAAAAAAAAAAAAAAAAAATCACTACCTCAATTGACTGGAACAAAAAATAACAAATTAATTTTCTACGACAAAAAAATTAAAACAGCTAACCTTATTCTCAAAAATAACACACTAGCAAAATCATAATTGCAACGAACGAAAATTATCTACGAGTTCAAATGCCCCATTAAGGAACTGTTCCTGATCAAACCGAATTCATAATTACATCGGTCACACTACAACATGCCTATCCAGGCGACTTACGTTACACCTATCCACCCACAGCTTCATTAGAACCCATTTAAACACACACACAAACTTACCAGACTCCATCTGAAACATACTAGTAGAAGATACAAACATAATAACCTCATCCACATGTAAAAAAAGATTAAAAATAATGGAATCCTTAATAATAAAAAAGAAAAAGCCAACGCTTAATAATATTAAGTATGAACACGACCACAATGTGCTGTATTCAAAAAATAAAACATCTCTATAACACTAAAAACATAAACACAACCCATACACCCATTTAATTGAAAAAATAAAATCATCCTTGATAATGGCTAAAAGTGTAGTCGAAAACACTCGGAATTATAGAACATTTGGACAGTTTTGAGACACTCTGTTTCCAGAAAAGGAAACACTTGTTTAAACACAAGAAAAATTAAATGAAAAGCTTAATTGTAGTACCTTGTCTGTCATTTTTAATCAAACATGCATATATATATATATATATGTTTAGAAATATATCCAATAATGCATTTTGCCATTGAAGCCTTAAATGGTGAAATGCATTATCATATATATTTCTAAATAAATGTTCATGAATGAATGAGTGGCTAAGTTGTTCACAGTAGTCTTTGTCATGGAGGTACATTAATAAAGCGTAATGGTGGAAAAAGAAAAAAAAAACCAACAATGTTGGTGTGACCAACAGACAATTTGTCAAAACATCTAATACTTTTGACAAGACAAAAAATTCCAAACAAGAAAAAAGAAAAAAAGACCAAAAACAAACAACTATGACTACATGCCTTTCCAGACACCTTATGTTACACCTATCTGACCACAGCTCTATTAGAACCCATTGAAACACACACACAAACTTACCAGACTCCATCTGAAACATAATAGTAGAAGATACAAACATAATAACCTCATCCACATGTAAAAAAAAAAAAATTGAAAATAATGGAATCCTTAATAATAAAGAAAAAAAAAACTAACATACAATAATATTAACTACGAACGCGGCCACAATGTACTGAGCTAAAATACTGATACTAAAATCATCCTTGATAATGGATAAAATTATAAAAAGCCCTCAGAATTACAGAACATTTGAACAGTTTCTACTCAATCTGTATCCAGAAAAGAAAACACTTGCTAGAACATAAGAAAAGTTAAATAATAACGCTTAATCGCAGTATCTTGTCTGTAGTCTTTAATAAAACATATATATATATATATATATATATATATATATATATATATATATATAATTCAGTGATATACATATATATATATATATATATTAGGTTGGTGCAAAAATAATGACGTAATAATGTCGTTTTCGACGTTAAAAAATACGTCAAAAAACGACATTATTACGTCATTATTTTTGCACCAACCTAATATATATATATATATATATATATATATATATATATATATATATATATATATATAATTCAGTGATTTATAAATTAAGTGTAGTTGTGGACTCGATTGCATAGGGAAGACGTCCCAACGTTTGGATCTGAGAATAAAGCAACACTTAAAAAGGATTTTGAATCCGGATGCCAGAAAAAGCCAACTAACCAATACTTCTGGAGAGCATGTAATAAATAGCATGAATTGTGTGTTTGATTTTAGTGTGAAGCGTTTATTTGATTTTATTTAGGTCCCACTCCTCATATCACCTCAAGGTTCTAGAGTTCTTGTATATGAAATCTTGTGGCCCTTCGCTCTGTAAACAGAGAGAATGCTTACTGGGTCTGAATGTTATTGGACTCTAGTTTTCTTGAAATTCATTTTTTTCTCCTATTCGTTATATTAATTTAATTTACACGCTTATATATTTTTTATATCCCAGAAAATAAACTTGATAAAGTACTATTTTGGCATTTTTAAAATGCCATATAAATTTTGCTTATTCCTAGCTATCAATAAATATTGTACCATAAAAAACTTGAGGATGAAGGGAGCTTGCCAATTCTTTAAAAATAAAAACAGACCATAACGGTCAGTCTATACTCAGCACGTGTAAATTGCGTTGTGCATGAAACTCCGAATCGTGCTACTGGTGAGGAATGATATGTATATTTATTGATATATACTTAATAACTCTGTTTTTATTACATCGAGCAATGTTTTATTAAGACTAGCACTATATGCAATATATATATATATATATATATATATATATATATATATATATATATATATATATAACCACCTATACATCTAGACATTCACATAATGCGTTTATATTTATACACACACACATTTTTCTTACATATACATACGTCTCAAAATACATTAACATTGCTATAAGCATTTACACACACACACACATATATATATATATATATATATATATATATATATATATATAAACACTCGCACAATTATATATAAACACATTTTAAATTCTAACAATCACACACACTCACGCGCGCACACACACACACACACATACACACATCTATCTATCTATCTATCTATCTATCTATATATATATATATATATATATATATATATATATATATATATATATATATGGATGTGTGAATGTTTGCATAGTGACATCGAATTCCCTAGACGTGTAAGCCGATAGCCAGGGAAATCCATTTAGGTTTTCGACCGCTCTCCTCTCCCACCATCCTTGCCCAAGAAACGGACCTCCTTTTGCACTTACACGCTATTTCCGAGGAATGCGACCGTATATAATGTTGATAGGAAATGTCAACTGCCTGCTGTAAACACGGACATCGCATGACACCCACTGCTGCCGTTCTGGGCCGATTGGACACTTCGTCTTCGCCGCCTCACCATCACCCGTCGCCACCGTCATCAGCGTTGATTTCAACGCTACAACGACTACTGAGTCATTTCCATCGACATTACTATTTTAACTTTCACACACACACACACACATACATACATACATACAGAGTATATAAATCACGAAACAGACACTAGATCGCCTGGTCATAGAGTGATGGTTCACGAGCTTTCTGGCAAGACATCTGCTAGTGTCATGAGTTTGATTCAAACTGAGCGACCCACTACGGACTCGCAATAGACAAAATTTAGTTAGTAAGTATAACGACAAGCGAGACATTTTTGTATATTCTTTCTGTTTTTGTTTCTCTATTTTCGTTTATCTCACTCTTGCTCTCTCTATCTCTCTCTCTCTCATTATTTTCATATCTATCAATCTATCTATCAGAATCATTCTGGGATCTATCTATCTCAGTCTACTCATATCTATTTATATACATATCAGTCTGTTCATATCTATCTATCTATCTATCTATCTATCTATTTTAGTCTGTCCTTATCTATCTATATATCTATCTATGAATCACATCATTTACATTTTAATCAGCAAGGTTTGTCTGTTTCATTATTTAGCTTATTTTTTCTAATCTTCTAATAAGATGGTGTATACTGGGATCGAAATTGTGAATTAACTGTTCGAATTTCCTGTTTGTTCTGTTCTTTTATTTTCAACCTTGTGTGTATGTGGAAATGGGAATAAAAACAAAAGGGAAACTTATCTTAGCCGACGAGTTTCGTCCTCTGAAGGACCTTATCAAGGACGAAACGCGTCCGTCGGATAAGATAAGTTTCCCTTTTGTCTTTATATATACAGCGAAGGACAGCTCGAGCCGCTACTCAAGTTTCACACTCCCGTGACCTTCAGGCAACAGCTGATGCTGATGCAATAGGTTAGAGCTGGTAACGTTATTGGGTATAAATAGTAGATCCCGCCTGATGACTGCGAGAGCGT
>OZ010614.1:34987038-35054538 GCA_963932145.1 Acanthosepion lycidas | reverse complement strand
GGTAGTCCACTCACTCTATAATTACAAACCCAGGCAATGACAGCCTATTGCTTTTATATCTATTGTCAATCATGACAGATGGCGTCTAATGCACAAACTCATACCCTTACTCACACGCACAAACATATATATATATATATATATATATATATATATATATATATATATATATATATATATGGGGTGCGATTGATAAATTGTCGTCTAAATGACGCAAAAATGGAAATAATGTTGACATCTCATTTTAACAGATATATTTACCAAAATATCTTGAAATACTGAAGAGTAAATGTGTTCAATGAAATCACGATTTGCCTCAATTACGGCCTCCAGACAACTTCGGACTCTCCTTCAAATCTTCTGGGCGGTCTCTTTTTTTCAAGTTAGTGAATGCTGCCATTATCTTTGCCCTCAGTTCATCTTTGGTGTTTCAAAGAAGTTTTGTTGATCTCTCGCTCAACTGCGCCCAACACAATCATCGAGGGGGTTGCAGACTGGGGAGTTAGGTGGCCACATGTAAAGGGAGATATGATCGCAGAAATAGTCTGACAGCCATGACTGAGTTCTCCTGCTTGTGTGGCATGGTGCAGAGTCCTATTGCCAGACATAGGATCTTCCAGCAGCAACTCTCTTGACCCTGGGCAGTACTAACTCATCAAGGCACTTGATGTAGGCCTCCGTATTGAGTCTGAAGCCCCGTGGGAAGATGAATGGAGACATAACGTCACTGTCACTAGTGATCACTCCAAACACCTTCCTAATCATCATTAGACTCATCCAACTCTTTCCGAATCCTCTGCATTGTCCTCAGAGTGACACCCAAATACTGTGAAATGTTCATATTGGAGCTCCGAAGCAGCACAACATGCTGTTTCCAAATTTCTGGCGGAGTGAATTGCGTCATGGTACTCTTTTTCTCACAACTGACCCTACTATACGGTGTAGTCAACAAAATGAAAAGCAAACAACGCGCATGCGCGAAATTAAAAATATAAATGGCGACGATTTATCCATTACACCCTGTATATATATTAGGTGCTTCCATTAATTCGCTGAAAAAACAGATTAGTATGATGAAAAAAGGTCCCAAACCTAATAAAAACAAAGTTTTATCGTCAAAATATTTGTGTTATTATCAAGAGGAAAGACCAAAGTATTTTTTTATTATTTTATTAAATTTGTTAATCTTTTTTAGCACATTCGAAATCTTGGTTAAAAATCTTGTATTTTTTTTTTTTTTTTTTTGCGTCAGCGCTCAGTCAATGATTACTGTGATGTTTTAGTGCCTTTTATCTGGTAAAAAATGCACAATGATTTCGAAATTCTTGCAAAAATCAAATAATTGCCGGATTTTAATGAAATTTTCAAGACTTATTCATAAATGAATGAAATTATTTTTGAAATATTTTTGGTAAAAATATTTTCTTTTCACATAATTCCGTGAAATTAAAATTTCATTCCGTTCATATTTATACAGTGTAACCCGGATATAAGAGACCCGATATAAGAGAAATCCGGATATAAGAGAGATTTTCTCTGGTCCCAAATTAGAGCATGTGTTAATGTAAACAAAATAGACTAAACCCGGATATAAGAGAAACCCGGATATAAGAGAAATTTTATCTGGTCCCAAATTAGAGCCTGTGTTAATGTAAACAAAATAGACCAAACTCGGATATAAGAGAAACCCGGATATAAGAGACTTCTCCGGTCCCGACAACCCTCTTATATCCGGGTTACACTGTATTAGTTAAAAGAAGAACACTTGAAGATTTCAAATCATCAATTTGTTTTCGTCGAACAACAACACCATACCGAAAATCTGCTCCGTATCGTAAAATAAGAAATGCAATAAAACTATGACATGATTTAATTAAGAAAGCTTTTAACTACTTTATAAGATTTATTAAAGACACTATTGTCTTAAGAAAATAATTTTCTTGGGTTACCGCCCCTGCCTGCGTTCGCCTTCAACAATGTCATGCATGACGATCGTGTAGATGATGTCATGCTATGTGTCGTGGCCAAACCAGGCCGTCTTCCGAGTATTAATGGTGGCGAGGGGAAATTCTTATAATTCCACGTGACTTTCAAGCTTGTTCCGTACATAGTCTTGAGTTTTGTGCTCCCAGTTGGAGAGGCGGAGCGACTTTCTCATCATTTGTTTTTCTCGGTCGAGAATGTCCGTGTTTCACACCCGTAATCTTTGCGTACAGACCCAGGCATAAACGCAACCAATGTCTAAGCATGGACACAAGCATAATTCCGACTCAAGCTTGCGTATCAACCCAGGTAGAAGTCTGATCAACGTTCGACCAATATTTGTCTATCAATCTGAACTTTCGATATTAAATAACCAAACAATGCTTGATATTATCTGTCTGAATTGCCGGGATGAAGAATTTGATAATTTTTTTTTTTTTTTTTTTTTTTTGCACATTGAGTTACGCAACTGGATGTTGACCTCAATCATGTTAATGGAAGGCAGTTGAAAATTCTAGTGTTACGAATATAAACAGAAAGAACAGATCTACAATATGAAGATCATTGTAGTGTTGCGAATATATACAGAAAGAACAGATTTACACTATGAAGAACATTTAGTGTTGCAAATATAAACAGAAATAACAGATGTAGACTATGAATATCATCGTAGTGTTGCTAACACAAACGAATGAACAGATGTACAATATGAAGAACATTGTAGTGTTGCTAATATAAACAGACAGAACAGATGTAGAATATGAAGGACATTGTAGTGTTGCTAATATAAGCAGAAAGAACAGATGTACAATATGAAGGACATTGTAATGTTGCTAATATAAACAGAAAGAACAGATGTACAATCGAAGGACATAGTAGCGTTGCTAATATAAGCAGAAAGAACAGATTTACAATATGAAGAACATTGTAGTGTTGCTAATATAAACAGAAAGAACAGATGTACAATATGAAGGACATAGTAGCGTTGCTAATATAAGCAGAAAGAACAGATTTGCAATATGAAGGACATTGTAGTGTTGCTAATATAAACAGAAAGAACAGATGTACAATATGAAGGACATAGTAGCGTTGCTAATATAAGCAGAAAGAACAGATTTACAATATGAAGAACACTGTAGTGTTGCGAACATAAACAGAAAGAACAGATGTACAATATGAGGGACATTGTAGTGTTGCTAATATAAACAGAAAGAACATATGTACAATATGAAGGACATAGTAGCGTTGCTAATATAAGCAGAAAGAACAGATTTACAATATGAAGCACATTGTAGTGTTGCTAATATAAACAGAAAGAACAGATGTACAATATGAAGGACATTGTAGTGTTGCTAATATAAACAGAAAGAACAGATGTACAATATGAAGGACATTGTAGTGTTGCTAATATAAACAGAAAGAACAGATGTACAATATGAAGGACATTGTAGTGTTGCTAATATAAACAGAAAGAACAGATGTACAATATGAAGGACATAGTAGCGTTGCTAATATAAGCAGAAAGAACAGATTTACAATATGAAGCACATTGTAGTGTTGCGAATATAAACAGAAAGAACAGATGTACAATATGAAGGACATTGTAGTGTTGCTAATATAAACAGAAAGAACAGATGTACAATATGAAGCACATTGTAGTGTTGCGAATATAAACAGAAAGAACAGATGTACAATATGAAGGACATAGTAGCGTTGCTAATATAAGCAGAAAGATCAGATTCACAATTTGAAGAACACTGTAGTGTTGCGAACATAAACAGAAAGAACAGATGTACAATATGAGGGACATTGTAGTGTTGCTAATATAAACAGAAAGAACATATGTACAATATGAAGGACATACTAGCGTTGCTAATATAAGCAGAAAGAACAGATTTACAATATGAAGAACATTGTAGTGTTGCAATTATAAACAGAAATAACAGATGTAGACTATGAATATCATCGTAGTGTTGCTAACACAAACGAATGAACAGATGTACAATATGAAGAACACTGTAGTGTTGCTAATATAAACAGACAGAACAGATGTAGAATATGAAGGACATTGTAGTGTTGCTAATATAAACAAAAAGAACAGATGTACAATATGAAGCACATTGTAGTGTTGCGAATATAAACAGAAAGAACAGATTTACAATATGAAGGACATTGTAGTGTTGCTAATATAAACAGAAAGAACAGATGTACAATATGAAGGACATAGTAGCGTTGATAATATAAGCAGAAAGAACAGATTTACAATATGAAGAGCATTGTAGTGTTTCGAATATAAACAGAAATAACAGATGTACAATATAAAGGACATTGTAGTGTTGCTAATATAAGCAGAAAGAACAGATGTACAATATGAAGGACATTGTAGTGTTGCTAATATATGCAGAAAGAACAGATGTACAATATGAAGGACATTGTAGTGTTGCTAATATAAACAGAAAGAACAGATGTACAAGACGAAGGACATAGTAGCGTGGCTAATATAAACAGAAAGAACAGATGAACAATATGAAGAACATTGTAGTGTTGCGAATATAAACAGAAAGAACAGATGCAGAATATGAAGGACATTGTAGTGTTGCTAATATAAACAGAAAGAACAGATGTACAATATAAAGGACATTGTAGTGTTGCTAATATAAGCAGAAAGAACAGATGTACAATATGAAGGACATTTTAGTGTTGCGAATATAAACAGAAAGAACATATGTACAATATAAAGGACATTATAGTGTTGCTAATATATGCAGAAAGAACAGATGTACAATATAAAGGACATTGTAGTGTTGCTAATATAAACAGAAAGAACAGATGTACAATATGAAGGACATAGTAGCGTTGCTAATATAAGCAGAAAGAACAGATGTACAATATGAGGGACTTTGTAGTGTTGCGAATATAAACAGAAAGAACAGATGTACAATATGAAGGACATAGTAGCGTTGCTAATATAAACAGAAAGAACAGATGTACAAGACGAAGGACATAGTAGCGTGGCTAATATAAACAGAAAGAACAGATGAACAATATGAAGAACATTGTAGTGTTGCGAATATAAACAGAAAGAACAGATGCAGAATATGAAGGACATTGTAGTGTTGCTAATATAAACAGAAAGAACATATGTACAATATGAAGGACATTGTAGCGTTGCTAATATAAGCAGAAAGAACAGATTTACAATATGAAGAACATTGCAGTGTTGCGAATATAAGCAAAAATAACCGATGTACAATATGAAGGACATTGTAGTGTTGCTAATATAAGCAGAAAGAACAGATGTACAATATGAAGGACATTGTAGTGTTGCTAATATAAACAGAAAGAACAGATGTACAATGTGAATGACACTGTAGTGTTGCGAACATAAACAGAAAGAACAGATGTACAATATGAAGAGCATTGCCTGACATTAAAGCAACCGCAGTGCCACCTTTAAATAATTGATCCATTTGTTTTTGACGACTTATCAACCCTTTGTCAATTATTTAAAACTGAAATATATTTTGGATTGCAACTGTTTTTCTTCCTTTTTTTGCAAGTGAATATTACATTATAATCTTTTGAGAGCAACAATTCTATTTCCCAGATGCAATGCCTACTATTTAAACCAAAGCCGGGGAGAGATGAACTCATTCATACGTTTCCAAAAAAAAAGTATTTTGCGCGAAAGTCAATGCAACGATCCCGACAGGAATTCGAAATCGGTTGTACAATTTTTAATTCTGAGCCGCTATCGATTGCAACACCCGAAAATAAACACCGCTAAGACAAACGTGTCAGCTGAGCGAAAAACTACATGAGTACAGTACTTACTCGATTAGCCATACCTCGACTAATCGTGTCACGATTTTCCGGACTATTCGGGCGCAAAATGACCTTCATTGCTAAGATTTCCTTACACGTGAAACAGCTCTGTCTATGGTTTTACTTTTCAGCACGAGGCTTATGTTGTCATTACTTTCGTATGTAACGATCTGAAATTTACAAAAGAAAGTTCCAAAAACCTCGTTTTTTGTAACCAGTTCATCCCAAGCAAAGCAATAAAGCCACTAAGAAACAAGGGGGTTACTGAGGGTGAGAGAATAAGAAAAAGAAAAACAATCGGTATCACTCCATAAATTCTGATTGTAAGTATAAGCTTCCTTGTAGGTCCTACTTTCCAGGAAACTAATTGCTTACATGTTCCGTAAATGGTAAGCTTAGTATTTAGTAACCTTCGACAGATTTACATATCTATCACTTCAGGTCACTTTTCATCTGTGAGGGGATTGTCCAGGATTCACTGTCATATAGTAGGACTGATATCACTTAACAGTTCAGTACACTTTTTTTTTTATTTCTGTTACTTCAAGTCTCTTCTTCATCTGTTAGGAGATTGTCCAGCATTCACTGCCATATAGGAGGACTGATATTACGTAACAGTTCAGTAATCTTTTCTTTGTTTCTGTTGCTTCAAGTCTCTTCTTCATCTGTGAGGAGATTGTCCAGCATTCACTGCCATATAGGAGGACTGATATTACGTAACAGTTCAGTACTCTTTTCTTTGTTTCTGTTGCTTCAATTCTCTTCTTCATCTGTTAGGAGATTGTCCAGCATTCACTGCCATATAGGAGGACTGATATTACGTAACAGTTCAGTACTCTTTTCTTTGTTTCTGTTGCTTCAAGTCTCTTCTTCATCTGTGAGGAGATTGTCAAGCATTCACTGCCATATAGGAGGACTGAAATTACGTAACAGTTCAGTACTCTTTTCTTTGTTTCTGTTGCTTCAAGTCTCTTCTTCATCCGTGAGGAGATTGTCCAGCATTCACTGCCATATAGGAGGACTGATATTACGTAACAGTTCAGTACTCTTTTCTTTGTTTCTGTTGCTTCAATTCTCTTCTTCATCTGTTAGGAGATTGTCCAGCATTCACTGCCATATAGGAGGACTGATATTACGTAACAGTTCAGTACTCTTTTCTTTGTTTCTGTTGCTTCAAGTCTCTTCTTCATCCGTGAGGAGATTGTCCAGCATTCACTGCCATATAGGAGGACTGATATTACGTAACAGTTCAGTACTCTTTTCTTTGTTTCTGTTGCTTCAATTCTCTTCTTCATCTGTTAGGAGATTGTCCAGCATTCACTGCCATATAGGAGGACTGATATTACGTAACAGTTCAGTAATCTTTTCTTTGTTTCTGTTGCTTCAAGTGACTTCTTCATCTGTGAGGAAATTGTCCAGCATTCACGGCCATATAAGAGGACTGATATTACGTAACAGTTCAGTACTCTTTTCTTTGTTTCTGTTGCTTCAAGTCTCTTCTTTATCTGAGAGGAGATTGTCCGGCATTCACTGCCATATAGGAGGACTGATATTATGTAACAGTTGAGTACTCTTTTCTTTGTTTCTGTTGCTTCTAGTCTCTTCTTTATTTGAGAGGATATTGTCCAGCATTCACTGCCATATAGGAGGACTGATATTACGTAACAGTTCAGTACTCTTTTCTTTGTTTCTGTTGCTTCAAGTCTCTTCTTCATCTGTGAGTAGATTGTCCAGCATTAACTGCCATATAGGAGGATTGATATTACGTAACAGTTCAGTACTCTTTTCTTTGTTTCTGTTGCTTCAAGTCTCTTCTTCATCCTTGAGGAGATTGTCCTGCATTCACTGCCATATAGGAGGACTGATATTACGTAACAGTTCAGTACTCTTTTCTTTGTTTCTATTGCTTCGTCTCTTTTTCATCTGTGAGGAGATTGTCCAGCATTCACTGCCATATAGGAGGACAGATATTACGTAACAGTTCAGTACTCTTCTTTGTTTCTGTTGCTTCAAGTCTCTTCATCTGTAAAAAGATTCCGTTCTTCTAGGGATGAATCAAAAGCCAATCTGTCTCTGACTAGTGAGAGTGCCTCCTCCGTGGGTACCTTGGTGAACAAACTCACCACGTCCAAGCTCACCATCCTTGTCGGATAGAATGGGAGCATGTTTAATTATTTCCACGAAGTAACGGACCAGTATTCCCATAGATAATCTGTTGGAGATGTTGACTTTCTGTACACAAACAACACACTTCGGAATGTGATCACACATATATCGACAGGAAGAGGGCTTAGCAATGGGCTCGCCATTATCACCAGCAATGGCGAATATATACATGGAATACTTTAAGAAAATGGCATTAGAATCTATATCTCCAAAACCAACTATATGGTTATGGTACGTAGATGACACCTTCATGCTCTGACAACATCAGATGTTCAGGTTCTACTGGACCATGTGAACTCAATAAGACCTTCGATACAGTTCACAATGGAGAAAGAGAGTAACAACACACTCACATTCCTGGATGTTCTAATATCTCGAACAGAGCATGGGTTCAAGACATCCGTATACCGTAAACCGACATTCACCTCAATTTCAACTCCCACCATCCATACAGCGTAAAGAAAGGGATCGTCCGCTGCTTACAACACCGAACAAAAGTCATAAGTGGCGACCCAGAGACATTAGATAAAGAATTGATCAGTATAAGTAGTACCCTACAACGTAACAACTACCCTGGGTACATGGAAGCAGAAAAAAAACTGGGATTGGCGAGTACAAGAGGAGGACAACAACACTCAGAAAACAGTCTGCCTACCTTATGTGAAGGGGTTATCAGAGATAATACAAAGGATTTGCGGTCCATATAACATCAGGACAACCTCCAAAGCTTGACGACACTTCGCAGATATCTCTCCCGAGTAAGAGCCCCCCCCCTCATAGAGGAGAACATGACTAAAGACTGCGGAAAGAAATATAAAGGGGAGACATGCCGCCCCCTTAAGGTAAGGCTTGAAGAAAGCCAGAAAGCAAGTGAGATCACCACCTTTGTGGGATGAGGTTGAGATCATAGACAAGGAACATTATTGGAAAATTCGTAAACTTAAGGAATCAGCACATATGCTAGGCCACAAAAATCTCCTGAGCCGACCAAGCATAGAAATGAATACAATATGGGAACTAGTAATAAGGAGTGCCAGAGAAAAGTGATAATAACAAAAATTGCAATATGAGCTCTGGTAAAAACATAAATGATAACAGCAAAAAATTGCAATATGAGAACTGGTAAAAATGGCTGCTGAAGTCATTAGGTTTATAATAGCCAGAAATTCATACACAGGTGTCCACATGGCACAGTGGATAAAGGCGTTGGTTAGATCCAGTGAGAGGACCCAAAGAGTGTGAGTTCAATACCCGGTTAAGGCAGTGGAGAACTTTCAGAGGGATATTAACAGGAGATAACTGATAACTGACATCCATTAAACGTGGAACTACGAGAGAAATAAAGGGTTCAGTTCGACATTCCAACCACCTGAAGAAGGTCGGAGCGTACAACGGCCGAAGCGTTGTAATAAATATAGCGACAAAGATGAGGACAATAGTCCGAATAATGTAAATAATGTACATAATACCTCATCTCAGAAATATAGACAGATACTTCAGGATATTTATCACAGAATTTGTAGTTTGGGCTATTTAGCAAGCATTAGTCCTGTGGAGCAAGAATAAAACCCTTGGTTTCAGCTTTTAACCCTGCACAACATAACCACTGATGAGTTCGGGGTTTATTTACATCAGCCTTTTTGTCATGGGAATAGTATTTACCATGAAGAGGCTTATCTTGCCATCGTTTTTGAATTTGGTACATTGCATTATTATTATTATTATTTTTTTTTTTTCTTTGCTTTCTGGCGTTTACACATTTCTTTCCGGGTCCCACCCAGGGACCTAAGGTTAGAAATGGCATCATGACCCTTTTCACTGACAAAAAAAAAAAAAAAAAAAAAAAAAAAAATTACATAGATAGAGCCCTTCGTAAAGTGTGGGCTGTACTTGTCAGAACAATTTTTTGTATCTCCTTGAGGCATGGGCTTCCAGGAATCCCTGCAATTAGTCTACTGCAATCTTTTCCAACCAGTCCTAGGGCTCCAACTACAACAGGGATTGTTGATGTTCCCATATGCCACATTTTCGAGACCTCTATTTCAAGGTCCTTGTATTTTGACAGCTTTTTGAATATCTTCAAAGATACATTGCAGTCAGCAGGGACTGCCATATCAATAAGGAGGCACCGTTTTTGTTTGTGGTCTTTAATAACAATATCTGGTCGGTTGGCCTTGATTGTTCTGTCAGTGTGAATTGTGTAGTCCCATAGAATTGTAACAGGTCCTATCTCCGTAACTGGGTCTGGGTGGTGTTGGTACCAGTTTCTTTCAGTTTCCTTCCCGTAGAAGTTGCAGATTTTCCAGTGCAGATATTGGCCCACTCTGTCATGTCGGGTTTTATATTCAGTGGGTGCCAACATCGTGCAACCTGATACAAGATGATCAATCGTTTCTGGATATTTATCACAGAATCTGCATTCTTCTTCTTCTTCTTATTATTATTATTATTATTATCATTATTATTATTATTATCATCATTATTGTCGTTGTTCTGGTGCTGCAACTTGACGTAGTCCATAGATATGGTGTTCACCTTACAATTTAAGAACTTTTCAGAGATTCCTCGCAGAGTAAATGATGGCAGAGATTTAATTGGAAGCTACTATCTTGGTCTTATTTCCAATTCACTCTGAGTGCTTTTCCAAGATTCTTGGTAGTGTCCCAAGTGCACCCATTACTACAGGAATTATTTCAACAGCTGTTGTATAGCTTTTTCAGACTTTCAAATTAGATCCTAGTATTTTTTCAATCTTTTCAGTTTCTTTGGAATCCACCCTTATATCATGTGGAGCAGCAAAGTCAATAATTTGAAACTCGCCTTATCAATAAGGTTGGGGTTTGTGCTACAGAGACATGATACGCCTTAACCGAGAAAATCCCATCTTGACTGCCATTTTTGTTCCGTTGCGTCTGGATGATATTAATACTATTTCTCTTTCAAAGTGAAACCAAATTTACGGCTAAATTTCCCAATGAAAATGAATTCCCTTACCAATCCTATCATCGGCCATTTTGGGTTTTTTTTTTTCTTCTTATATGAGTTTTCATGTTAGTTTGGCCCTAATCTTTATTTCGTTTATTATTTTGGTTTCTATTTTTAGTATTTCCCCTATTTCATCTTGTTTCCATAGTTGTTTGAATTTTTGGCTTTCTTTCATAACTGTAGCTTTTTTTATTGGATTCATACTGCGAAACAAGCTTTAGTATCCTATGATTGGTTAATTCAAGATATCTTTGAAGATCTACGGTTGTAGATTTGTATGCAAGTTCTAGTTGGGTAAGTCCTTTTATCTTCCCTAACTCAGTACAGTCTATTTAAGGCAAATGATTATTATTATTATTATTATTATTATTATTCCTTTGATTTCTTGTGTATTCTCATTTCTTTCTGGATCCCAATCAGAGACCTAAGGTTAGAAATGGCATCATGACATTTTCCACTGATATTCATACCATTTCTCTTTCAAACTGAAACCAAATTTACGGCAAATTTTCCCGATGAATTCCATTAGCATCCTCTCGTCTCTTATGCCCTTTCTATGACAACTTGGGATATTCATTTAGTGTCAGCTTGCCCACACATATTCTTAACCAATTTCACCCAAGCAAGGGAATAATGCCACTAAGATGCAAGTGGCTACTGGGAGTGAAATAGGTTGAAAAGAGGGAAGCGGAAACCCAATCCTAAACAGGAAATGAAGGATAAACTTCGCCTTCTGTTCAAAATAGCAGAGAGGAGTGTGAACCGGGTGATTCTGCATTTGATTTCTCCTTGGGTTTTGTCGATCCTTACGTTGAATGTATTTATTCTGATGTCTGCTTTCTATGCAACACATTTGAAGTGTTTCTTTATAAAACCATATTTTAACTTTATTATTATTATTATTATTATTATTATTATTTGTGTATGCTATATTTCTTGTTTTGTATCCTGTAGAGCTGAGTTCAAACTCTGATCTTTAGGTCCTATAGGAGAATTGCCATTTAATTGATATCACTTTTCTTAGTATATTGGGTGTATCTAGAAGGGCGATCTCCTGGGCAACTTGTATGTTGATGTTACCTGGGAAACACTGTTGGTAAAATTCTCCATTCCTTTTCTCACGAGGCCCAGAGCTCAGATTACTGTTGGTACAGTCTCAGTCTCAGTCTTCATTCCCCACATCCTGTTAATCTCGATCTCCAGGTCCTTGAATTTGGACAATTTCTCCATAATTTTCCTGGAGGTGTTTGTTACAGTTTTTTTTTTGTATATATATATATATATATATATATATATATATATATATGACTAGTGAGTTGTCCCAAATGCCTTGACTCGCTTTCTAGTCTACCAATAGAAGGTTAACCAATCAGAAGGCGCAGAACATTCTATCCGTCGTGTATAAAGGCGGCCATTTTTGTTTACCCTACCCGAATGACCAGTACCAACTTGTCAGGCGAAGATGAACAGAAGGAAGTACTACGCTCTGCTACTTTGCTGCGATATCCACTGCTAACCTGAACTACGCTTTCCTATTGTCTCCGAAATATTCACTGCTAACCTCTGGATTCTATACTCGAAGATGACCGTCATAAAATGTCTAACAGCGTTTCTCTCAGATGGTATACTACGATGTCAATATGCATACACTTTTTGAATTTCTTTCCTATTCTTCTTATTCTTCTTCTTATTATTATTGTATGTTATGTTTCCGACTTTGTATTCTGTAGAGCCGGATCCTTACTAAGCCCTACAGGAGAATTCTCATTTAATCGATAGCACTTTTCTTAGTATATGGGATGTACCTAGAAAGGCGATCTTCTGGGCAACTTGTATGTTGATGTGATGTCAGCAAAATTATCCATCCCTTTTCTCACGAGGCCGAGTGCTCCGATTACTATTGGTACAGCCTCGGTCTTCCTTCCCTACATCCATTTTAATCTCGATGTCCAGGTCCTTGTATTTGGAGAATTTCTCCATAACTTTCATGGAGATTTAAGTTTGCATGGCGTTCATATCTGATGACTTTGCAAGGCAAATGTTCTAATGAGCTTTTTTTTCCTTACTGCCACCACTGCATGAATTTAAGCATGCTACTAGATTGGCAACTAGGTCTCACAGTTTCACTGCTGAACTAGCTAGATGCAACCATCACTTCTATTCTAATTTCTTTTCTTGCACTTCTCACCCGAGGAACTTGCGTCCGAATCCTTGCTTCCTTGCCAACTACAATCTACAAAAATTTAAATGCAACGTCAATCGCCATCTTCTGTCCCCCTGAACCATGTTTCTTTATTGTCCTCTCGTGACTAATGTCTTCTCTTTCACTCGCTGTAACTCCATGCGCCCTAATGGCCTTATCGCTTTCCTTGGGGTAAAATGATTTAAAAAAAAAAAAAAAAAAAAAAAAAGATCAAGTGACAGCAAAACTCCTCAATATGACAGTACCGTCCTCAAACTCGGTATACACGCCGTTGTGTGAAAGTCTATCTACCATACTTATCTGTGAGGTCAGGGTTCAAAGAAACTCCCTGTTCTTCCCCCTGGCTTCCAGTTCCTTTAGGAGTTTTTTTTTTGGGGGGGGGGCGTTGCTTATTGTTATGCAATCTCTTTTTCCAGAAGTCGTTTCATTTTAATGTTTTATTCGTAAAGTATTACGAACGCTTATCGTTATTTTACTCATTTTTGTTATTTAAGCAGATTTCAACTCGTTCGCCCATCACAGTGACGATGACGACAGATACGGGGACTGGGGCTTGTTAATGACTATAAGTGTACGGGGAGTGGGGTGAGTACACACATACATACGTATATATATATATATATATATATATATATATATATATATATATATATAAAGAGATGGAAAACATTTTTTAAGGAGATGGGGATGTGTGTCCGGGGAGATAAGACGAAGTGTGCGGAAAGTAACGTGGAGGAGGCGACAGGGTTAGATTTAAAGGTTGGGGATAAGAGGGGGCGGTTGATGTAGGTAATAGCTTTCGGTAAAGGCGGAGGTGGAGACGGTTGTGTCGGATCTAGTGGTAGGGATGTAGAATGGCAGAAAATGGTGAGTTGAACTGGTACAATAAGAAGTGGGGCTGTCTGGCTGTGAGGAGCTGAGGCAAGGATATTTGATGTGGATGTGGATTGTGAGAGGGAGGGAGGGAGGGTTAGAATGTACTGATGTGTATCTGCGTGAGAGAGGGATAGAGAAAGAGAGAGAAGAGTGATGGAAGACGGTACATATACGGAGAGAAATCCACCCCAAAAGTATTTGATAGATAGATAGATAATAAAAAGTTTAAGATAGATAGATAGATAGATAGATAGATAGTGAGTGAGTTGAAACGTTGAGATAGATAGATAGATAGATAGATAGATAGATAGATAGATATGCATGTATATATGTAGGTAGGTAGGTAGGTAGGTAGAGATAGATAGATAGATAGATAGATAGATAGATAGATAGATAGATAGATAGATAGATATGCATGTATATATGTAGGTAGGTAGGTAGGTACGTAGGTAGGTAGATAGATAGATAGATAGATAGATAGATAGATAGATAGATAGATAGATAGATAGATAGATAGATAGATAGATATGTATGCATGTATATATGTAGGTAGATAGGTAGGTAGGTAGGTAGTGAGTTGAAACTTTGAGATAGATCGATAGATAGATATGCATGTATATATGTAGGTAGGTAGAGAATGATAAGTTATAGATAGATAGATAGATAGATAGATAGATAGATAGATAGATATGCATGTATATAGATAGATAGATAGATAGATAGATAGATAGATAGATAGATATGCATGTATATATGTAGGTAGGTAGGTAGAGAATGATAAGTTTGAGATAGATAGATAGATAGATAGATAGTGAAAAGTTTGAGATAGATAGATAGATAGATAGATAGATAGATAGATAGATAGATAGATAGATAGATAGATAGATAGATAGATAAAAGGGATGAAGAAGAACCGATATTCCGAATACAAACGCCTAAAAATATCGCTTTACTTCCTTGTTTAGATAGGCAGCAAATTTTGGTTAAATGACTTACAGCACGAGTCGAGCAAATTAATCCAATTAGTGTTTTGTCCCGTTTATGCGAAGAAACATAAACAATTAAATTACGACCATTTTCATTTAATATGAACTACATACGCATCAACGTACGTTAACGATATTTCGATTTAATCAATTTTTACTATTAATTTTTTTAATAAAAAACTTCAATCATCTTTAGATTTTAACCCATTTAAAACAATTTTATATTCTACTCATGTTTAACCACTGAACTACAGTGATCTGAAATGCTTATTGACGAAAGGGGACAGTGGCGTAGCTAGAATGTGCCGCCCGGGGCAGAATGTGTGCCACTTTGGGCAGCACTTGATTTTACCGCCCCTACCCCCACAAAATAAAACTTATTGCACAGTCAATCCCTCACACACACACACATATATATATATATATAGATATATACATATATATATATATATATACAGTGTAACCCGGATTTAAGTGAAACCCGGATATAAGAGAGATTTTATCTGGTCCCAAATTAGAGCCATACTTACCTAAACAAAATAGACCAAACCCGGACATAAGAGAAACACGCATATAAGAGAAACCTGGATATAAGAGACTTCTTCTCCGGTCCCGACAACTCTCTTATATCCGGGTTACATTGTTTATATATATATTACATAGAAAAGGAGTTTAAAATTACCTCATGTTATTATCATTTTATCTTACGAATTAAGATTTACTCGCAATTTTCAAATCGATCAAGGTAATAAGATAAAATGTAAATCTCAATTCGTAAGGTGAAATGATCATAACATGAGGTAATTTTAAATTAAAAATCAGTTTTATTATTTTATACTATTAGGATTAACTTGGATTATATATCAACGGATTATTACAGATAGATAGATATTAGGTTGGTGCAAAAATAATGATGTAATAATGTCGTTTTTTGACATTAAAAAATAAGTAAAAAAACGACATTATTACGTCATTATTTTTGCACCAACCTAATATATATATATATATATATATATATATTGCTTGAGGTGAAATGATTATATATATATACATAATCATTTCACCTCAAGCAAAATATATATATATTGCTTGGGTCGAAATGATTATATATATATATATATGGCCTGACAATTGCATATAGCATGAAACAAAATGTCGCCTCTAAGTGTTGAATTCTATGTTCACTTTTATATTTACACATGCTCTATCTCTGATATTGAGCACTTTATTCCATAAATATAGCACACCTTAAGATTATATTTCTTTGTGATTCTGCAGTGTGCGGAGACACGGTGGAGTTATGGACAGCTGCTCGGATTGAGGATTCAAGGAACCGAGTTCGAATTCCAATTGAATCCATTATATTCACTTACCTGCTAATACCGGTGGGAATGGTATGTATCCTCTTCTTCTCCTCCAGGACAGAGACCGGGTTCTATAGCCTTCGATGGCAAATTGTTTACCGCAGAAAGAAATGGTACTGCGGGAAAAAATCTGCCTCGTCAATCATGTATGGAAAGACTGACTGACCCTCAAGCAATCAAAAAATGTTCTGATAAAATGTAACAGAATTACTTAGAATATTGATGATTAAAAAATATCATTTTATTAAAGGAAATAATTAACTGTTACTAAAAAATATTCAAAGTAACTTTATTTCATTTTTACTTGCTCCTGGCAAATTCTTTATTCCAAAGAGCAAAGAGTGCAAAATTAGAAATAGTACTGCACTACGACTGGGACACCCACATAAAAGGTAAAGTTCTGTCTTAATCTCAAGTGTTTCATGTATTACGGCCAGCAGATAAAGTCCGTGAAGTAGGGTCTTCTCAGTGGCCACCCACTTGACCAAAAGGGAACAAATGAAGAAATAAATAAATAAAAGAAAACTATTAGTGTCAAGTGACAACAAAGGCGGACATTGAAAATTTCCGGTTACGTATTAACAATTATTGTTAGAATTGAGGTAGCTAGTTCTTGTCTGCTCTTGGTGGAGACGCTGTCTTTCATGTAGTTTTGATCTCACCTATTCGTGTTGCTAGCCATATGTCATAGTGTTGAGATGAGCAAAGGGTTGGTAGAAAGAAGGCTCAGAGGGAAGAGCAGATCTATTAGCCTGGCATGGCAGAAGTCTTATTGGAAACTAACTGTGTTATTTCACCTCAAAGAAGGCAATTAAGCCACTAAGAAGCAAGGGGGGGTACTGAATGTGAATAAATATGAGAAAAAGAAGACATTATTAAGGAGAGAGAACAATAAAAGAACAAGAATTAAGAAGACAGAAGATAACGATTGATACTGCAGTTAATTTTTTGAAGATCAAAGTTGACTGAGAAGCAATAAGCCGGAGGCTATGGCACCTGCAGAGCAGGAGTCCTGACAATCGTTAAAGGATAAGGGGAAAGATGTACATGTAGTACACCTCAGCTCTACCCATTAAGGACAACCACCTTCTGGACCGACGCTCCTACCTTAGACAATACCACCGACCACTTTTTCCTCCAGGGGGAAATCAAGCCAGAACCACACTCCAAGAATGCGGACGGGTCTTGCTCAACTCAAAGGCCCCCGAAGAGCAACGGCCTTCCAAGCAGCTAGTCGTAAGCCGGAAAACTTGTTACGGTTAATCTTGGCCCTCGTGACCTTCCCGTATCACCTCAGTGTCACTGCGGCACGAAAATGGATATGTCATCAGCGAACGCGGAAATCCTGGATCAAGTTGTACGAGGGACACCTATTCCGCGCAGAGCCAGACCGTACGCCCTGTACGCCTGCGCAGGAGAGGCTCCAACGCCAAAGCCTAAAGTATGAACGACAGTTGACAACCTTGTCGATAGACCGCTTTCCGTTCACCTGCAACGCAGTACTATGGCAGCGATACTGAAAACTGATCTACTTGCAGAAGTTGGGTTAGAATCCGACCTCCTGCAGGATAGCCACCAAGTACCGATGGTCAACCCTATCGAATGCCTTGGACTGATCCAAATTAAACAGCGCGGGTTTATCGTCGTCTTTTGCAACTAGAATCGTACGGATCAGATGCAGGTTGCTCTGAATTGTTCGGCCCTTCGCAGCACAAGTCTGCTCTGGCCTCAACAAAATCTCGGAAACTGACTGTATCAGGATCTTTGCCAAAATCTTCAACTCTGTGTTTAGCAGAGTTGTGAGCCTATAGTCATCTTAATCCCGCCAAACATGCTTGTCCTTTTTCAACAGCATAATCACACCCTTGGAGATCCGGCCAGGGACGGTCTTCTGCCAGAACCAGTTGTTGATCACTACCATCAACATAGGAACAAACATATGCGACAGCCTCAAGTACAGTTCATAGGGCAAACTATCAAGTCCCGGAGACTTGCCACTGCCGACTATCTTGTGGACTTCACTCTTTGTGATCACACCCTCACAGATAACTACTTCAGTCAACAAAAGTTAGTTAAATAGCTGCGGAACTCTTCGTCACAGAGACCAGGCTCCTTGATAAACCGGTTCTCGAAATGCCGCCGAAATGCCTTGCACATGTCGTTGGTCGACCGCAGGGTATGCACATCCGGGGTGTTGGATTGCCGAATGTAACGATCAGAACGTATTTCCTCTTTGCAGAATTCTGCACCCATGTTCACGGCTTCGTTAGACATCTTGTTTAACCTATGTCTAGTGTATCAGCATGCGATAATTGTCCATCCCACAAAATGTTTAATATCTAAACAACCACTAAACTAATTGAGTTTCTTTTTTCCAGGTTTTCAGATAGGAAATTTAGCCGTCTTGACACAATTTGCCGTAAGAATCGCTGAAAAACCCTTTTGAGTTATTCAGCTAGAAAGAGAATATGTTAAAACCGTTTTGCATCAGCCCTAATGTCTTCACAACTGAGCAATGGTGAGAGGAAAAAGATCATTCAGGCCTATAGCAATGGTACCAATATTTATACTCTGCTTTCCATCTTCAAAGTCCATTCAAGAACCATCGAGAGAATGGTGAATAATTTTAAAAATGAGGGATCAGTAAAGAGGAAAACTGAGTCAGGAGGTCACAACAGGAAGAGGGATCATCATTTCACCTTAGAGATAAATACATTCTTATTGTTCAAAGTAGAGTCCAATAGTTTAAAATAAACCTTTGAGAATTCCAGTAAGATATCTTTAATCATTTCTAAGGTACAGCGGTTCAAAACTTAAACTAAGAATTGGACAATTTTGCTGTTACACGATTTGGACAATTTTGCTGTTACACCGGGAATATACGTATTTTCATGATTCCAGCCAATTATATCAAAGCTAATTCTTATATACAGAAGTTAATATAACGTTTAAAACAAATTCCATCAGGAGCACTTAAAATAGCGCAGTTGTTAGTGCATTGGCCTCAAACTTTTACATTACACAGTGTGGTCCTCCATCCAAAGTAGAATCGAACCACCCCACTCCACTCAACTCAACAGTGAATACCCCACCCTCCTAAAAATCACTTACTTACTTTCCTTATATAATTTCTTTCTTTGCGACCGACGGAATGAAGACCCCACCCAGAAACAACTGATAGTGAGATTAGACATATTTTAATGGATACTGGATGACGGTTGAGTCTCTTCACGAAACATTTTCTTTGAGATCGTTCCTGGGAGTAAAAAACGGTATTTAAAATAATCAACCTACTCAGATACTCAAGAAAAAAATATTATTTTCATACTTTGATAATTGGCGCAGTACAATCTTCTTCCTCACATTCCCTTTCATTTAGCTCTTTACTGTACTAAGTTGTTCTTATAAATAAACATGATCTGAATGGAAATAAAATATTTGCTTTAGACACCAGTTCAATCCCGAATATAAACCAGCAGTGGCGGACTAGGTCTACAAAATATTGGTTGTCATGAGACAAAAGGTGGCCCTCCCACAACTACGATGTTATCATTGAATTGTCGTAACGAATAAAGACAATTTTCAAAAGAATAAATCTAGAAAAAAGGGAACAATTAAAATCTTTGTGGGAAAAATGTGTATTTCTTAGTAATTGATGTACTTATTACTGTGCATATTACTGGCAGTAGATACCAAATGTAAATACGTAATAATGTAATTTAATTTTTAATTTTAAGTACCGTATTTGACGGTATATAAGCTGGACGGGTGTATAAGACGCACCCCAATTTCAGCAGGAAAAATCAAGAAAAAATTAGTAATTAGCAAAATTAGTAAACCTACATGTGGCATATAAGATATTTTTAGTAAAAAAAAAAAGTGCGCCTTATATGCCGTCAAATACCATAAATCGTCAGTCTTACGAAAGAAAAATTGTGTTATGACGCATTGTAGGAACGGAACTCTGTCGTAAGTCGAGGACCTCCTGTATGTACCGTATTTGAAGGTGTATAAGAAGCACTCCAATTTCAGCAGGAAAATCAAAAAAAAATGAGTAATTAGTAAAATTAGAAAAGCTACATGTGGCATATAAGACGCAGGGGAATTTTAAAAGATATTTTTAGTAAAAAGGTGCGCCTTTGACGGTATATAAGCTATATAAAATCTATAAAAAGATATTTTTAGTAATAAGGCGCAGCTTTTGGTTGATATTTCGCTAGTTTATTGCACAATTTAAACATTAACGGGGAGTTCAAAAACATTCTTGTTCATTAGATTAAAAGTAATTGTTTGTTTTCACGAAATGATTGTTCGAATCTACCAATAATAGCTTCTGCATTCATTTCGTCTAACAATTCCTTTTCAATAGAGAGCAATATCTAAATGATTCCAGGTTCTCCTCGGACAGCTAATTTCTTAATCCTGTCCTTATTATCTTTGGCTTTGAAAATATGTCCTCTCACAATGAAATTGAGTAGCTGATAGTTTGGGATTGAGAATGGCAGTAATGTGAAACCCGGAGTCATTTGAAACGAATAGCAACAATGATTGGAGGACTTTGTTGACACAATCTTGCTTTATCTGAGAATAAAATGGGCGGGAAATAAATACTCCCATTCGATCTCGGGAGATTTATAAAACACACGAGATAAAGATTTTAAAAAAAAAACAGGACAAGGAAATTCTTACCAGTGATACCGTCTCAAATTTTGCTTCTCCACTACGACACCCCATATATATATATATATATATATATATATATATATATAACAAGTACTATTTGAAATTCATAAACTATCTATGTGTAGTATCTAAAACTTGTTTTCACATCTCTTTCCCTCTCCGTCTCTCTTTATATATATATATATATATATATGCATACATACATATATACATATATATATATATATATACATATATATATATACATATATATATACATACATATATATATACATATATATACATACATATATATATACATATATATATACATATATATATATATACATACATATATAAATATATATATATACATACATATATATATATATACATACATATATAAATATATATATATATATATATATGTATGTATGTATATATATATATGTATATATATGTGTGTGTGTGTGTCTGTATGTAAGACTAATAATTAAAACGATTCAATCAAAACAAAATAACTGAATGGAATTGTCGATACGACATATCCAGACACGTCAAGAAAAATTAAATTTAAACATTTCAAACTTCAGCATTTCCTATCGTTGAATAATTATATGAGACGCTTGCAGTTTTATATATCCTCCTTTGTTTCTTACACGTATATAATTCCATCACCAAAAGTATTACTTTGCTCTGATGAAGTCCTAGAGGACGAAACGCGTTACTCAGAATTTAAAAAAATATAATCGACTTTTCTTTCGACTGGCTTTCACGGACACACCGCTCAATATGATCAGAAAGTCAGACAATTGTAGTGAGTTTAATCAATGTATCTGTCGTCCCTCTGGCACCGATGGACATGTGTGGGCGAGTCTTTGAAGTCGGTCGATAGATAGGCCGATTGATCTTTTATTAACATATATTAATGTACTGGAATAGATAGATAGATAGATAGATAGATAGATAGATAGATAGATAGATAATGGACAGACATAGATAGATAGATAGATAGATAGATAGATAGATAGATAGATAGATAGATAGATAGATAGATAGATATGAAATAGCAATTTTTTAAAAGATCACTCTTATTTTTGGTTCATCCTGTTTAATATGCGTTAAAAGCGTATAACTTTCTAATTTCTAATTTTATTTATAACGTCATCATTTTTATAATTTTTTTCCTGATTTTATTTTTATTCCATTTCAGAATCCTATTAATAATGAATAGACAAGAACGCATCATTTTTTTAACAACGTGGTCTGGATTTCTTTGCATGGGGTTTCATAAAAACAAAGGTTTATTGCCAAAAGTTTAATAGTTTACCTGAGCCTAACGAACGCATTCAGTTAGCAATGCAGGAGGAGATAACTCCTGAAATACTTCAAAATGTGTTTCGCAACGCTAACGACAGATTTGAAATTTGCAGGGATACATGTTGAAAATTCTCAATAGAGTTTTGACGTAAGATTTATAAAACTATTTCTTTTGTATCATAATTGGATCTTTTTCTGTTATTCACTTCAAATAATGTAATCGCAAATCTTAATTCACCCAAAGAAACTTTAAATTAAAGTTTATTTGGGTTTTTTTATTGAACTTTTGATACTCTTTTGAAATTATAAATGTATAGTTATTATTAAGATATGATTTATAGGGTGACCCTGCCAGGCAAGGTCGAAGACGAGGACCCAGACTAAGTTCGACCAACCCCAAAGACTCCAACGGTGGAACAAGCCGATGATGATTGCAACAGATCCCAACGGTTAAACAATAATGAATACACAAGAACGCATCTTTGTTGCCACTCCCCTACCCGGATTACTTTGCAGGGGGTTTCATAAAAACAAATATTTATCGCCAAAAGATTAATAGCTTAGCCTGTAGTAGGTACGTCGGGGTTACCAAATGTAGTGGTGCTGTAAGAATGGTTGTCTAGGGTCACCGTGAATATAATCAAGAAGGAAAGCTGTGTTCTTGTAAAACAACACCCCACATGAATCATGTACAACATACGCGAGAGAAAAATAATCAAGCTCAGTGAACATTAATAAAATATTGTATTAACAATGATATACAAAAATCAACAATAGTATAAAGAAAGTTGCTCCCCTTTTTCCGTAATAAAAAGGGTAAGTTTAGCTAATTAATGTTGAGTACAACGTTGAATGTTATTTAACTACAAGTTCAATTGAAGTCTTAGCTAAATAAAGAATAATTCCACAGTGTGTTACCAGTGTAGAAAGATGTAATGTTCATGAGTAATATCAATAGGAATTAGTATGATTACTCGAATGAGTAATAATTAAGAATTAAAATGTCACAAGAATATGCGCCGTGCCGTATTTTCCAAGAATTGAACTGCTACTGGCTCTTGGCCAACAGCGAGAGGGTTTTTATAGTTACTCATAGGCTCCAAATGGCTTGGCACCAAAAATATAGAAAGATACTAAAATACGCGATTGATCAGGAAATTGACCAATCCGTGATTTTAGAGAAAAATTCAAATGATGTGCGATGGCAAAATTGTCATATAATAAGTATCATATATTTATGAACCAATGACATTAAAGAAAGCGGAGGTGTGGCACATGTAAGTGATCACCACAAGCCGAACTTAAAGAACGGATTGAGTTCGCAATGCAGGTGATAACTCCTGAAATACTTCAAAATGTGTTTCGCAACGCTAAGGACAGATTTGAAATTTGATCACATGTTGAAAATTTTCAATAAAGCTTTGACTTCAGATTTATAAATCTATTTGCTTTGTATCATAATTAAGTAATAAATATTTAGTCAGTTTTTTTTTTGTTTTTTTTATTTGCCCAATTTTTTGTTTTTTTTATTTGCCCAATTTTATTGAAATAGTTAACTCTATCTATGACGCCCTGCATATGCAGTTTCTTTAAACCTGAGAAAATCAGTCATATATCAAGCAATATTTCTCTCGCTGGAAACGTCAATATATGTAGATTTAAACTAGCTCACTAAATTTCTTGAGAGATACATTTAATCAAGTTGCAAATAAAAAGAAAAAAACTACCCTAAACAAGAAGACAGAGAAAGAAAATTTAAGGAGAAAATAAAATTCAAGATGATAAAAATAAATATGGAAGGATATACTAAAGCAACTGACTGAGCCAAATCGTCCCTCATTTTACGGGATTTCATTGGCTGGGAAGTATTGGAAGAATTTCAACCCTCCAAAGATCACAGCAAGCTTTTCCCTTTTTTTTTTTTTCTTTTTTTTTTTTTTTTTGGTATGGGTATGTGTGAGGACGACGGTTGTAAATTTTTGATGAGAGAAAACTTCAAAAGAGAAGAATTTGCCGAAGACAGAGATAAAAATTCACAAAGAAGAGGCTGCCTGCCCATATATTTATACCTGTCTACATCCATCTTCATCCTTGATCGGTCATCCAGCAAATCCTACCAGTTATGCGCGTATATATATATATATATATATATATATATATATATATATATATATATATATATATATATATATATATATATACATATACATATATATATATATATATATATATATATATATGTATGTATCTCAAACACGCACACGCACGCACAGATACTTTTCTCACGCCAATATATTTCGTTCAAACACAAACCCACACACATAAACCACATACATTTATACGTACATATGTAGTTACATTGTTCTCTCAAATAAATGTATATAGCTGCCATACGCATATATATAACACTCACATACACACATACATACACATATATACATATATATATATATGTACGTCTATGTGAGTGTATATATATATATATATATATATATATATATATTCTTACATTGATTTCACACGTATATATATAGCTTATATACATGCTCATATATGTGTGTGTTTGTTGATCTTATATTGTTTTCACACGTGAATATAGACATATATATATGTGTGTATTCTTAAATTGATTTCATACGTATATATAATAGCTCATATACATGCTCATATATATGTGTGTGTGTTGATCTTAAATTGTGTTTTCACACGTAAATAGATAGATAGATAGATAGATAGATAGATAGATAGATAGATAGATGAAATAAAAATTATTGTTTTCCTGCCGGAGGGCATATTATCCTTATTAAATTTTCTTGCGTTCACAGGCCGCTAGAAGAAATAAATACAGTTTGAAAAAAAAATTAAACTTTTATTCAAATCCCGGTATCCACTAAAAATAACGTAGTAATAAAACACACACATGCGCATATACACACACACACACACACACATATATATATATATATATATATATATATATATATATATAGAGAGAGAGAGAGAGAGAGAGAGAGAGAGTGTGTGCTGACACACACGCACATATATATATATTTGTGCGTGTATATATATTAAACAAAAAATATTATTATAATATATTATAATATATATATATATATATATATATATATATATATATATATATATATATATATATATATATATATAATATAGCATTTCTACATCTTCTGCGTGCAGAATTATGACTGATGTTTACATTTCTATCTGCCACTCCGTCAACATACATATAATTCCACCAAAAAGAATATTACTTTCGTCTGATGAAGTCCTTTCGGAAGACGAAACGCGTTAGACGAAAGCCTTTCCGACTTTGTCATGGATTTTCCTCCCATTGTTCTTGATATATAAAAAAAATGTCTGTATCGGTTTCATGCAGATATATAGCTTATACCTACACACGCACACGCACACGCATATATATATGTATATATGGGCGCGTGACCGACTGGTTTGAACATTCGCTTTCTGTCCATGAGACTCGGGTTCGAATCTCACCACTGTCGATTTGTCAGGAAGGAGGGGGACGATCTGCGCTACCTTTGGAAAGGTCTGAACCAAGCTTTGTGAGTGAAATTGAGTAGATGGAACACTTACTAGCACGAAATCACAAGTCATCATGACCGAGCGTTTGAGTGTGCTGGCCTTGTTCAGATTGTTGATCACAACAGAAAACGCGCTCTCTCCCATACTAAGATCTGTTCAGCACAGATCACAGGCTCTGTGGGTATTGAACCTAAGGAAGCGTCTGCAATAGGGAGTGTCCAGCTATTATATATATATATATATATATATATATATATATATATAATAGCTGGCCACTCCATATATATATATATATATATATATATATATATATATACATACTGGGTGTAATGACATCCGATAATTGTCCATCCCACAAAATGTTTAATATCTAAACAACCATTAAACTGAGTTACTTTTTTCAGTTTTTAGCTATCTTGACATAAAAATCACTGAAAAACCCTTTTGAGTTATTCCGCCAGAAAGAGAACAGGTTAAAATCGTTTTGTGTCAGCCCCGCCTATGCCTTCCCAACTGAGCAATGGTGAGAGGAAAGAGATCATTTAGGCCTTCAGTTATGGGACCAGCATTAATAGCCTGGCTTCCATCTTCAAAGTCCATTCAAGAACCATGAATAGAACGGAATAATTTAAAAAAAAGGCAACAGTAGAGAGGAAAACTGGCTCAGGAGATCACAACAGGAAGAACGATCATTATTTCAACTTAAAGCTAAATATCCTTATTATTCAAAGTAGAATCCAATAGTGTTATAAAAACCTCAGAGAATTCCAGTAAGATACTTTTAATCGTTTCTAAGTTACAACGGTTCAAAGCTTAATCTAATAATTGGACAATTTTGCTGTTACTTCATTTGGACAGTTTTGCTGTTACATACAAAATTACATAGCTTTCACACGTGAATGTGGGTGTGCAGGTGGTGCAATGGATAGTGGCTCGTAATGAAAAATCAGAGAGCCGAGTTCGAATTCATATTGGGTTCGTTAAATACCCTTACACGCAAATAACCTTGGGAAATGTATTAGTCCATCACTTCTCCCCCAGTTATGGGTTAAGTAGTAGGACTTATACTTTCACTCCCACCCCTACAAAATTACTCCTACAATTCAAAATACGTTTCGGCTTTAAATAACTAACAAAGGGTTGATAAGATATAAAAAAAAACTTTTCAATTAATTACACATAATCATAGTTTGAACACGCACACAGACATACACACACAAACACACACATATATATATATGTGTGTGTGTGTGTGCGTGTTTATGTATATGTATATATATATATATATATACATAAACACGCACATACACACACATATATATGTGTGTGTGTGTGTGTGCGTGCGTGTTTATGTATATATATATATATATATATATATATATATATACATATATGGGGTGTCCCATAATGATGGAAGACATTTTAAATGCAAATATCTTATATTCTAAAAATGACATAGTTTACTAAATATAAGTATTACTTAACTAAGATTTTAATATTACATCCAGGAGATGGTCACCACAGCGAAGAGAACATGCGCGAACTCGCTCTCCCATTTCAAACACAGCGCGGTTTAGTATATCAACTGGGTCCACTGTCAGCAAATACGATATCAGATACCTGTATGAAATAGCAAAATCTTAGATACTATGTTGAACTCTTGTATATCAGTTATGTAAAAATATATTTGGTATTCTATGTTACTTGCTAGGTCTCATCATTAAGAGGTACCATATATATATATATATATATATATATATATATATATATATATATATATATATATATATAAAGAAATATAGTCTTAAGGTGTGCTATATTTATGGAATAAAGTGCTCAATATCAGAGATAGAGCGTGTGTAAATATAAAAGTCAACATAGAAGTCAACACTTAGATGCGACAGTCTGTTTCATGCTATATGCAATCGTCAGGCCACGTGTGCTGTTATTTTTCTCGGCTCCACAGCATATGCTGCTATTTTTCTGGTTCCACAGCATAAATAACAAACAAAACTGCCAATTCCTACAATTAGACATAAAAGAATTTTACCCATCCATAACAGAACGTATGCTAGATAAGGCCATCAACTTAGCTCAGGAACAAATAATAATAAAACCAAGCGAAATCAACATCATTAAGCACTCCCGTAAATCATTATTATTCCACAATGAAGAAGCATGGATAAAGAAAGATGGGATATTTGACACTACAATGGGAAGCTTTGACGGTGCAGAGGCATGCGAAATCATAGGCATTTACTTACTACACGAACTGAGCAAAATAATAGATAGAAATGACACAGGACTCTACAGGGACGACGGTCTCATAATCTTAAGAAACTGTAACAAACAAAACGCAGACAAAACTAGAAAAGCAATAATAAAGATTTTCAAAAATAACGGATTCGACATAGATATCAAAACTAACCTAAACGAAGTAGATTTTCTAGATGTTACCTTCAACCTAAGAAAAGGCACATATAAACCATACAGAAAACCTAATGACAAACCACTCTACATACACACATCTTCCAACCATCCACCTTCTATAATCAAACAGATACCAAAATCGATTAACCGCAGGCTCTCTGACAATTCCTCCAATGAATTCCTATTTAACAAAGCCAAGAAAGACTATGAAACGGCCCTAAAAGATAGCGGATTCCCAGCAATACTCACATACTCACCACAGAATACAAAAAAAGGCCAACAGGAGAAGAAATACCATATGGTTCAACCCACCGTGCAGCAAGAACGTAAAAACAAACGTAGGAAAAATATTCTTCAAACTCTTACACAAACACTTCCCAGAATCAAGCACCTTACACAAGATATTCAACAAAAACACAGTAAAAATCAGCTACAGCTGCACCGAGAGCATGGCACAAATAATAAAAAAGCACAATAGGAAAATTATCAACAAACCACACGAACAAATTAAACCCACGTGCAACTGCAGAATAAAGAACGAATGTCCCTTAAACGAAAATTGTTTACAAAACAACGTAATATACCAAGCCACGATAAAATCACCAGATAATGAAGAAAAAGTATACATAGGAGTAACTGAAGGACCCTGGAAACAAAGAAATTATACACACAAAACATCTTTCACAAATGGTAAATATGCGAACAGTACAATGCTTTCTAAGTATATCTGGGAAATTAAAAACAAAACGCACATCACACCAAAAATATCTTGGAAGATAAGGAAAAAATCATCAGCCTACAACAACCAATCAAAAACTTGTAAACTTTGCTTGGAGGAAAAAATAGCTATCATTACTTTCCCCGACCAAAATAAATTATTAAACAAAAGATCCGAGCTCATCTCAAAATGCAGACATGAAAATAAATTTTTGCTACGTAACCTAAAAAATGAAAAACGGAGAAAATAAAATAAAAACAAATAAATATACTAATAAACAAAATAACAATAAAAAAAAATAGAAATAAAACATAAATAAATACTATGTTACTTAAAAATCGAAAACCGAAAAGAGAAAATATACAAGTAAAATAAATTGACCTAAATTCATCCAAGTAAATAAATAAACAGACCAATCCCAAATAAAGATAATCAATTAAAAACTGTTCCCGCCAAAATAATACTTAGAATGAACTACAACAATCAACCCCAAAATTGAACAAATAGCTTTAATTAAATTCTCAAACCAAAACAAAACTGTTAAATAAGTGTGGCACCATTTAACGAGGCAGAAAGGGAAAAGAAAGAAAGAATCAGATATGTTTTGGCATCGGCTGTGTTATCTAAGGATATGAAAACAAACTATTGGTACGGGAAGACATCTTATTATCAACTACAGACTGGCTGGCCAAAGAAAAAAAAATTCAAATGAAAATGTTATTTCGATAAGTGACGAAAAACAGGCAACTAAAAGGACTTTGGACAGATATGAAAAATTAAAAACCACCTACGAGTGTCCGTTGACCGATTTTCCTTCGACGGAACATCCTTGGCCTGCGATAATAAAATTATGTTATCAGAAATATGTACCGAAGGAAAATGAATGGGAACATAGAAGTGTTTTTTTTCTTTCTTCGAGGCGACAGACTGACTGAAACTTTGGAGATGTTTCTTTTTGAGACCGTGTTAGGAAGACAACCCATTCTGATAATTAGCGATAAAATACCTGACGTAAACCACGCGTAGAACAAGAGTTATGACCGCCATTGTCATATTGTCCCGTTCGCGGCCAGAGAAATGATAACGGCGATTAAGAGGAAGAAAAGGGAAAGAGAAGAGATAATTTTTTTTAGTTAAAGCAAGATATTTTTTTTTCTTCCTGAAACAGAGCCGCGGATTCGTCCACGGATTCGTCCACGCCCGACTAAGACATCGTTGGTCGAGTGGTGATCACGTGACGCACGAGGGAGGCTGTTGCTACGAAGATGTCGGGAGGGCAGTTCACGCCCCTCTGAAGATTGATGAGAAGGTGGGAGTGAGGAAAGGTTCCCAAAAATGGAAAAAAGTGGAAATTCCTAACCAGAGAGGTGGATATGTATTTAGAATTATCGAGGAACCCCGGCGCCGACAAACTCACCCCGGTTTTGGTCGGCGCCCATATAAACGAAGCCACAACGAGCAGAAAGGAGTTGAGTTGAGTTGAGTTCCAGCAGTTCCCAAAGTCTTCAGTTGAAGCAAGCCTCGCAGATAGCTGACCAAGATTCACGCACATTCCGGACTTCTCTTCAACCCAAGAACAATTATTTTGAAGAGCGACTTAGATCCAGATCACCGAAATAAGTTTGTTTGTTTTTTTTTTTGTTGACTTTCGTCCAAAGACCCACCGAAACACCAGTTTCTTAGAGAGCAGACAACTTGAAGTGTTAAAACTTGCCTAGCGGAAAACGACGTGTCACAATCCATAGAACGGGTCGGGAGATAGATGCAGTCCTATGTATCGAACAACTACACATAAAGTTTGTTACCTTTTTCTTTGATACTTTGAACTTTTGAGTTTTCATTTTATTGTCTTTTATGCATATTTGTGTGTTATCACCCCCGTTGAACTCGGTTTGCAGTACGGCCCCAACCACTGTTTGATCTCGTCTGCCTAAGATCAATTCACAACGTCGGTAGGCGGACTGGGGGATCAGTGCAGTTACCTTGGTAACCAGACGTTGGAAGCGAGTTGGGAACGACGAGGCTGATATCAAATCTAACCAGATTCCCACCCGAATCACCAAAAGGTTAGAACGTCACATTTGGAGCGGCGACACCCGAACGGAGCAGCGAGGAGCGAACGGCTGGCGCCGCGGCGAGGACATCACAATTGGTGCTGTTTAGGGACGTCACAGTTGGTGCCGTGGTAGACTAGGATAGAACGTCACGGTTGGCGCTGCGACCAGGGGACGACGTCACAACTGGTGCCGGGACCAGGATAGGACCCTGGAACAGCCACTGCCACAATTAGTACCGTGACAGCAGGACAGGATCCTGGACCGACCACTGTTGCTGAGAAATTTCGAATAGGACTCAAAACGACCCGGGACCGAGAGGAACGAGAACAGAATCGTCTGTAAGGTAGGACACTTTGCTTGATTTCCCAACCTCGATTGTTGCTGCGTAGATTGTCTTTCTCTTTAAATATGTCGGACTATGATTCAGATAGAGCAGTGGGGGATGAAGAGGGTGTTAGACAAGGGTTGTCAGCTGCCCTGAGAAAGTTGTTGGGTGGACCGAGGGTCCCAGCATTTGACGGCAGTGGGAAAGATTTCAAAAACTGGATGGCAATTCTGGAGAAGAGCCGAATTATATATGAACTCACAGATCAGGAGACCCTGTATCTGGCATATGATGCCACAAAGAGGAAAGCCTCTGAGTTTATGAAGGAGCTCTTGGAGAGTCAACCCCACTTGTCTTGGGAAAGATTAAAGGGACTATTGACCAAGGAATTCACCGACGAGGGCACGGCTATAGAGGCCATGAGGGCCCTCTTAAAGCTGACACAGCTGCGGGACGAAACCCCTGGAGAATTGGGGGCCCGAGCGAGGAAGCTGTCATCATTGGCCTTCCCAGAAGTGGTTAGAGACAATGCGGTCATGCAGGCCCAGTTAGCAGACCTGTATGTGGAGGCCCTAAGTGACGAGCGTGTTCGTCACGACGTGCTGAAAGAGGGGCCGTTGAGACAATCAGCAGCAATAGAGCTGGCCAAGGAGAGCCAGGGCGTATGGGAAAAGGTGAAAAGGTGTGGAAGGAACCAGATACTAAGTCTAGAGGTCGGGAAAAGGGGGAAAGGCGGAAGATCCCCCGCGTGGAATCGTAGGGTCAAGCTAGAAGTATATCAGCCTGAGGTGCGGGAAGAAGACCCCAATAGAAAGGCATGGTCAACCAGGCATGGATTTTATAAGCCCACGCCGGGTAGATACGGGCTGGTCTGCTGGACCTGTGGGCATGAGGACCACAGAGCGGCGGAATGTCCAACGAAGTGGGGTTTGCCCCCAGACTTCGAACAGGACAGGTGCACCAGATGTGGAAAGAAAGGACACCTGGCCAAGTGGTGCGGGCTGAGAAAAGGCGCCCCACCGATATTAACAAAGAAGGCCGAGCCCAAGAGACAAGACCAGGGAAAAGCCAGCGGGCCACCCCGGAATTAAGAGGGAGGGTGGCCCAGTTAAAAATAAGAGAAATAAAAGCTTGGACCAGTGGTCGGGCGAGCCGCTTGGGTAGAGGACAGATCCCCCCGGGAGTAAACGAGAGGTTAGCCCAGTTGAAGAGAAAAAGAGCAAAATGTTGGACATGTGGTCAGGTGGGCCACTTTGCGGCGAACTGTCCGGCAAGAAGGTGCTGGTTTTGTAGGAGACCAGGGCACTTGAAGAGAAGCTGTATCCTTAGGAACAGCCGCGGGAGACTGGGAGAGGTCCAGCCGGGCCCGCCCAGGTGCGAAAAGCGCAGAACTCCCCCCCGTAAGAATAATGAAGGTGATTTATTGCTGCCGGCGACTATGGCTGGGATGACCCAAGGGTGGGGGCCCAGGAAGAGGAAAGCCCAAGTGTTCTCTTCGCTGACGCAAGAGAAGGAGCTATACTGTAGAGCAGAGATAGGGGGTAAGGCGATGAAAGCTCTGGTAGACACAGGAGCATCTGTGTCATTGCTGAGAGAGGAAGCATACAGGCGGGTGAAACGGAAGAGTAGGTTACGGGAAGCGAACATAGAGGTCACGCAAGCAGATGGAACCCCCCTGAAGATAAAAGGGATGGTGAGGCTCCCTGTGAGGATTGGGAAATTAAGAAGCACCCAAAATGTTTACGTAATCCTCGACCTGTGTACGGAGGCAATCTTGGGAGAAGATTGGCTCCGGAGCCAGAGGGCCCAAATAGAGTTCAACCCCACTGTGCGAGAGAACGCCATTGGGATGCCCACCGGAAGAAGATATAACAATAGTGGTGGAGGAAGATGTAAAGCTACCCCCTAGAACGGCGGTGTCGGGAAAGGGTAGGTTAATGTCAGGGAAGAAAATAGGAAAAGGACCCCTGCAGTTGGTCCCTGTGGAAGGGAAGGGCCTAGAAGAGAATGAGGTAACTCTGTGTGAGACGGTGGTGGAGGCAGCTGAATTAGTGCCCATTATGATGGTGAACCAGGCCCAAAAGACTATAAAGGTTAGGAGAGGGGAAGAGATAGGGAAAGCGCTAACCCTACGGACTCTGAATCGGGTGAGATTCGAAGAGGAACGAAGAAAACTTGTAGAGCAAACAGAAGGAATAGTGGACGAAGATATATTAGCACCGGATCAATTTAGAATCAGGGTGGGAGGTCTGCTGAGGGATAATCGAGATGTAGTAGCCCAGTCAGACAAGGAATTGGGCCAGACCCACACAGTCAAAATAAAAATCGACACCGGAGATCACCCTCCTGTGAAATTAAAACCCTACCGGACGCCTATTCATAAAAGACCCCTTGTAGAAGAGGCAGTAGAAGAGATGTTGGAAGCTGGGATGATCGAAAGATCGATCTCCCCTTGGAGCTTCCCAATCGTAATAGTAGGTAAGAAAGATGAGTGGCACCGTTTTTGTGTAGATTTTAGGAAACTGAATTCTATATCGAAGCCGTTGGCGGTGCCATTGCCACTAATAGATGACATATTGGCATTATTAGGGAAGGCAAAGTACTTCTCTACGTTGGACTTGAGGTCCGGGTATTGGCAGGTAGCCCTTGATGAGGCTGACAAGGAGAAGGCCGCATTTGCGTGTCACCTAGGACTGTTCCAGTTCAGGGTGATGCCATTCGGTTTAGCTAATGCCCCAGGAATCTTCCAACAGCTGATGTCAATAGTGTTAGGAGGATACGAGAGCTTTGCCATGGCATATTTGGACGATATCTTAATATTTTCGGAGACAGTAGAACAACACTTTTTCCATCTAAAACAAGTGTTGGGAAGGTTAAGAAAACACGGCTTAAAATTGAAATTGTCGAAGTGTCAGTTTCTGAAGGAGGAGACTAGATATTTGGGCTTTGTTATAAACGGAGACGGTATTAAACCCGACATGGATAAGGTGAAAGTCATAAGGGAAATGCCAGAACCTAAGACAGTGAGACAGGTAAGAGGTTTTATAGGAGCTATAGGTTACTACCGACGCTTCGTCCCGGCATTTTCGAGAATTGCCATACCACTAGTAGCCCTGACGAAGAAATACGCTAGGTTCAAGTGGACAGAGGATTGTCAACAGGCATTTGATACGTTAAAAGAACAGTTGACAGCCGTCCCACTGCTGACGTACCCAGACCTCAGCAAGCCCATGGTACTATACACTGATGCCAGTGAGCAGTGTGTAGGAGCAGTTCTTACCCAGCCGTGTCCCGATAAAGAAGGACCAGTGCCAGGCATACCAGAGGAAGTACCGATATACTTTCTCTCTCATAAGCTCTCGGAGACACAACAGAGTTGGCCAGTAATAGAAAGAGAAGCATATGCTATCATGTATGCTCTCCAAAAACTGGACTACTACTTGAATGGTGCGGTCTTTACTGTAAAAACAGACCACAAACCTCTACAGTACCTATTGCAGGCAGAGTGGACAAATAATAAGATTCAACAGTGGGCACTTAAGTTAAGTGGCTACCACTGTAAGATAGAGTATTTGGTGGGGGAAGGAAAACACGTGCGCAGATTTACTCTCAAGAATACCGAAACAACTGGAAGAAAGATCTGTAAAAGTAGAGCAGGGAGTAGATGATAAAGCCTATAGAATAGGAGTAATTAACTCTAATAAGCTAAAAGATCGCCCTATGTTAGAATCGGACGAAGAAGGGGACACACAGATAATAACCGATCCCTACTGGACAGAAGGAATTGAGAAAGAGCAGGCAGACAGTGAAATAGCTGCCCTGAGAGAAAAGGTGAAGGCAGGAGAGACCACCAAGTATGCCATAATAGAGGAAAGGCTGTATTATCTCTCAGGCAGGGATGAAGAAGTCAAGCCCAAGTTGTATGTGCCCAAAAGTTTAAGACCAGAGGTATTGGAACAGTGCCACGAGAGGTTGGGTCACATGGGAATTGATAGGACATGTGATCTAATAGGAATAAAGTACTATTGTCCCAAATTGTACGGAGAGGTCACTAACTATGTTCGGAGCTGCGTAGTGTGCCAGTCGCAGAGCAGAAGGCAGGAAATGGCACCATTGGAGGAGACGGACGTGCCGAACTTCCCCTTCGAGAAAGTGAGTATGGATGTATCAGGACCATATGGGGAAACTGCGCAGGGAAACAATTACATAGTGAGTTTTGTCGATTGGCTAACAAATTGGCCTAAGGCATTTGCAGTACCAGACAAGAAGGCTAGAACTGTGGCCGGTTTGATAATAAGTAAAATCTTCCCTAGGTATGGCGCCCCTGTGCAGTTGGTAACAGATAATGGCACGGAGAATGTAAACAGCATAATGAGAGAAGTGCTGACAGGTTTAAATATAGAGCATGTAAAAACATCTCCATATCACCCCCAAGGAAATGCTAAAGTGGAAAGGTTTCATAGAACCTTGGGAGATGTATTGGCCAAGCTGGTCAGAGAGAACACTGGAAACTGGGACTTGTATTTGACACAGGCCCTGGCGGCCGTGAGGTTTACGTTAAACGAAACCTCCAGATTTTCTCCTTACTTTATGTTGTTTGGCAGAGACGTGGTCCTGCCTGTTGATAACCTATTGAAGCCCCGAAGAAAGTATATGGGAGAAGATCATCATCAGCTGTTGCTAGAACAACAACATAAAATATTTGTTCAGGCCAGAAGAAGAATAAAGAGGGCCCAGAAGAAAAGAAATGAGAGAGTGAATGCTGAAAGAAAGGTAGTAGAATTGAAGGTTGGAGACCCTGTCTACTATAAAATCCACCAGAGAGAAGGAAAGCTGGACCAAAGATTGGAACCGTACTACCGGATAGTAGAGCAGACGGGTCCAGTATCATATGTAATATGGGATCAAGTGGCAGGACGAGCAAGGAGGGTCCATGCCAATGATCTAAAGAAGGCTGAAATAGCTAACCTGGAAATGAGCGAGCCGAGGCCTAAGAAGACAAGGACAAGGAGGGTAACTCTGGTTGAGCCGGAAGAAATGGAGACGAAGGAAGATTCCGAAGAAAATGAGGAGATAGATCGACTTGGCCAGATAGACGAAGCGATCCGAGTGACGGGGTTGGAACCCTCGGCAGATATCAGCGGTGTTCAGTCGTCGACTGAATCGTTGCAGAGAAGACCCAGCGAGATCGCCATCGCACCCCCATGCCCAAAGGAAAGGAAGAGAAAGGCGAGGAGATCCAATCAAGCAGCCAAGGGCTCTAAAAAGAGGCACCCTGAACAGGACGAAGGGCCCAGCGAGTGGGAGGAAGAGGACCAAATACCCCTTTCCCAGCTCAAGGAAAAGCTAAGGAACAGGAGAGATCTAGACATAGAGTCAGGAGGTATTAAAGACGTCCAAGGCGAGGACTCTAAACTAAAGGAAGAATCAGAGGAGGAAGAAGAGGACAAAACACCTCCTGGACGGGAATTAAACACAGAGGGAAGGTTAGAGGTTGAGCAGGGACCACCTCAGAAGATGAGATTAAGAAGGGTGAAGAACCCCAAATCTCAGTAGAACAAAGAAGGCTGTGCAGAATAGAAACAGTCGGTGTCGACAGCTAACGACACTGGCTCATCCAAAAACCTGCTGGCTGACTGTGGTGGATGTGGATGGAGGGAATGGGGTCGCGGGCTGCATCTCACGAAGGACGGAAGAAGATTATTGGCATTGCTGACTGGCCATCAGTGATGTCATGAAGTACGACCTTTGGGAGTGGGCGCCACGCACACCTGTCCGGGCCATTCTGTCTGCTAGGAGTTAGTTAGAGGAGGGAAGAGCTGAACGTAGTAAGAAATTATGGAATAATTGAGTGATGAATTGAGCAAGACTGAATGGTTGTGAAGAATAACAACAAGAGAATTTTGTTACCTTACAGGAATGATCAAGATGAAAGGGCTGATGATGATGATGATGATAGCCACACTGATGGTGACGATGGCGGAAGCTGGGAAGCACAGCCGAAACACCATTTTTAAAAAGACGAGCGAAGTAATAATAACCAGGTCTAAATGGTTGATCACATTCGTGATAGATTTGAAACCATACGAGTCGCTACTAAATAAGTTAAGAAATGAGCTAACGCAGCTGGATGCAGCCCGGTTGAAGGTAGGGCAAGATTATCCCAAGGCAAAAGGGTATCTTAGTTTACTACACTCCCTAGAATCAGAGGCCACTATGATAGAGGCTCAATGGAGGGACATGCAAAAATACCTGAAGGGAATAGAGTTACTGCAGACGCGGGAAAAGAGATCAGTAGTTCCGATTGTAGGAAAAGCGTTAAATGTCCTGTTTGGAACAGTGACTGAAGATGACGTTAAATTCATAAGAAGGAAACTGGGAGAAGTGGAAGTAAACCAGAGGACGCTTGCTCAAGTGGCAAGGGAGAGTGTGACAATATTAAATGTGACAAGGTTAGAGGTGGCCAAAAACAGAGCCAGAATCAATTGGTTAATAGATAACCTGGCAGGGTTGAGACAAGAGGTAATTAATGATACAGAAACTGTAATGATCGAATTACAAGAAATGAGCGGATTCATGCAAAAATATTTCCAACTGATGACAATTACGAATAAGGTACGACAAACTAGTCAGTCGTTGACGACCTTGCTGGAACACGTGAGAGCGCAATTAGACATGCTGTCATTGGGACACCTCTCCCCAAGCATAGTAAACCCGGGTCGCCTAAGGGAAGTGCTACTCGGATACAGGCCGAGTTACCCCACCATTTAAGGCTGCCAGTGGACCCCACCAAAGAATTGTGGAAATATTATAATGCACTGGGATGTATGACCTTGTTGGAAAATAGACGACTATTGGTTGTGATATCTGTTCCGTTGTTAGATAGAGAGAGTATATTCGAGATATACCAGGTTATAAATTTACCCATTCCCTACCCCAGAAGAGATCAAGGTTTGGGAATGATAGCAAGGTACAAGGTGGAAACAGAATACACAGCTTTAAATTCAGGGAGAACGAAATTCATGTTGCTAACAGCTGAAGAAGCTAGAAAGTGTAGAGATGATGCTCTAGGGACTTATACCTCGTTAAGCCCTATCTATATAACTGGTAACCGCAAAATGTGCATACTAGAATTGTTTGAAGGGAAGAGAGAAGGAATTAAGAGAACCTGCCAAGTGGAGGTATTAGCAAACACGGCATTACCACAAGCTATCAGTGTTTCAGACGGGGTGTGGGCAGTAGCCACACAGAAACCTATCAGCTTGTCTAGGGTGTGTGGGGGAGAGTCCACAAGGACATTAAGAGTAAGGCCACCATTATCCCTGTTAAAGTTACCCATGGGATGTTCGGCATTTGGGATATCTATGTCCTTACCCCCTATTACTAGGAAGAAGAAAGATATGAAGAGAAAGATTCAATCATAGAAATGATTGGCAGAGGCTTAGTCAATTGTACAGAATTATGGAAGCCAATAGTGAATGGATTCTCCAATGTTACCTTGAATAAAATGCCAGAACTAATGAAGCCGATAGAAAAGATCGATATGGATCAATTGAGGGACAAGTTAAGTGCGTTGGGAAATGAAGGTATGGCTTGGGAAGACGATGAGCAGATCGCGATAAGTTGGTCAATAGTGATGGGTACATTCATAGTTATAGCCATCGGGGGTATAGTAGCATGGAAGATTAAGAGTAAGAGGAGATTAACGAACGACAATCCAATGCGCATGCAGCAACTCGAGAGGGAGATGCCGAGCAGTGTTCCTTACTCATACAGAATCGGCGAAGAAATTGCAGGAAGACCAGCGGAGGAGGCTGGCGTGAGACCGCCACGTGCGGCGGAAAAACCTCCCACAGCGGAGAGGAAAACATTTACCAAGAAGAACAAGCCATAGTAACCACATCTGCACCCACAGGCACACATTATATTACATATAGAATAGAGGAACTTGAAAAAGAACATTACATTGCATGTAAAACAGAAGAAGATGAAAAAGAACATTACATTGCATGTAGAACAGAAGAAGTTGAAAGAGAACATTACGTTGCATGTAGGAAAGTAGTATAGAATTGCATGGGACAAATGCATGATGCATGTTAAATGGTGTATTTAGATTTAGGTGTCATTTACGGGTAAATGACAAATCGGTTAGGGGAGGATTGTGGCACCATTTAACGAGGCAGAAAGGGAAAAGAAAGAAAGAATCAGATATGTTTTGGCATCGGCTGTGTTATCTAAGGATATGAAAACAAACTATTGGTACGGGAAGACATCTTATTATCAACTACAGACCGGCTGGCCAAAGAAAAAAAAAATTCAAATGAAAATGTTATTTCGATAAGTGACGAAAAACAGGCAACTAAAAGGACTTTGGACAGATATGAAAAATTAAAAACCACCTACAAGTGTCCGTTGACCGATTTTCCTTCGACGGAACATCTTTGACCTGCTATAATAAAATTATGTTATCAGAAATATGTACCGAAGGAAAATGAATGGGAACATAGAAGTGTTTTTTTTTTCTTTCTTCGAGGCGACAGACTGACTGAAACTTTGAAGATGTTTCTTTTTGAGACCGTGTTAGGAAGACCACACATTCTGATAATTAGCGATAAAATACCTGACGTAAACCACGCGTAGAACAAGAGTTATGACCGCCATTGTCATATTGTCCCGTTCGCGACCAGAGAAATGATAACGGCGATTAAGAGGAAGAAAAGGGAAAGGAAAGAGAAGAGATAATTTTAAAGCAAGATATTTTTTTTTCTTCCTGAAACAGAGCCGCGGATTTGTCCACGCCCGACTAAGACATCATTGGTCGAGTGGTGATCACGTGACGCACGAGGGAGGCTGTTGCTACGAAGATGTGGGGAGGGCAGTTCACGCCCCTCTGAAGTATGATGAGAAGGTGGGAGTGAGGAAAGGTTCCCAAAAATGGAAAAAGGTGGAAATTCCTAACCAGAGAGGTGGATATGTATTTAGAATTATCGAGGAAACCCCCCGGCGCCGACAAACTCACCCCGGTTTTGGTCGGCGCCCATATAAACGAAGCCACAACGAGCAGAAAGGAGTTGAGTTGAGTTGAGTTCCAGCAGTTCCGAGAGTCAGTCTTCAGTTGAAGCAAGCCTCGCAGATAGCTGACCAAGATTCACGCACATTCCGGACCTCTCTTCAACCCAAGAACAATTATTTTGAAGAGCGACTTAGATCCAGATCACCGAAATAAGTTTTTTTTTTTTTTTTTGTTGACTTTCGTCCAAAGACCCACCGAAACACCAATTTCTTAGAGAGCAGACAACTTGAAGTGTTAAAACTTGCCTAGCGGAAAACGACTTGTCACAATCCATAGAACGGGTCGGGAGATAGATGCAGTCCTATGTATCGAACAACTACACATAAAGTTTGTTACCTTTTTCTTTGATACTTTGAACTTTTGAGTTTTCATTTTATTGTCTTTTATGCATATTTGTGTGTTATCACCCCCGTTGAACTCGGTTTGCAGTACGGCCCCAACCACTGTTTGATCTCGTCTGCCTAAGATCAATTCACAACGTGGGTAGGCGGACTGGGGGATCAGTGCAGTTACCTTGGTAACCAGGCGTTGGAAGCGAGTTGGGAATATATAATTTTATATTGTAGTTTTGTTGAAGTTATATTTTGGAATACAGTTTGATTTCTTTAAGAAATTGTAGGATATTATATGAATTAATGTCATGAAAAAACTTCTTTCATGTTGGTTGATTTTGTTTGATGGTATATCAACACCTCTATGGGTTATTTAATGCCCAAATCTAAATACTTTGCACATAAGTTTATACTTTGAGGGTATAGGGTATATTTTTTTAAAGATATAGCTTGTTGATCATAAAACGTATTGCTGGTAATTTCGTTACAAAAATGCATTCTTGGTAATTTTTTTCTTGGTCATTTTACTTTAAAAAATGTATTGTTGGTCATTTTACTATGAAAATATATTGTTGGTCATTTTACTATAAAAAATGTATTGTTGGTCATTTTACTTTAAAAATGTATTGATCGTCATTTTACTATAAAAATGTATTGTTGGTCATTTTACTATAAAAACGTATTGTTTATTTTTGTTTGGGGTTCACTATTTACCCATAGTGGGACTCTAACAAGTGCTACCACCCAGGGTCAAGGTGAACCTGGGAACACCAGCAATTAAGAGGTGGTTCAACGCTCCTCAAAACCTCCAGAGACCTTGATGCCAGATTTATTGTATCGTCGTACGCAGGACAAAAATACCATTGGAAAAGATATGAATCCATCTTTTTTCCTCCCCACTATGGATTAATTAGTAAAATTTGTATCACTAAAACCATTTTCATATCCCCACTAAAATAAATAAAATAAAATTGCGTAAAAAAAATTAGATTTTGGCATTAAATAACCCATAGAGTTGTTGATATGCCGCTAAAAACAACCAACCAATATCTCTTTTGAAACAGCGATTACGTCATTTAAACCTGCGTACTAAGAACTGAGCAAAAAGATATAATGAGTAGTACGCAGTTATCAATGACGTAAGCACGGTTTCAAAATTGACATTTGTAAATAAACATAAATTATAAATAACTCTTTAAGAAGTCAAGATAGACACTGAACTTATATTACGAACACGTTCCCCCCTTCTAATTTTTTTTAAATCAATATATTTCGATTCTGAAAAATGTGACTAGTTTGATAAAGATTTAATGAATTAATTTAATCTTCATTACCCATGATAATCTGTTCAAATCCCTTTCTGCTGCATTATCTAGTATTCTGACTTTGAGAATTTTGTGTATGACGCAAAATGTGATATCAGCAGTTTGATCGTTTTAGACATTTTCGAGGTCGTTTATTTCATATACGACATGTTATATAATAATTTATAATATTAGCTAGTGTTTATAATTTCCACCAACGTGCAATGGAACATCTTCTAGGTAAAAAGTCCTCAATTTTTAATCATTTGTCAAGTAACAATCAGTGTAAAGAAAAACGTAATTTTGACTGTTTCGCCATCATAGACAGAGTGGACGCTGTCAGAGAAAGATTCCGGATTACTGAAATAAGTCTTATTTAAATAAAATTAGTGAAATCATATACAGTAGAAGTCCTTAAATCCGAAGGTCCTCATATCCGAACGCCCTCAAATCCGAACGTCCTCATATCCGAACGCCCTCATATCCGAACGTCCTCATATCCGAACGTCCTCAAATCCGAACGTCCTCATATCCGAACGTCCTCATATCCGAACGTCCTCAAATCCGAACGTGCTCAAATCCGAACGTCCTCATATCCGAACGTCTTCATATCCGAACGTCCTCAAATCCGAACGTGCTCAAATCCGAACGCCCTCAAATCCGAACGTCCTCATATCCGAACGTCCTCATATCCGAACTTTTCAGTGTTGCCATTTAGATGTTGGTAGGAATATGCTAAATTTTTCTTTTCTTTGCATATAATTGTTAGTGACGTGAAATTTCTCAACCCATAATGTCTCGCACAGAAGAAACTTCAACTGGAGGAAAAAGGAAAAGAAATTCTTTCACCTCATGTCAGAATTTAGAGATTCCTGAAAAAAACTGATCGAACGTAACTCATTGAAAATTAACAAACAAATGGATTGCAAAATCTGGATGAAACGCTAAAACTGACAGAATGGATAAATGAAGATGTTAATGAATTACAAAGGAATTCTACGGTAGAACCGTTTCAAAATGATTTGGATTGCCAAGAAACAGAGAAAGAATCCAATTCTTCCCATAATGGTGAAAATATGAAGAATGATGAAGACTGGGACTCAGTAGAAAAAAGCTATTGATGAGGTCATCAAATTCATGCAGAAAAAAATTTGTTTAATAGTACAGAATGTACAAGTGCACTTAATTTGCAGAAATGCCTTTCTTTAAAAAACAGCGAAAAGTAAGCGAAATGAGAAAAAACATAAGAAAGACAATTGAAAATAAAACATACCGAGCATTATACATTGAAAATTAATCCTTACATTGGTGAAACACTTAATTTTTTTATATACAGTGCAACCTCAGTTCTCACATAGCGAACAAATCGATTTTCGAACAGAAAATTCGAGATGAATAATGCCTCGGTTATCGAACAAAATTTCGGTTCTCGAACAACATTGCCGAACCGAGTTAACTCGAACGGAATAATTTCTGAGTCGATCGCTGTCTTTTATAGATTCGGGTGTTGTGGCGTACTTTTCTTTTTCAATTTTATTGTTCTATGACTCTTTTCTCTACATTAATTCCTATTGGAAAAATGATTTCGGTTTACGAACATTTCGGGTTACGAACGGCCTTCAGGAAGGAATTAAATTCGTGAACCGAGGTTCCACTGTATTGCAATAAGCTCTTGTGTTTTGTTAAGTTATAGTTATATTACGAATGTCACATTATCTCCGAACCCGTTCTATATATTATCCAAACGTAAACAAAACAAATTTTCTAAAGAAATTAATGGTTTTTTTATTAATGCGACTTCATTTTTTGTCACCTTAAACGTTATTTTTAGTGGACACTCGTATTTGGGTAGACGCTCCGTTTATTTATTAAATAGTACAGGGTGCAACGGATAAATTGTCGTCTAAATTACGCAAAAAAAAAAGAACACTGACATTTCATTTTAACAGATATATTTACCGAAATTACACAAAAATCTTGAAATAGTACAGATTAAATCTATTCAATAAAATTGCAATTGGCTTCAACCATGACCTACAGACGACGTCGCAATCTCCTGTAACTCTTCTGGACAGTCTCCTTGTTTAAGATGGTGAATGCTGCCATAATTCTTGCCTTTACTTCATCTTTGGTATTATAAGGAGTTTTGTTGGTCACTCGCTCAACTGTGCTCGACGCATAATAATCAAGAGGGTTGCAGTCTGGGGAGTTAGGTCGCCAGATGTAAGGGGTGATGTGGTCGCAGAAATTGTCTAAGAGCCATAACTGAGTTCTCCTGTTTGTGTGGCATATTGCACAGTCCTATTGCCAAACAGAGCGCACTGTGTCGAGTCTGAAGCCCTCACTAACAAATTCGGTTCTTTTCTTATCAGAACAATCATCGTGAGTTTTCTGAGCTGTCGTACCTTTGTAAATACAATTAAACTCATCCAACTCTTTCCGAATCCTCTTCATTGTCCTCAGAGGGACGCACAAATACTCTGCAATGTTCGTTTTGGAGCTTCTGGTGAGAATGCTAAGCAATTTCAAAATTTCTGGTAGAGTCAATTGCGTCATGGTGCACTCTTTCTCACAGTGACAGTGACGCTACTATTAGGTTGGTGCAAAAATAATTTCGTTTTCTCACATAGTAACATATGTTAGAAAACGAAATTATTTTTGCACCAACCTAATATATTGTGCAATTGACAAAATCAGACACAAACAACGCGCATGTGCGAAATGAAAAATACAAAATGACGACAATTTACCTGTCGCAGCATGTATATTTATTTATTTTCGTTTACAGGCCTGAATATTCGAGGAATCACATAAAAGAAAGATTTACACTAAGATTTCTCGAACACTCAGGCCAGTAGACAAAATTAAATAAATATCCTGTTAAATTAATATTAGGTTAGTACAAAAATAATAACGTAATAATGTCGTTTTTTTACGTATTTTTAACGTCAAAAAACGACATTATTACGTCATTATTTTTACACCAACCTAATAAATGGGGCTTCTACTCAAATACGAGTATCCACGAAAAATTACTTTTAAAGTGATCAAAAAATCTTGGGAATGTAAAAAATAATAATTTCTTTCTCATGAGTTCAGACAAAAATCAATCAAATAGGTTTAGGAGAAAATGTTATCCTGTCCACACTAAGAACAGCTCTTTATAATTTCTCATATATATATATATATATATATATATATATATATATATATATATATATATATATATATCGGGAAAGCGCAAATTTGTAAACAGTGGCTACTACTACTGATAATGCAAATCTCTTCTATGAATCGAGCACTTTGAGTCGCAGGCGTGTTTATTCAAAAATAAACACGTAAAAATTCACCTTCCTCTCTGCCGGGAGCTGATAGGTTAGGGTAAAAATCTCCGACTGATCCGAAATCTAGCCACACTGATGAGCTGTTGATGACAATATATCTCTCTCTCTCTCTCTCTCTCTATATATATATATATATATATATATATAATGGAAGCCTTAATAATAAAAAAGAAAAAGCCAACACAGTAATATTAACTACGAACACGGCCACAATGTGCTAACAGTGTTCGGAAAATAAAACACCCCTATAACTCTAGAAACATACGCATAACCCATACACCCAATTAAAAAGCAAAAATAAAATCATCCTTGATAATGTCTAATATTATAGTCGAAAGCGCTCGGAATTACAGAACATTTGGACAGTTTCTACACACTATGTGTCCAGAAAAGAAAACACTTGTTCAAACACAAGAAAAATTAATTAAAAAGCTTAATCGGAGTACCTTGTCTGTCGTCTTTAATTAAATGTATATATATATATATATATATATATATATATATATATATATATATATATATGTGTGTGTGTGTGTGTGTGTGTGTGGTGTGTCTGTATGTGTGTGTTTGTGTGCGTATGTGTGTGTTGTCTGCATTGATAGATAGATAGATAGATAGATAGATAGATAGATAGATAGATAGATAGATAGATAGATAGATAGATATGCTGGAAGGTATTGACTGAAACATTGTGTTAACTTAACACAAAGAATGAGTTCAATAGTCTGAACAACCCTTGGAATGATAATGATCTTCTCAAAATGATAGAAGCTAGGCATAGAATGGATTGACTGAAACATTGTGGTAACAACAAAAGCAATACAAAGAATGAGTTCAATAGTCTGAAGAACTCTTTGAATGATAATGACTCTTCTCAAAATTATAGAAGGTAGACATAGAATTGTTTGATTAAAACATTATAGCAACAACAAAAGCAAAACCAAGAAAGATTTCAATATTTTGAACAACTCTTGGAATGATAATGACTCTTCTCAAATCATGCAAAGTAACTCAACCAAATTTGAACGCGATTCCCTTATTCTATTTTCAGTGCTGTTGATAGTTACAACAAATCTGTACCACCATTTCTCACCTTGCGCATGCGCACGAAGTTGTAAAAGTATTTCTTCTTACATGCCTTCGCCCACACGTATGAGTAAACACCAAGCGCCATCTTGGCTTCCTCCTACGAAACTGTATTGTCTGTAATTACTAAAATCTAAACATTTTTTTCCAGCCAAAACTTTTGCACTGAACTTAGAAGATGCGAAGGTGGGAAATTTTAAGAAATGCACTGAACATTAATTTATACTGCACTAAACATTAGTTTAAATCGCCCGTTCCGACCTTTGAAAGAAAGCATTCCAATAAAATACCAAAGTTCGTTTAACAAACTGAAGCCCCGATTTAACATATAAATGACATTTTTTTCTCTTTTGGTATGTACGCAAGTGTGTATTTGTAACATGGAAAATGTTTAAAATTCTCACTTTTTGTGAAATTTGACATGAAGACTTATTCTTCCCATCAGAATTTACCTTTCGTCATGATGTCCAAAGTATTTCTATAATAAAACTATCAGCTATACGCTTACATTATAAATTTGATCAACCTATCATATAATTATCGCACACGCACACGCACACGCACACACACACACATATATATATATGTATATATATATATATATATATATATATATATACGGAGTGTAACAGAAAAATTGCCCCAATCGTGTAACAGCATGCGACAATTGTCCATCCCACAAAATGTTTAATGTCTAAACAACCACTAAACTAGTTAGTTTCTTTATTTCAGGTTTCCTATAAGAAGTTTAGCCATTTGTCATAAGAATTACTGAAAAACCTTTTTGAGTTATTCAGTTATAAAGAGAAAAGTTTAAAATCGTTGTGTGTCAGTCCCCACTAAGTCTTCTCAACTGAGCAATAGTAGGAGGAAAAAGATCATTCAGGTCTTCAGTAATGTTACCAATATTCATACTCTGACTTACATCTTTAAAGTCCATATATATATATATATATATATATATATAAAAGAAAGAAGTTATACCCTTCGCGTAGAACTCTTCACTGCCAATTCAAGAAAGACATTCGGATTGCTAACACAAAAACAGAGAATGTGCCATATCGAGAATATTTAACATTGAAAAACATAAGGAAAAAATTAATTATTTTTAATAATATGTGGAAATCTCCGCCTTTTTACTTGAAGACGGTCGTGAGAACAGAAACACGTGTAGTAAAATTATGGAAAATAAAACATATTTTTTTAAAAAATCCACATTACAACCAAAAACGTTTGCGGCACCTCTCTTCTCTTCTTTTTACTATATATATATATATATATATATATATATATATATATATATATATATATAAAAGATAACTTGAACGAAATTCTTGTCTTAATTCCTGACTATGGACAGTAATTTCCTTTCTTCCTGATTTGCAGTTTATTTCTAATAATGAAAACTTATGTTTAATTATAAAATGTTTAAATTATAAATTTGATCAGCCTATCCCATAATAATCGTATATACATTATCTATATTATTCGGACTATTGTCCTCATCTTTGTCGCCATATTTATTACAACGTTCCGCCCGTTGTACGCTCCGGCCTTCTTCATGTGGTTGGAATGTCGAAGTGAACCCTTTGTTTCGCTCACTGGGGTAGACTGTTCTAGTTCCACGTGCCATGTTTGATGGATGTCAGTTATCAGTTAAAAAGCGAAATAAATAGTTCAGTTCGACATTCCAACAAATTGAAGAAGGCCGGAGCGTACAACGGCCGAAACTTTGTGATAAATATGGCGACAAAGACGATGAAAATAGCCCGAAAAATGTAAATAATGCCCTTTTTTGACGGATTTGTAACGTACAGCATACAAATGAAGGGGCGAAAATTGTTAAAATGATAGATACAGAAAATGCCCATATTCAAAGGTTAAGAATAGGTTTTCCCAGAAAGATTTTGTTTGTTAATCCAAAAATGACTCAAGACGAATACTAATTTACGTCGAGGAGTAATGTCAGTCTGTTGACTATGACAGCATGTGCTGCTAAAACCTTGCCTGCACGAACAAGATTCAAATGCAGAACGGTGCGAAAAGGCAGTAAGAATTATTGTTTCATTTAGTTTTCACTACTGCTAGAATTTTATATGTCAGTATGTACATAAACATTTCTGTGAATGAAAGTGTTCATATGTTTGTTTAATAAATTATACCAGTCATATCAGGGGTTACATAAACAGCTAGCTAGCGTTACAATATTTTTCAATGCATTCAAGTAGTAAAATCATTTCCAATGTATTTTTAATAGTAAGATCATTTACAATGCATTCATAATAGTAAAATTTTTTCAATGTATTCCTAATAGTAAAATCATTTCCAATGCATTCCTAATAATAAAATAATTTCCAATGTATTCCTAATAGCAAAATCATTTCCAATGCATTCCTAATAATAAAATCATTTCCAATGCATTTCTAGTAGTAAAATCATTTCCAATGCATTCCTAATAATAAAATCATTTCCAATGTATTCCTAATAGCAAAATCATTTCCAATGCATTCCTAATAATAAAATCATTTCCAATGCATTTCTAGTAGTAAAATCATTTCCAATGCATTCCTAATAATAAAATCATTTCCAATGTATTCCTAATAGTTAAATCATTTACAATGCATTCCTAATAGTAAAATCATTTCCAATGCTTATCTAATAATAAAATCATTTCACATCCATTCCTAATAATAAAATCATTTTCAATGCATTCATAATAGTAAAATCATTTCCCATGCATTGCTAATAATAAAATAATTACCTATGCATTCCTAATAGTAACATCATTCCCAATGCATTCCTAATAATAAAATCATTTCCAATGCATTCCTAAGAATAAAATCATTTCCAATGCATTCCTAATAGTAAAATCATTTACAATGCATTCCTAATTGTAAAATAATTTACTATGCATTCCTAATAATAAAATCATTTCCAATGCATTCCTAATAATAAAATCATTTCCAATGCATTTCTAATAATAAAATCATTTCGAACGCATTCCTAATAGTAAAATAATTTCCTATGCATTCCTAATAGTAAAATCAATTCCAATGCATTCCTAATAATAAAATCATTTCCAATGCATTCCTAATAGTAAAATCATTTCCAATGCATTCCTAATAATAAAATCATTTCCCATGCATTCTTGATAATAAAATCATTTCAAATGCATTCCTAATAATAAAAATCATTTCCAATGCATTCCTTATAATAAAATCATTGTCAATGCATTCCAAATAATAAAATAATTTCCAATGCATTCCTAATAATAAAATCATTTCCAATGCATTCCTAATAATAAAATCATTTCCAATGCATTCCTAATAGTAAAATCATTTACAATGCATTCCTAATTGTAAAATAATGTACTATGCATTCCTAATAGTAAAATCATTTCGAATTGATTCCTAATAATAAAATCATTTCCAATGCATTCCTAATAATAAAATCATTTCCAATGCATTTCTAATAATAAAATCATTTCCAACGCATTCCTAATAGTAAAATAATTTCCTATGCATTCCTAATAGTAAAATCAATTCCAATGCATTCCTAATAATAAAATCATTTCCAATGCATTCATAATAGTAAAATCATTTCCAATGCATTCCTAATAATAAAACCATCTCCAATGCATTCCTAATAGTAAAATAATTTCCTATGCATTCCTAATAGTAAAATCAATTCCAATGCATTCCTAATAGTAAAATTATTTCCAATGCATTCCTAATAGTAAAATCATTGCCAATGCATTCCTAATAATAAAATCATTTCCCATGCATTCTTGATAATAAAATCATTTCCAATGCATTCCTTATAATAAAATCATTGCCAATGCATTCCAAATTTAAAATAATTTCCAATGCATTCCAAATAATAAAATAGTTTCCTATGCATTCCTAATAATAAAATCAATTCCAATGCATTCCTTATAATAAAATAATTTCCAATGCATTCCTAATAGTAAAATCATTTCCAATGCATTCCTAATAATAAAATCATTTCCTATGCATTCCTAATAATAAAATCATTTCCAATGCATTCCTAATAATAAAATCAATTCCAATGCATTCCTAATAGTAAAATCATTTCCAATGCATTCCAAATAATAAAATAATTTCCAATGCATTCCTAATTATAATATCAATTCCAATGCATTTCTAATAATAAAATCATTTCCAACGCATTCCTAATAGTAAAATAATTTCCTATGCATTCCTAATAGTAAAATCAATTCCAATGCATTCCTAATAATAAAATCATTTCCAATGCATTCATAATAGTAAAATCATTTCCAATGCATTCCTAATAATAAAACCATCTCCAATGCATTCCTAATAGTAAAATAATTTCCTATGCATTCCCAATAGTAAAATCAATTCCAATGCATTCCTAATAGTAAAATTATTTCCAATGCATTCCTAATAGTAAAATCATTGCCAATGCATTCCTAATAATAAAATCATTTCCCATGCATTCTTGATAATAAAATCATTTCCAATGCATTCCTTATAATAAAATCATTGCCAATGCATTCCAAATAATAAAATAATTTCCAATGCATTCCAAATAATAAAATAGTTTCCTATGCATTCCTAATAATAAAATCAATTCCAATGCATTCCTTATAATAAAATAATTTCCAATGCATTCCTAATAGTAAAATCATTTCCAATGCATTCCTAATAATAAAATCATTTCCTATGCATTCCTAATAATAAAATCATTTCCAATGCATTCCTAATAATAAAATCATTTCCAATGCATTCCAAATAATAAAATAATTTCCAATGCATTCCTAATTATAATATCAATTCCAATGCATTCCTAATAATAAAATCATTTCCAATGCATTCCTAATAATAAAATCATTTCCAATGTATTCTTAATAGTAAAATCATTTCCAGTGCATTCCTAATAGTAAAATCATTTCCCATGCATTGCTAATAATAAAATAATTTCCTATGCATTCCTAATACTAACATCATTTCCAATGTATTCCTAATAATAAAATCATTTCCAATGTATTCCTAATAATAAAATCATTTCCAACGCATTCCTAATAGTAAAATAATTTCCTATGCATTCCTAAGAATAAAATCATTTCCAATGCATTCCTAAGAATAAAATCATTTCCAGTGCATTCCTAATAATAAAATCATTTCCAATGCATTCCTAATAATAAAATCATTTCCAATGCATTCCTAATACTAAAATAATTTCCTATGCATTTCTAATAGTAACATCATTTCCAATGCATTGCTAATAATAAAATCATTTCTTATGCATTCCTGATAGTAAAATCATTTCCAATGCATTTCTAATAATATAATCATTTCCAATGCATTCATAATAGTAAAATCATTTTCAATGCATTCCTAATAATAAAATCATTTCCAATGTATTCCTAATAGTAAAATAATTTCCTATGCATTCCTAATAGTAAAATCATTTACAATGCCTTTCCATAGTAAAATAATTCCATTTAATGTCTATAATAAAATGATTCCCAATGAATTCGTATGATAAAACCATTTCCGTTGTATTACTGTAATTAAATTTTATTCTGTTAATTGCTATAAATGTTCTTCGCCCTTGCTGTAACACTATATATGAAATCCTTAGAGCAAACACTCATATATACATATTACCACTTTAAACGATATTAATGTTTATTTATTTTTGCCTACCGGCCTGAATGTTTGAGAAAGGAAATGTTATGCTTTTGGGCTAGATTCGAACCTGCACCTCCTGTGCGAAGTGTTCTACTTCGATGTGCGGTACGCTCTGAACAACTGTGTTACAAAAAACAATGTAGACCCGAAAGTATACCTTTGAAACGAAACACCTCTGAAAGATAACCATGTGTATGACTAATATGACAATAAGAATCATAAATATTAATGTAGGTCATTATTTAAAGAAGTAAGAGGGTACAAATAAAAAAGATTAAAAACTGACAAGGTTTCCAATTTCACTGAAGCAGACGTTAAACACGAGTGTCTTATCGACTCATCTATCTTCCCTTTCTTTCATTTATTTATTCATTCTTTCTCTCTTTTCTCTTTCTTTCCATCTTTCCTACTTTTCTCTTCCCTTCTCTAAAACCAAACATCGCCTATAATATATCTTTTCAGCCATCTATCCTCGCAATCAAAGAAAAATTGCGCACGTTAACTTACTAAGGAATAAAATGGAATTATATTATGGTGATTATCTAAGCGAAGCACAGATGTGGCACGAGTCCCTACTGATCTCACTGTTCAGCCGTGATTGTTCGAGCAAGGCAAGCTTGCTAACCCTTACACTAAGTCGATGTACCCAAATGGTTTTTCTAAGCGTAGCTCAGGTGTAGTACAAGGCCCCACTAATCTCACTACTCAGCCATGATTGTTCGAGTGAGACAAGCCTACTAACCCTTACACCAACTCCAGGTGTCCAAATGGTTTTTCTAAGCGTAGCTCAGGTGTAGTACAAGACCCAACTGAGCTCACTACTCAGCCATGATTGTTCGAGCGAGACAAGCTTGCTAATCCTTACACTAAGACGATGTGCCCAAATGTTTTTTCTAAGCGTAGCTCAAGTGTGGTACAAGGCCCCACTGAGCTCACTACTCAGCCATGATTGTTCGAGCGAGACAAGCTTGCTAAACCTTACACTAAGACGATGTGCCCAAATGGTTTTTCTAAGCGTAGCTCAAGTGTGGCCCAAGGCTGAAAGTATGAAGCACCCAGTGTGGAACGAACTCACTACTCAGTCGTAATTGATCGAGCGAGACAACCTTGTTAACCATTACACTACGTAAGACTGCCCAAAATGGAATAATAATATGATATGAATATAGTTAAAGACAGACACATGAAAGTGTTCAAATGACAGTAAGTACTGAACAAAATAGGTTGGTATTTTTTTTATAGACAATCGGAGGAGGCACTGTGGAGTAATGTATAGCGGCTCGGATTGACGAATCGGAGAGTCGAGTTCGAATTCCGGTCGAATCCATTGGAAAAGGTATGAATCCTCTTCTTCACCACAGCTATGAGCAAATGACAGGCCAGGTTCTATAGCATTGGATGGTGTTGAGGATTCCGGGTTGAAATCCAGTATCAATAAATAACAAACGCCAGGAATTAATATATGAAAATAATGTATTAACGTAATAATACAAACTGGTAAAGCAGGTTAGTAGTTCCAGGAATACGGGTTAGTAGCTATATATATATATATATATATATATATATATATATATATATATATATATATATATATATATATATAGAGAGAGAGAGAGAGAGAGAGAGAGAGAGAGAGAGAGAGAGAGAGAGAGAGTCTTTGGTATTGAAGTATCGCTGTATGACTTCTTACTGAGTCTACGTGCTCGCTCACTATGACTCCTACAACGCTGTTACCTCACCCTTCCGGTTACCTACAACCTTTTACTCTGTCACTAAAGACTCGACTCGACTCTTCGGTCTTGCTCTCTCTTACTCTTGTCTCGCTCTTGCAGTAGTATATGTATATACTGGGTGAGTTCATTTGTATAAAAAGGGGTGGACCCCCAACAGATGGCAACTAGTCTAAAGAAAGAAATGGCAATCTACTGCTGCAATAATTCTTGTCAGTCATGTATCAAAAGATACATGATCGCCTAAGCGTGTATCACGCATGGCACATAACTGACTTGTTTGGTTTGGTTGTTTTTGTTTAGCGGAACATCAACACCACTATAGTCTAATTAATGCTGAAATCATACTTATTATAAAACCCAGGTTGTGTGTGTGTGTGTGTGTGTGTGTGTGTGTGTGTGTGTGTGTGTGTGTGTGTGTCTGTTCGTTTATACATTGGATCGGATTTCCTACATTTTTCAACCGGTTTCAAAAAAACTTCACAGGACTGCGTAAAATTACCTTGCGGTGGTTCTGACAGCGCCAAAAATTGGAAAAACACAATTTTTTTTGCACGAAATCAATTTGAAAACACGATTAAGAGGCATCACGAGAATGAAAGAGGGACAACTCATATCGAGTTATACTTATTATAAAACCCAGGTTGTTTGTGTGTGTGTGTGTATGTGTGTGTGTCTGTTCCTTTATATATGGGATCGGATTTCCTACATTTTTCAACCGATTTCAACAAAACTTCATTTTTTTTTTTGGCGGGTAGTGTTTCTTATTGTCATGCATACTTTTTTCTTTATTTTTACACTCAGAATACTTTAAAAATTCCATTTAGAAGGCAATTGTTTATAATATAATTCTATTCAATCGGTAGACTCATAACGATTGAAAACAATGTTTTTGTTTGAGTTTGGGTTTGACCAATTCGTAAAAAAAACAAAAAAAAAAACAAAACAAAACTAATTAAGACATGACTGTCCGTCAACCTTAAACAATAATCTTTGTCAGTTTTATTTTTCAGTCTTTATGATGGTCGATACTTGATCTATCTCTTACTGTTACATCCCCGGGCAACACCGGGCTCTACTGCTAGTCTAAATATAAAAATCAAAATCTCTAATTCAAGATTATTTCCAGATTAATTTTTAATTACTTAGCAACATTTCTTTTTTTAACAAATAATTTTAGAAAATTAATAGTGAAATCTTAGCAGAGGCTATCACCCTGTGTTAGGATGCAAGGAAAACAAGGGCAATTAACAAGTGGTTCCACGATACCCAAAACTTCCAATCGCCCGACCAGAGGACTTACTGCCGGATGTAATTTATCGTCATATCCAGGACTACACGTATTCGTAGTTTTCGACATCTGGCTTACAAGGTGCTTCGAAAAAACGAGAGAATTATCAAGCAGCCACTACCATCTTTTAGAACTGATATTACGTAACAGTCCAGTACTCTTTTCTTTGTTTCTGTTGCTTCAAGTCACTTCTTTATCTGTGAGGAGATTGTCCTGCATTCACTGCCATATATGAGGACTGATATTTCGTTAAAGATCAGTACTCTTTTCTTTGTTTCTGTTGCTTCAAGTCTCTTCTTTATCTGTGAGGAGATTGTCCAGTATTCACTGCCATATAGGAGGACTGATATTACGTAACAGTTCAGTACTCTTTTCTTTGTTTCTGTTGCTTCAAGTCTCTTATTCATCTGTGAGGAGATTGTCCAGTATTCACGGCCATATAGGAGGACTGATATTACATAACAATTCAGTACTCTTTTCTATGCTTCTGTTTCTTCAAGTCTCTTCTTCATCTGTGAAGAGATTGTCCAGCATTCATTGCCATATAGGAGGACTGATATTACATAACAGTTCACTATTCCTTTCTTTGTTTCTGTTTCTTCAAGTCTCTTCTTCATCTGTGAGGAGATTGTCCATCATTCACTGCCATATAGGAGGACTGATATTACATAAAAGTTCAGTACTCTTTTCTTTGTTTTTCTTGCATTAAGTCTCTTCTTCATCTGTAAGGAGATTGTCCAGCATTCACTCCCATATAGGGGGACTGATATTACGTAACAGTTCAGTACTCTTTTCTTTGTTTCTCTTGCTTCAAGTCCCTTCTTCATCTGTGAGGAGATTGTCCAGCATTCACTACCATATATGAGGACTGATATTACGTAACAGTTCGGTACTCTTTTCTTTGTTTCTGTTGCTTCAAGTCTCTTCTTCATCTGTGATGAGATTCTCCAGCATTCACTGGCATATAGATAGACTGATATTAGGTAACATTGCAGTACTCTTTTCTTTGTTTCTGTTGCTTCAAGTCTCTTCTTCATCTGTGAAGAGATTGTCCAGCATTCATTGCCATATAGGAGGACTGATATTACATAACAGTTCACTATTCCTTTCTTTGTTTCTGTTTCTTCAAGTCTCTTCTTCATCTGTGAGGAGATTGTCCATCATTCACTGCCATATAGGAGGACTGATATTACATAAAAGTTCAGTACTCTTTTCTTTGTTTTTCTTGCATTAAGTCTCTTCTTCATCTGTAAGGAGATTGTCCAGCATTCACTCCCATATAGGGGGACTGATATTACGTAACAGTTCAGTACTCTTTTCTTTGTTTCTCTTGCTTCAAGTCCCTTCTTCATCTGTGAGGAGATTGTCCAGCATTCACTACCATATATGAGGACTGATATTACGTAACAGTTCGGTACTCTTTTCTTTGTTTCTGTTGCTTCAAGTCTCTTCTTCATCTGTGATGAGATTCTCCAGCATTCACTGGCATATAGATAGACTGATATTAGGTAACATTGCAGTACTCTTTTCTTTGTTTCTGTTGCTTCAAGTCTCTTCTTCATCTGTGAGGAGATTGTCTAGCATTCACTGCCAAATAGGAGGACTGATATTACGTAACAGTTCAGTAATCTTCCCTTTCTTTCTGTTGCTTCAAGCCTGTTCTTCAACTGTGAGGACTGATATTACGCAACTTTTCCACACTCTTTCTTTTGTTTCTAACGAAATTTTTCTGTTTTTCCTACTCTGCTTCGCTTTTGGAAGACATTTTTCGCTATCCCAATGCTATTCCGAACACTCCAGTCACTACTACTATTCAATCTTTCAATTATTCCGATATTCCGGAATAGAATTTCGATTATCCTCTTTGTCTACCACCATCAACAATGCTACTCTACAATGCAAACAACAAAGCATATTGTTCTTCAGCACATAAGCGATCATGGTTCTCCACGACTTCTAAGCAACATTTCTCTCTTTATCATCCCTGTCAGTCTCTGCTCTACCATCTACTTACTATTTCTCTCTTGTCTCTTCTTGTTCTGTGAGTGTCAAATCCTCCAAGCCCTCTTTGCTCAATATGTGTCCCAGAAATTTCAACCGTCTCTTTCTGGTTGTAAGTATAAGTCTCCTTTCGGATTGCATTCTCGTCGCTCATATATTCTGTCCATGGTATTCTCAGCATCTTTCTGTAGAACCACGTCTCTCTTGCTTCAGATCTCTTCTTTTTCTGTGAGTAAACTGGCACTATTCGGCATTGTGAGTATTCAGTACTCTTTTCGGTACTCCTGTTTAACAGCATTCACTGCCATACAGGAGGAGAATTCATAGTAGATATGAGACTGTATGTCTTATTTTCTGCATTCTTTCTTTTTGTTTTGTTTCTTAGGAATATTTTGCTTAGTTTCTGAAAGGCACCTTTCGCTTTTCTAAAACGTCTTTGGATCTCCGTATTGCATTTTTGTCGTCTGTTAAGACACTATCCAGAAATCACTTTTTCCCCACCAGTGTTCCCTGCACCCCTGGGGCTCCGGAAGAGGCTACTAGGGGTTCCACGAGAAACTGTGATAAATAGGTTAATGGATTTTTGAGTAATTTTTGTCTTATTTTATATTAGTAATTTACACGTACGGCTTATTGTTGAAAAGATTCTTGGTTATTATAATAAAGGCTTCAACCTTTTACATTATTTAAAATTATAATAATCATAGGGAATGTATTTAGCGATGGCTGTATGGCGTCAGTGTAAAACCGCATTCACTGGTTAGAGGTCAGAACCTCCTGTATGTGGAGGATTCATGTATCATTATGTGACTCTCTTAGTTACAAGATGCATAGACACATACGTACACAAAACCTTCTGAGCTGGAGTCTGACCAATTACAACTGAGTTATGAATGTTTCACTGATTTAAGTATTTACTTATGCTAGCGTTTAGATCAGTGTTTCCCAAACGATGGAAATATCAGGTGCTATAAAGTGCTAGTGTTCCGCAAGAGGTCGCTAGGAGTTCCGCAAGAGGTTGCTAGGAGTTCCGCAAGAAGTCGCTATGGGTTCCACAAGAGGTCGCTAGGAGTTCCGCAAGAGGTCGCTATGGGTTCCACAAGAGGTCGCTAGGAGTTCCGCAAGAGGTCGCTATGGGTTCCACAAGAGGTCGCTAGGAGTTCCGCAAGAGGTCACTAGGGGTTCCGCGAGAAACCGTGATTTTGTTTAAAACTTTCTTGTCGTTCACATATTCTGTCCAAGGTATTCTCAGCATCCTCCTGTAGAATCACGTCTCTTTTGATTCAAATCTCTTCTTATTCTGTGAGTTAACAAGCCCTATCCGCCTTGTGAATAAACAGTTCAGCATTAACTGACACAGGAGGAGAATTCATCGTGGAAATGAGATAGTATGTCTTATTTTCAGCATTCTTTCTTTTGTTTCTGAGGAATTCTTCGCTTAGTTTCTGAAAGGCGTCTGTCGCCATTCCAAAGGCGTCTTTGGATCTCTGTATCGCATTTTCGTCATCTGTTAAGACACTATCCAGAAATCGGTTTTTCTCCACCAGTGTTCCCCGCACCCCTGGGGCTCCGGAAGAGGTCGCTACGGGTTCTGCGAGAGATAGTGATAAATAAGCTAATGGATTTTTGAGTTATTTTTGTTTTAATTTATATTCGTAATTTCATGATACGCGTACGGCATATTCTCCGAAAATCTTTGGTTACATTAATGACTTCAACCTCTTATATAAAATAATAATAATAATAATAATAATAATAATAATAATAATAATAATAATAGGGAATGTATTTAGTGATGTCTATGGGGTGTCAGTGTGAAACCGACTTCACCGGTCAGTGGGCAGAAACTCTTGTACGTGGAGGATTCGTGTATCATTGAGTGACTCGCTCGAGTACAAGACGCATGCACAGTGTCTATATATTATGTTTACCACGTGCACTATGATAAAAATATAAAAGAGATTGATGTTAATAATGGTATATAATAATTTTTATGCAAGGTTTTCCTGAGACATGAAAACTATTTCAAGGGTTCCACAACGGTAAACATGTTCGAGAAACACTGATCCAGATAGTTAAACTTCTGGACCTGCTTGATATTGACGCCCCCGATACGTAACTCACAACCTGGACTGTCCCTTTTGTTGACGACCACGCTTTCTGTCTTCTTAATGTTAATCGTATTTTTTTTTTCCTTGCTTTCCTTTACGACTTTGTTTCGGAGTTCGACCTGACACCAGTGTTATCGTCTTTGTCCTTTCTATCTTTTCGACTGTTCCTACTCTGCTTCTTTTTATATTTGCTTTGTTTTTTTTGTTTTTTTTAATTCTTTCTTTATTTTCTCTTTTTCCTCCTTTACCTTTTCTTATGATAATATTTCTATCTACCTTTCTTTCTTTTATGATTTTTAATAATTTCCTTTCTTTTTCTTTCTATTTCCTCATAATCCGTTGCGGTTATGCGAAACTTTTTCACTTTCTTTCTTTTTTTCTTTCTTTCTTTCTTTTACCTTATTTGTTTCACATCCTCTTTTTTTTAATCACCGCGGTTTAGAGATTCTTTCACCTCTGCATGTGCATCTATCTATCTATTTATCTATCTATCTATCTATCTATCTCAGTCTGTTCATATCTATCTATCTATCTCAGACATTTCTTTTTTCTTTCCTTCTCTTTTTCCTTCTTTCGTTCTTTCTTTCTATCTTTTGCTTTATTTGTTTATTTCTTAACATTTTATCACCGCAATTTTCCAACTTTTTCACATCTACGTTTACCCCTATCTATCTATCTATCTATCTATCTATCTATCTATCTATCTATCTCTCTCTCTCTCTCTCTCTCTCTCTATATATATATATATATATATATATATATATATATATATCATAATCTGTACATGGTATCTATTTACCTATCACGTAGATAGATATCATGTACATCTATCTATCTATCTATCTATATATCTGTCTGTCTGTCCGTCTCTCTGTCTGCCTATCTATCTATTTCAATCTGTTCATATTTGTCTATCTATTTCAATCTGTTAATATCTATCTATTTATCTATCTGTCTCTTCATATCTATCTCATTGTGTTCATATCTATCTCAATCTATTGATAGCTCTCTGTTCCTATTTTCTATTTTAATCTGTTTATATCTATCTATCTATCTATTTCAATCTGTTCATATCTATCTATTTCAATCTGTTCATATCTATCTATTTCAATCTGTTCATAGCTATTTATCTATCTATCGACCTACCTATCTATCTGTTTATATCTCTCTATCTCAATGTGTTCATATCTATCTATCTATCTCTCTCTCTCTCTCTCTATATATATATATATATATATATATATATATATATATATATATCATAATCTGTACATGGTATCTATTTACCTATCACGTAGATAGATATCATGTACATCTATCTATCTATCTATCTATCTATCTATCTATCTATCTATCTATCTGTCTGTCTGTCTGTCCGTATGTCTGTCTGTCTGCCTATCTATCTATTTCAATCTGTTCATATTTATCTATCTATCTATTTCAATCTGTTAATATCTATCTATTTATCTATCTGTCTCTTCATATCTATCTCATTGTGTTCATATCTATCTCAATCTATTGATAGCTCTCTGTTCCTATTTTCTATTTTAATCTGTTTATATCTATCTATCTATCTATCTATCTATTTCAATCTGTTCATATCTATCTATTTCAATCTGTTCATAGCTATTTATCTATCTATCGACCTACCTATCTATCTGTTTATATCTCCCTATCTCAATGTGTTCATATCTATCTATCTATCTATCTATCTATCTATCTATCTATCTATCTATCTATCTATTTCATTCTGTTCATATCTCAATAACACAATCTATTCATATCTACTAATCTTAGACAGTTCTTTTTCCGTTCTTTTTCTCTTCCTCACATTTGTTGTAATTGTTTTTGTTTTTTTGTTTTTTTTGTCTTTTCTTTTGCCTCAATATTTTCCGATCCTTTTACCTTTGCCGTTATCTATCTATCTATCTATCTATCTATCTATCTATCTATCTATCTATCTATCTTTCTCTTTATTTATCAATCTCTGTTCATTATATTTCTTTCTTTATTTCTCTCCCTTCGCAGTCTTCCAACTCTTTCACCTCTGTTTTTGCCCACGCTGTCACTTGTCGGCCGAACCATTATTGGCACCAGCTGAATGGAATGCTGTTAGTGCATACGGAACGAAGTCTGTTGGTGCAAAGAATAGAGTTTGGGATTTTTGAAATTCCGGCCAAGCCTTTCGACGGATGATTGTGATCTGGAGGGTGGAGAAAAGAATGGATGTAGGAATGGGTAAGGCTGAGGTTTTAGGTGCACTGGGCAGGCCTGGGTGAATGGAAAACAAGAAGGGATGAAGAATAGAATATAATTAAGAAATTGAGATAGTGGAAGGAAGGAAGGAAGGAAGGAAGGAAGGAAGGAAGGAAGGAAGGAAGTGTCTTGACGATAAGAAATAAAAAAGCAAATACGAAGCAGAAAAAAAACAATGATAAACGAAACAAACAAAAAGAGTAGAAAGAAAGAAAGAAAGAAAGAAAGAAAGAAAGAAAGAAAGAAAAATCTCGTAAGAAAGAAATAAAAAATATCAACGATGGAAAGAAAGAAAGAAAGAAAGAAAGAAAAATTTTGTAAGAAAGAAAGAAAGAAAAACATAAGAAGAAAGAAAGAAGAAAATATCAAAGAAAGAAAGAAAAATATTGGAAGAAAGAAAAAGAAATAGCATTGAAAGGAAAAAGAAAGAAAAAATGGTATTCTTCGAAGGAATAAAGAAAGAAATATTAAAGAAAGATAGAAAGAATAATCTTGGAAGGAAGAATAAAGTAAATAAGAAAGAAAGAAAGAAAGAAAGAAAGAAAGAAAGAAAGAAAGAAAGAAAGACAGAAAGAAAAATCTCGTAAGAAAGAAAAAGGAAATATCAACGATGGAAAAGAAAGAAAGAAAGAAAGAAAGAAAGAAAGAAAGAAAAATCTCGTAAGAAAGAAAAAGGAAATATCAACGATGGAAAAGAAAGAAAGAAAGAAAGAAAGAAAGAAAGAAAGAAAGAAAGAAAGAAAGAAAAAAAATCTCGTAAGAAAGAAAAAGGAAATATCAACGATGGAAAAGAAAGAAAGAAAGAAAGAAAGAAAGAAAGAAAAATCTCGTAAGAAAGAAAAAGGAAATATCAACGATGGAAAAGAAAGAAAGAAAGAAAGAAAGAAAGAAAGAAAGAAAGAAAGAAAGAAAGAAAGAAAGAAAGAAAAAAAAATCTCGTAAGAAAGAAAAAGGAAATATCAACGATGGAAAAGAAAGAAAGAAAGAAAGAAAGAAAGAAAGAAAGAAAAATGAAAGAAAAATATTGGAAGAAAGAAAAAGAAAGAAATATCAGTGAAAGGAAAAAGAAAGAAAAAAATGGTAATTTTGCAACGAAGCAGTGAGACAAAAATGTCCAAGCAGATAATAATGCGGGAGGGAAAAACAAGGGTAGCAAGATGGACTGTAGTCAGCGATTGACTGTCATCGGTGATATGACGTTTTGCTAGCGTCAGAGAAAGCCAAATTTTACATGGAACCAAATCTGGACGATGGTGAATGACTGACAGACATGGGTGAATGCGATGTTTCAATGAATGAATCAATCAATACATCACCTCTTGATGATTGCCCAGCGCCAAAGCCCCCACAATGAAAAAAGGTTGGTTGGCCCAATTAGTTTTGCTTTCTCCTGAATATTCTCCTTGTTGAAGATTATCCTGCGCCAAGTCACCTTCAATAGAAAATGGTTAACTGATTTGTTTTTACTACTTCATAAAGTTTCAACAAGTTCCTTAAGTGTCGATTTACTTCCTTTCAGTAGACAAATTTAGCGCCATCTTCCGAATGTAAAAGTATTTTAACATACAAATCTCGTCCTGGGTATGACGATAAACAACATCAGACAGCAAGGTCTCTGATCAGGAGATAGGAGGTTTTGAGGAATAGGGGACCACCTGTTACTGTCTGTTGTTCCCATGCCCAACCTGAACCGGCGTGGTAGCAACTGTTAGGGTCCCAGCTATGGATAAATAGTTAATTCTCGAACTGGGGTCGAACATTGTTAAAGTATAAAAATATAAGCAATGCATTTTCATAGTAAAAAAAAATTTACCAGCAATGCATGTTTTTAAAGAAAATTCCTAATGTTCCCGTGAGATGCTCAAAATCGATCACCGCCGATCAGACCCCGAACTACCGCCAGTCACGATGAACGGATGTCCCCACGAAAAGGCCCCGTACCTGGAGAGAATACTGGGACACAAACTCACATCCTACCTTATCATTACCAGCAATACATGTTTTTAAAGAAAATTTGTAATGCTCCCAAGAGATGCTCAAAATCTATCATCGCCGATCAGACCCCGGACTACGGCCAGTCACGATGAACGGATGTCCCCTCGAGGAAGCCCCGTGCCTCGAGAGGATAGTTTGCTTCAAACTCACACCCGACTTCAAGTGGAATTCCCATATATACGGAGTTTATGCGGAAACGTTAGCAGTACAGAGTTGAAAAAGATTTAGAAGGTTTTCTCTCTAACCGTTTTCTCTCTAATCCTGTCTAATCGGTAGATCCCTGAAGGTTGTTATTAACGGTCAGTCCTCCGAGGTTCTGGCGGTTAACGCAGCCGTGTCCCACGGCTCACTTCTCGGACCAATCCTCTTTCATAAATGATCAACCTAAGAATATACTCCGATCATTTGTAAACCTCTATGCCTATAATACGATGATGTACGAGTGTACGTCTAAAAGTCTTGATGATCAGAGATTGGCAGCTGACCTCTCGTCCGATTTCACACTAACTTCCCAGTGGAGGTGGGGGGAGAAACTGGCTGGTTACATTCAATGACTCTAAAACGAAAGTGGTTACATTCCATCGCCGCCGAACAGACACCGAACTACCGCCATTCACGATGAACGGATGTCCCCTCGAGGAAGCCCCGTGCCTTGAGAGAATATGAAGCCCAAAGTTGGAAGTGGATTGTCGTTCTTATGTAAATGAGTTAATGCCACTAAGCATTTAGAGGTCATCTAGTTTGGTTGGCTTCAGACACCTAGTGATCGATCTGCAAGAGGCGTTTATGGTAGGGTCTTTCTTTCTTTCTTTCTCTGTTATTTATTTCTGTCTTTCTGTCTTTCTTTGATATTTCCTTTCTTTTCTTTTTTCCAAGATTCTTCTTTCTTTTCTTTGCGCGTGAGGATCTGCTGGTGGGGCATATTCTGCTGTAGAGTAGCAAAGGGCCAAATATGCATTATATATATATATATATATATATATATATATATATATATATATATATATATACAGAGAGAGAGAGAGAGTCCGCCCCCAAAATGTATACACATTTCAGGAATGGAAAAATTGGTCTTTCCTAGTTTAATCAAATTGCGATAACACTGTTTACTGTAGTACGATATTTTCTCGACAGATGGCATTACCCCCATGGCAGTTGCTCAAAAAAGGTTACTTGTATTAATCTCGTGAAGTCTGAATAAAATTAGTATTACAATATCTATACAAGTTTTCCCTTTCCTGAAGTCTGTATACATTTTTGCTGGACTATATATATATATATATGTGTGTGTGTGTGTGTGTGTTTCTCTCTCTGTGTATGTGTGTCTGTTTTTCTGTGTGTTTGTGAAGATGTACAGCAATCCCATTAGAAACTTTGACCAACGTTACCCAAGCAGTATTTCGGTGCACTAATAAATCTCTGGACGCTGAAGGCAGTATTTTGAGATTATCTTGAAGTTATAAATTCCAAAGTTAACTTGTATTAAACTTGTGATATCTGAATAAATTTAATATTACAATATGTATACAAGTTTTTCCTTTTCTGAAGTGTGTATACATTTTTATCGCGGATATATATGTTTGTGAGTGTGTGAGAAAGAGAGAGCGATATATATATATATTGGACCTGCTACTGGTAACATTTACAAGCTGACGCATGAGCAGATAGCCGGCGTCTAAATCCGCTCACACGCCAGCTTTCTTTGACAAAAAGAAAGATATGTGAAAAGATGGATTAGTTTATTGTAGGAACCAACGGCCAACATCTATGTATATATTAATATTCCGCAAAAATCTAATACTTAGGTTGGTTTCCAGGCGCGTAGTTAAACCACGAGGTGTGAGGCACCCTCAGTTCTATTTTAAGAAGCCCTTGGGAGTGGAGGAATCCTGGTTCTTGTTGGGACATCGCCCTAGTATAGCAATTTTCCAAGTGTAGCTTAGATGTGGCACGAGGCCGAAAGTATAGGGCACCTAGTGAGGATCGAACTCACTACTCAGTCATAATTACTCTAGCAAGACAAGCTTGCTAACCATTACACCGCCTCGAGGTGCCTTTATTTTCTAAGCGTAGCATAGATGTGGTACAAGGCCGAAAGTATGGAGCACCTAGTGAGGATCGAACTCACTTTTCAGTCGTAACTGATCTAGCGAAACAAGCTTTTTAACCATTACACCACGTCGAGGATCCCCAAAAATGATTTTCTAATCATCAAAAAAAACGCCGAAAGCAAGGGACACCCAGCGAGGATTGAACTCACTACTCAGTTGTAACACGAGACTAGATTGCTAACCATTAAACTACGTCGAAGTGTCCAAATGATTTTCTAAGCGTAGCTTAGATGTGGCACGTGGCCGAAAGTGTGGCGCACCTAGTGAGGAGTGAACCTATTACTCAGTCGTAAGTAATCTAGCGAGACCAGTTTGCTAACCATTACACCACGTCCAGGTGCCAAAACGGTAACTAGTATATGAAACCTGAAGGTGTCTGGTTTGCCACCGGCAATATAGAAAATTGTGCTGTGAAGTGAGTTTTACGTTGTGCTACGTTCTATCAACTTAAAAAGAAAATCATGCATAGGATTGGATTTGCGGTTCTTCTGAGTCATTTAAGACGTCCTCACCGATATGTAAATCATTCCTGAAATGTTCGTTTGGGAGTTATGAGTCCCTGGGGTTGTTTTGCTCGGTCACGAGTTGACTTTCACCATGTATGTATGCAGATGATTAAATAACGAATTATTAGGACGGATTATACATTTAAAATAGTTCACTATATATTTAGCTTCATCCAAAAATTAATTTGTATACACGCACACACACACACACATACACACACACATATATATATATATATATATATATATATATAGTTTGTTTTGTTTTTTTGATCACGTGGTTATGGTTTTTTGTTTATTGACTTTAAGTATTCCGTTCTTTTGCTACCTTTTTAGCCAGCTTTCCCTGACGATCTGCTTAGGTGAAACCTTGGTAGGTTTGTCTAGCTCTTAGGTTTTTAGGTTTAACTAGGTCTGCTCTACTTACTGTATTTATTTTGTTATTTTGCTTACTCGTATCGGGGTGTTATTTCTTTGGAGTTTGAACTTGCATGCTAGACGATTATTTTCGGCTAACGTACATGTTCTTGGTTCTTTGTTTTTTTATACCTTTTTTTCCCTTTGGTATTGGTTTGATTATTTACAAATCAAGACACCAAAAGTTTTTTCCGGACGAGTATAATTTCTTATACTCATAAGATTACTACTACTACTACTACTACTACTACTAATAATAATAATAATAATAATAATAATATATATATATATATATATATATATATATATATATATATATATATATATATATATATATATATATATAAGAAAGATTGTTTCTGTGTGGTTCTTATATGTAGATATATTAGGTCTAAAGGCCTAATAATATACAATAAATATTATTTTTATTATCATTATTATTATTGTTTTTTATCTCGCATTTCTTCCATCGGCTTACTATATATACACGTATATATAACTATTTTGTCAGATTTTACGCAATAGTCATGGTCTAACGATTGTATTTAAGCATGAAATGGACTTTTGCCTCATTGTGTTGACTATACACTTTTATACTTACATACGCACTATCCCTGATATTGAGAAATTTAACCCATAAATATAGCATACTGTAAAACCGTATCTTATCACACGCACGCACACACACGTATACACACACACACACACACATATATATATATATATATATATATATATATATATATATATATATATATGAATAAAAATAACAATAGGAAAACTGGTAATTGCTGACGCGTTTCG
>OZ010614.1:34967038-34982038 GCA_963932145.1 Acanthosepion lycidas | reverse complement strand
AATATATATATATATATATATATATATATATGAATGATAAAAGTTTTATTTTGCCCCCAAATATATATATATATATATATATGAATGATAAGTTTTATTTTGCCCCCAATATATATATATATATATATATATATATATATATATATATATATATATATATATATATATATATATATGAATGATAAAAGTTTTATTTTGCCCCCAACTGCCCATTTTCATACAGGGTTACTTCGCTAAATATAACTAATCCCAAAAGATATGTATACAATTGGACCAGAAATTGTAAATCTGCGGTTAAATTTAAACACAAATAGAAAAACACTACCCCATTAAAATCTAACTTTTAATTCATATGTGATGTAAAAATTATAACTGAACGTTTAGGTTGGTGCAAAAATAATGACGTAATAATGTCGTTTTTTGACGTATTTTTTAACGTCAAAAAACGACATTATTACGTCATTATTTTTGCACCAACCTAATAATAATATCCTATACAAAAAAAAAAAAAACATTTTTACATCTTCAGGAGAAATATTTTAAAACAATTTTCTCGTATGCAAGAATTTAATTTCTTCTTTGCTGATCGCTTCCTTTATAATGATGGCGTCGATGACTACATTCACCGCCACCGTTGAGGTTCAGGACTGGAAGTTTCCAGTTTCGCCAAACCCTGGCCCATTACCTGTTCCCTATAGCCGTTTGGTTGTTTGGGGGTGAGAGAAAATCAGAGTAGAAGAAAGTGCCTCAACTTGCCCGAAAGTGATCCACACACTTGATTTCATGGCCTTCCATTGCGGTACATATGAAATGGGACATGAAGAATCCAATTGTGATACTGCACCGTCTGTCGTTAATTCTGTTAAAATTTTGAGTGGCGCCTTCTGTAGCATATCCGTCATGCGTAGAGCTCTTCATCCGCCGGTTCAACCGTTGAGATCTGTTGTAATGGTCACCATTGGCGTCTTTGGTGTTAGTCGCGCTTAATCTGTGTACTCTAAGTAGATATTAGGTAAATGCGAAATTATGCATAAGCAGAAGGATGTATAACTGTTAACAAGTTGATCTTGCAGATCATTGCTATTGAGTAGCACTTGCTAACTGTCCCATAATGAAGTTAGTGTTTCTCTAGAAAATCCTTATAATATGATTCAAAAGAACAAGTCATCGTTGGCTTTATATCGTATCCAAGAACTTAATTTCTTCTTTGGTGATCGCTTCCTTTATGATAATGGCGTTGATGAATACACTGACCGCCACCAATTTTTACCAAAACCTTCTCTCGTCACCCATTCCCTATCGCTTTTTGACTTCACGAGAGGTGAGAGAAAATCAGAATAGAAAAATGCGTCGATGGCGTGAATTTGTTTAAGGTGGATCTCAATTGGCCAGGAAGTGACCCACACACTTGATTTCATGACCTCCTCTGCGGTACACACGCAGATTCCAGTTATGAAACAGCAACGAACTGCCGCTGAGTCTTTTATAATATCGAATGGCGCCTTCTTTAGCATATCCGTCATGCGTAGCCCTCTTCATCCGCCGGTTCAACCGTTGAGATCTTTTGTAATCGTCATCCGCTTGTTCCCCCGTTGGGGACTTCAGGGTTAGTCTCCACTTAGTCTGAGTTCACGTCTTGCCGCCAAGAGTGGTCCTACCAAGAGTTTATATCTCTCGACGGCAACGTTCTCAGAGTCATTGGACCGCGCAAGCCCCTCCATCACGACAAGGAATGACCATCAGAGGCACAAACATAGAAATATACACATACACATTTTACATTGGATTATAAAGCAATTTCATCATAAAATAATGTATTTTTTTCAAAAGAGAAAAAAATAAACAAAATATATGATTTCTTTCGTAAGGGAAATCAAAATTTGCTTTGCCATCAAGTCGTTTGAAACTGAATTAATTTAAACACACGCTGGGTTTTAAGATGGCTTCACTAATATAAGTGAGGAAGCAAGGCTCATTTTCAATAATAAAAACTCAAAAAAATAGACGAAAATAAAACGAAAAAAAAAAATACGTATACCGCTAAATGTAATGTATAATTATAATTATGAGTAGCACATTCGCTTTCCTGACCATGAGACCCGGGTTCGAATCACACCAGGGTTGATTTGTCAGGAAGGAGACTTCTTGGGGTTATCAGTCTGGAGGAGGTGATCCCAGCGTGTGAAGTGACTGAAAACCATACCACGGATTGACCCCAAGTCTTGTCAGTGAAACTGGGTAGACGGAACTCTTGGGGGCCGTCGGTGTTTGTGCTAGCACGAAGTCATCGTGACTGAGGGTTTGAGCGTGCTGGCCTTGATCACGCTAGATAACGCGTTCTCTTCCAGAAACTGTGACTAAGATCCGCTCAGCATAGGTAGGCTCTGTAGGGTGTTGAACAAACACAAATGTGCCTGAGCAGGTGTCTGCAATGGGGATTAGCTAGCCGGCTTAGTAGACTGGCTTTCTCGGATTCGAGTGACTGCGCTATTAACATTTATTTACATGATGTATAATAAGGCCGGGATTCTCAACCGCCGTCCCACGGCACACTGATGTGCCGCGCGACTCTCTTACGTGTGCCGTGAAATATTGTCACGGCATACATATATATGTATGCGGAAGTATTTAAATAAATTTATAGATATTAAACTTCTTTTCAAATATTTTTTCACTATTCTTCGGTTATGTTATTCTAAATAATTTGTTTTAATATTCATGAAGCCGCAGACCTGATGCGTCAGTAATATTCAAAGCAAGTTGCTACTTTTTATTCATAGATTCCTTCAGAGCATTTACTTGTGTTGTTTTTATCGGAACGTTTCCGAGTTTCTTTTTATCTGAATCTGAATCAAACGTATTATTCATCAAGATAGAGCTATACATCACAGCTTCACATTCCTACTTCTCCACATAGTCACCACCTCTTTCCATAACAGTGTTTCTACCTACAAGCGCATGTATTCCAGATTCGTAAAGCTCTACTGGCTGCAGACTTAGCCAATTCCTTAGAGTAGTTTTCACTTCTTCAGCACCACCTGATTTAGCACCCACAGACTTCTACTTCTTTGGTCCAATGAAAGAGGCACTAGAGAGCAAATGTTATGGGGGTGATAAGGAAATGATGTAAGGAATTGGTTACATTAGCAACCCTCCGTGTTTTACGAAGCTAGGATACATCTCCTCATTCGTAGGTGGAATACTGCCATTGAAAGAGGTGGCTACTATTTTGAGAAGTAAGGATATATACCTATATTTTGCTGTATAATATGTTTGATTGTGTTCCTTATATCTTATGTAATAAAACAAATTGCATTACTTTTTGACTCACCCTTGTAAGTATAAGTTTCCTTTTCCTTCACATTTCCTTTAAAACTCATTACTCACATACTTTGTCCGCGATATATTCAGCATCCTTCTGTATAACCATATCTTTTTTAATCATTTCACCCGCCCTCAAGAAAGGCAATAAAGCCACTAGGATGCAAGTCATTACTGAGAGTGACTGAATATGAGAAAACAATATTAAGGAGAGAGATGAATAAAAGAAGAGCAATTAAGAAGACAAATTTTTGAAGATCAAAGTTGATTGGGAAGCAAGAAGCCGGAAGAGAGTTCCACAGTCAAGAAGTGCGAGAGAAGAAACTGTTATGGTTACGTCTAGACATTTCAACTGTAAAATGATGAGACCTAAGCATCAGTCTAGTACTGCGCTTAAATTCGTACCATAGTACCTAGACTTTATGGATCTTATGAATTTTACTAATCGCTTTTGTTTTAATTTTCCTCTTCATCTGAGAAAAATACCCAACATACATTGCCATATAGAAGGATTGATATTACAGCACTGTTTTCTTTCATTTGTATAACTTACGTGCATGAAGTCTACAACATGGAAATACGCTGGAAAGTGTTTTACTGTAGAAATGCATTTCTAATGATTTTAGAATGCGGTGAAGCATTCTATAGTAATTCTCAGAGGTATTGAAGCAAAGCAAGCATTACTCTCGGAATATATCTATTGTATCTATAATGTGTTTTTGCTATCGACATCTGAATATTCTGGAACACATCACGAGGGACAAGGGCAACGACAATCAAATGTATTACAAGCAAATGAAGCAGGGGAAAGCAGCGAGTAAACTACTTAACAGTTTACTTAGAGCAGCAAATTTGTAAAGTGCCATTATTGCTTAGAGCAGCGTTTTATCAACCGGGATACCAATGTGCCCTGAATGTTAACAGAAAAGTAATTTATGAATTATTTTCATATTTAAAAAATCTTTATTTTTAAAATGCTAGAGATCCCAAGCACATGGCTTCTATTTCAAAGTCAAGACTTTGTAATTTGATATTTTAAACTGGATACCAAATCCATTAATCTTTAAGAAGGGGTGGATAATCCTTTCTCTTTTGCCTTCCTCAGAGGATTTAAATCAGTCATTAGCGGCCTCTTTAAAGAAAATAGCAGATTCTTAATAAATCCATTTAAATGATCGTCCTGAGTAAGACGATAAACTACACCCGCGTCGTGAGTATGACGATAAACTACATCCGGCAGCAAGGCCTCTGATCGGAAGATTAGAGGTTTTTGAGGAGCGTGGAACCACCTCTTAATTGCTGGTGTTCCCAGGTCCACCCTGCCACGGGGTGATAGCACCTGTTAAGGTCCCAGTTATGAGCAAATAGTGAACCCCCAAAAGCTATAAAAATATAAAAATGCATTTTTATGGTGAAGATGCCAGCAATACATTTTTTTATATTAAAAAAAGGACCAAGAATATATATTTATAATAGAATTTACCAAACTGGTGTCGAAACGCTATGAAAGTGTAAAAATAGGTTTTAATATCAGCAACACATTTTCGTAAAAGATTATTGCCAGCAATGAATTTTTGAAGAAAAAAAATATTAGCAGCAATATATTTTTGAAAAAAAAAAAAATTACCAGAAATGAAAAAGAAAAGTTGGCATTAAATAAACCATTGAGGTTGATAAGCCGTAAAACAAAACTAACCAAACCTTTAAATGAAAACTGTACCATTAATCTTCTTTGGGGATGTCAAACTATTCATATTTTGAAACTTCCTGGCTAGTGTTATTAAAATTCAAAATGAGCCTCAGAGTTTTAGTTATTCTATTAGGTTGGTGCAAAAATAATGACGTAATAATGTCGCTTTTTGACGTATTTTTTAACGTCAAAAAACGACATTATTACATCATTATTTTTGCACCAACCTAATACAAGTTCGCCCTAAAATTAAGAAAAGATTGTGAAACACTGTCTTACAGATTATAACACTATTGACATACTGAATGCAAGAGGAAGAAGGGGAAAAAGAGAGTAAGCTGTCTGTCCGAATAGATGCCAGAATAGGGACAGAGAGCAGTGGTAAAAATAAAATGTTACTTACAGAAACAAAAGAACGGAAGTTGTGGAGAGCCATAATCGTCAACGTGCTGATGGTCTAGTTTAGTTTGTTTTACGACATATCAACCTCAATATCAAAGTTCCGACAAGATTTTTATTGCTGGTAAAAAATCTTTTCCAAAAATGTATTGCTGGTAATATTTTTTCCTTTTTCTATAAATGTCTTGCTGGTAATAATTTTTTCCAAAAATGTATTCCTGCTAATAAAGTACTGCTGGTAATAATTTTCTTTTCAAAAATGCATTGCTGATAAAAAAAAAAAAATTTCCAAAAATGCATTGCTGTGTTGTTAGTAATATATTTTTCAAAAAATGTATTGCTGTTATTAAAATCTATTTTTACACTTTCATGATATTTTGACCCCAGTTTGTGGGTTAACTATTTGTCTAAAGCTGGGACCTTTATCAGGAGCTACCACCCCTGAAACACCATCAATTCTCCTCACGCTCCTCAAAACCTCCTGATCTTGATGCTGGATATAGTTTATCGTCATACCCAAAACACCTCATTGGAGGTGTCTTATCCCTCTCAGATGTGCAGTTGGCGTATTCTGAAGTCCCAGCTGAGTTAACGTGCTGAATGGACATGGCATAAAAAAGAATATTCAAATGCACCGTTAATGATTTTTTTATTGTAAATGAAATTATTGTAGAAAGGCATTGTGAATTAATTTATTATAAAAGTGCATTGGAAATCAAATATTATCAGTGATTTCTTCAAGAATAGTATGTATAATTTATGTCTATATATTAGGTTGGTGCAAAAATAATGACGTCATAATGTCGTTTTTTGACGTATTTTTTAACGTCAAAAAACGACATTATTACGTCATCATTTTTGCACCAACCTAATAATAATCTCTGTGCACCAGCAATTGAACCTTTAGAGCGAGCGATTATTTTCTTTATACTCTAACCACTTAGCTGCGTGTTTTCTTGGTAGGAGTAAAGGTTGTATGAAGATGACACAGCGTTGATAGCAGACACAAAAAGAAAATTACAAGAATTCTTAAAGAAGGTAGTAAAGGAAAGAAAGAAGAAAGGACTAAACATCACTTCCAATGTATCGTTTTCAGCAAAAGAAACATCGCAACATGCAAATTACAAATTGGAGATAACAAAGTCAAACAAGCACAACAATCTAAATATCAGAGAATCCTGAAACCGAAGGCCCATTGGGATAGCGAAAAGATGCCTTTAAAAACTAAGCAAAGTATTAAATAACAGGAAAATTTCGTTAGAAACAAAGAAAACTGTACTGAACTGTTACGTAAGTCCTCCTATATGGCAGTGAATGTTGGACAATGTCCTCACATATGAAGAAGAGACTTGAAGCAACAGAAACAAAGAAAAGAGTACTGAACTGTTACGTAATAACAGTCCTCCTATATGGCAGTGAATGCTGGACAATCTCCTCACAGATGAAGAAGAGACTTGAAGCAACAGAAACAAAGAAAAGAGTACTGAACTGTTACGTAATATCAGTCCTCCTATATGGCAGTGAATGCTGGACAATCTCCTCACAGATGAAGAAGAGACTTGAAGCAACAGAAACAAAGAAAAGAGTACTGAACTGTTACGTAATATCAGTCCTCCTATATGGCAGTGAATGCTGGACAATCTCCTCACAGATGAAGAAGAGACTTGAAGCAACAGAAACAAAGAAAAGAGTACTGAACTGTTACGTAATATCAGTGCTCCTATATGGCAGTGAATGCTGGACAATCTCCTCACAGATGAAGAAGAGACTTGAAGCAAGAGAAACAAAGAAAAGAGTACTGAACTGTTACGTAATATCAGTCCTCCTATATGGCAGTGAATGCTGGACAATCTCCTCACAGATGAAGAAGAGACTTGAAGCAACAGAAACAAAGAAAAGAGTACTGAACTGTTAAGTAATATCAGTCCTCCTATATGCCAGTGAATACTGGACAATCTCCTCACAGATGAAGAAGAGACTTGAAGAAACAGAAACAAAGAAAAGAGTAATGAACTGTTACGTAATATCAGTCCTCCTATATGGCAGTGAATGCTGGACAATCTCCTCACAGATGAAGAAGAGACTTGAAGCAAGAGAAACAAAGAAAAGAGTACTGAACTGTTACGTAATATCAGTCCTCCTATATGGCAGTGAATGCTGGACAATCTCCTCACAGATGAAGAAGAGACTTGAAGCAACAGAAACAAAGAAAAGAGTACTGAACTTTTACGTAATATCAGTCCTCCTATATGGCAGTGAATGCTGGACAATCTCCTCACAGATGAAGAAGAGACTTGAAGCAACAGAAACAAAGAAAAGAGTACTGAACTGTTAAGTAATATCAGTCCTCCTATATGCCAGTGAATACTGGACAATCTCCTCACAGATGAAGAGGAGACTTGAAGCAACAGAAACAAAGAAAAGAGTAATGAACCGTTACGTAATATCAGTCCTCCTATATGGCAGTGAATGCTGGACAATCTCCTCACAGATGAAGAAGAGACTTGAAGCAACAGAAACAAAGAAAAGAGTACTGAACTGTTAAGTAATATCAGTCCTCCTATATGGCAGTGAATGCTGGACAATCTCCTCACAGATGAAGAAGAGACTTGAAGCAACAGAAACAAAGAAAAGAGTACTGAACTGTTAAGTAATATCAGTCCTCCTATATGGCAGTGACTTGAAGCAACAGAAATGTGGTTCTACAGAAATATGCTGGGAATTCCACGAACACGTAAGCAACGACGAACCAAAAAGACACTTATACTTAAGATCAGAAAGGGACAGGTAAAATTTCTAGGGCGAATAATGAGAAAAGAGGGCTTGGAAAATTTGATTGAAGGCAAGAGGGACAGAGGAAAACATCGCATAACCTACCTAACGGGTTTTAATAAATAGATGGCGGAACGAGGTTTAGAAGAGAAAACAAAAAAGCCAGAAAGGGCGCGAAATTGTGAAGAGCCATGATCGCCAACTTCCTGAAGGGACACGGTGCATAGAAGAAGAAATCTCTCCTTGCGCCGACCATCGAACCTTTAGTCCGTGCGATTTAAAAAAAAAAATGTTTTTTCTTTGTACTCCAACCCCTTAGCTGTAACTCGGAGGGTGTTCTTGACGGCTGTAAAGGTTGTTCGTACTTTGCGAACATTGCGGAGATACACACGCGCGCACAAAAAAAAAATGTAAAAACAAAACACACACACACAAGGATAAACAGACTGACTTAAGGTTATTGCGTATACGAAATAAAACGGAAGAGATTTCAATATCTAAATTCAGAAACTGTGATTTTCATATAAAAAAAAAATGGACTTCTGAAAAAAAAAAAAAGAAATAGCTTTTGAGAGATTTGATAAAGTTAAAGAGAATAAAAAATTTCAGTATAATAGAAGCAGATATTTTAAGTACTAGAATGGAAAGCCAAAAAAAAAAAAAATGCCGGGCAATAAGTTTAAGAATAAATCGACGAAGAGCATGACAGGATTTATTTATTATTTATTTATTTTTAATCTTGAAAATTTAAAAGAACCAATTGCATTCTGGGAAAGAGATGGCATAAAAAACGTAAAAGAAAAGTTAATGGAAAGTTTGTTTAAAAAAAACAACAACAACAACAAATAAAAATACAAGATAACGGAAGAAAAAGGAAAAAGAAAAATTAATTTTATTAGGGAGAAAGTCTGTTGGTAAAGGGAACCAATGGATATATAGTTAGAGAATATAGAATGGAATGGAGTAAGAGAAATAACGAAAGGGAAAAGAAAAGAAAACGTTAAAAAAGGAGTAGGAATTAAGGAGGTAGAGAAAAAGAAAGAAAGGGTAGAAAGCAAGAAGAATAAAAGTGGGTGGGAGATATGAGAATAAAGAGGGAGAGAAAACAGTTGAAAGATGGATAGGGGTGAGAGAGAGAGAAGAGAAAGTAAGAAAATAAGAGAGAGAAAACTATATAAATGATAGAAAGTAAGAAGAATAAAAGTGGGTGAAAGATATGAGAATGAAGAGGGAGAGAAAACAGTCGAAAGACGGATATGAATGAGAGAGAGAGAGAAGAGAAAGTAAGGTAAGAAGAGAGAGAAAACGATATAAATGATAGAAAGCAAGAAGACTGACAGCGAGTGGGAGATATGAGAATAAAGAGGGAGGGAAAACAGTCGAAAGACGGATATGAATGAGAGAGAAGAGACAGTAAGAAAAGAAAACTGTATAAATGATAGAAAGCAAGAAGAATGAAAGCGAGTGGGAGATATGAGAATAAAGAGGGAGAGAAAACAGTCGAAAGACGGATATGAATGAGAGAGAGAGAAGAGAAAGTAAGGTAAGAAGAGAGAGAAAACGATATAAATGATAGAAAGCAAGAAGACTGACAGCGAGTGGAAGATATGAGAATAAAGAGGGAGAGAAAACAGTCGAAAGACGGATATGAATGAGAGAGAGAGAGAAGAGAAAGTAAGGTAAGAAGAGAGAGAAAACGATATAAATGATAGAAAGCAAGAAGACTGACAGCGAGTGGGAGATATGAGAATAAAGAGGGAGGGAAAACAGTCGAAAGACGGATATGAATGAGAGAGAAGAGACAGTAAGAAAAGAAAACTATATAAATGATAGAAAGCAAGAAGAATGAAAGCGAGTGGGAGATATGAGAATAAAGAGGGAGAGAAAACAGTCGAAAGACGGATATGAATGAGAGAGAGAGAGAAGAGAAAGTAAGGTAAGAAGAGAGAGAAAACGATATAAATGATAGAAAGCAAGAAGACTGACAGCGAGTGGAAGATATGAGAATAAAGAGGGAGAGAAAACAGTCGAAAGACGGATATGAATGAGAGAGAGAGAGAAGAGAAAGTAAGGTAAGAAGAGAGAGAAAACGATATAAATGATAGAAAGCAAGAAGACTGACAGCGAGTGGGAGATATGAGAATAAAGAGGGAGGGAAAACAGTCGAAAGACGGATATGAATGAGAGAGAAGAGACAGTAAGAAAAGAAAACTATATAAATGATAGAAAGCAAGAAGAATGAAAGCGAGTGGGAGATATGAGAATAAAGAGGGAGAGAAAACAGTCGAAAGACGGATATGAATGAGAGAGAGAGAGAAGAGAAAGTAAGGTAAGAAGAGAGAGAAAAGGATATAAATAAGAGAAAGCAAGAAGAATGAAAGCGAGTGGGTGACGTGAGAATAAAGAAGTAATGGAGGCAGACACGTATCAAAGAAAGAAGAGAAAGTAAGATAAGAAGAAAGAGAAAATGAAAACAATAATAGGGAGAAGGAAGAAAGAGAATTAAGACAATAAAATTTTATTAGAAGATTGAAAAAGTGAAAAAAAAGATGAACGAAAATGAAAAGGAAAAGGGAAAAATGTAGGAAAATCAAAATAGACTTATATATATATATATATATATATATATATATATATATATATATATATATATATAGTGCTGTTCGATAAAAGTAACTCCCCTGATTTTTTTTTTACTAAAAATATGTTTTGTCTAATGCTTTTGGAGTTAGAATAATTTTTAATCTTACTAATATAAAGACCCCTTCCAGACCACCTAGGAAAAAAAGTTTATTCACCCTAAGGTATTCTATTGATAATTATAAATTTGAATATAAATGAGATTCAGGAAAAAACTCTGTGCAAAAAAAGTGACTCAGATATCGTATTCTAATGATTAAACTGGTAAATTTAAAGAACTTTTGACAAAATATTGAAAACTATTTTACAATATACTCAGAACAATATTCTAGAGAATTCTAGAACAGCTTAAATTAAATCTAGAGTATTCCAGAATATTCCAGAAAGCCTCATACAGTATAAAAACAGCTTGAAATAGCCACTCAAGTCACTAACCAGATGGAAGGGTACAAACACGCATAAGAACCACTTGAGTCATCTATTATTGTTCTCGCAAAAGCAGGCAAGTCTACGAGAGAAATTGCAGAAATTGCCATAACCTCGCAATCAACTGTCTCTTGAGTGCTTAGGGCACATAATGATGCCACTCCTGTTCCAAGGAAGGAAACAAGGGGATGAAAGAAAAAGATTGATGATAGAACTGGCAGGGTAATCAAGAGAAAAGTTGCGAAGAAGAGGACTATAACTAGCCAAGAAATTGCAGCCAGTCTAAGCGAAGAGCAAGGTGTTAGTCTTGCCTCTTCAACAGTCCGTCGGCGGCTGTTAGAACAAGGCTACAAATCTTGTACACGAAGCTTTAAACCGCTAATAAGCAAAGCCAACAAAGCCAAGAGACTTGAATGGGCTCACTATTACAAAAATTTCACCGTTGAAGACTGGAAGAATGTTCTCTTCTCCGATGAAACGAAAGTTAAACTAAATTCAAAGGATAAGGTAAGTCACTTTTATCAAACAGCACTGTATATATATATATATATATATATATATATATATATAGAGAGAGAGAGAGAGAGAGAGAGAGAGAGAGAAAGAGAGAGAGAGAGAAATAAAAAAGATGCATGGCGAAATAATAATAATAATAATAATAATATATTTATAAGTCGACCATTTTCCCGGCTTTGAATATTGCTGTAACTTCTGGTCTGTAGATAGCTTCTGCTACGTATTTCAAAATTCTTGATAAAATCCAAAGAAGTATCTACAATGTTGTGGATTCTGACCTGGCATCTCGGTTTCAGTCAATTTCCTACCACCGTAACGTTGCGACGCCGTGCTTTTCCTCTTTTGGAACCTTGGCTTTACGAATTTAAGTGCAGTACTAGATTGGCAGCTAGGTCTCACCATTTTACATGTAACATTGCTAGATATAATCGTAACTTCTACGCTAACATTTTCTCCTGTCGCACTTCTCGCTTATGGAACTCTCATCCAGCTTTCCAGTCAACTTTGATCTCCAAAAACTTAAAACGTTATCTTCTGTTTTATTCATTCCTGTTCTTTTATTGTCTTCTCTTCTTAATAATTTTTTCTCAGTAACCACTTGCGCCTTAGTGGCTTTATCATCTTGCTTGGGGTGAAATGATTAAAGTAATAATAATAATAATAATAATAATAATAATAATAATAATAATAATAATAATTGTAATAAAGTAACAACTCTAAATAGAAGATTATGAAGGTTTATTTGACTTATTCAGTTTTAGTGCTGAAAAAAGTTTATTTTATTTTGATGGGTGATTAAAAGCAAGAAGGGAGATGGAATGTGCTTATTTTATTGCTACAATAATAATAACATTGATAATAATAATAATAATAATAAGAAGAAGAAGAAGAAGAAGAAGAAGAAGAAGAAGAAGAAGAAGAAGAAAAGACGCCGAAGCATGATGAAAGAGAAGGTTAGAAAAAAAAAGGAAGAAGAAGAAACATGATGAAAGAGAAGGTTAGAAGTAGAAGAGAAGATGACGAAATATGGTAAAAGAGAAAGAAGTAGAAGCCGGCCACGACGACGACGACGACGACGAAGAAGAAGAAGAAGAAGAAGCAGAAGAAGAAGAAGAGCAACAACAATAACTAGGTTTGATTTCAGAAGAAACAGAACAAAGACAAGAAACGAGAAAACAGAAGAATAATAATTGAATGTTTTTACAATAAAGAAAAAAAAGGATAGTGAAATATGAAGAAAATAAAAAAGAAGGCGTGTGATGAAGAAGAAATTGGGATTGAAGAAGAACCGGAAGTATCAAAACAGGCGCCGAAAGAAGGAGAAAAGAAGAATATAATTGACATTGCAATAAAGAAGGAGAAGGCCCCAATAAAGGACTTTAAAGGCAGAATATGGTTAAAGATTAGTAAAAACAAAAATGAACGAAATTAAATGTTGAAAAGTAAACGAGAAATAATTTAAAACACGCAGGTATTACAGCAAAGAAGGACTGAAATTTGAAGGCAAATAGGAAGGAAGATCTAGGAAGAAAAACATCATAAAAAATAGATGAAAAGAAGACAAAATGTTTTTAAGAGGGATGGTGAAATGTGAAATAAAAATGAAGGAAAATGAGGAAGAAAGCTTGATTGAAGAAGAATCAAAAGAATGTAAATAAACAATGAAAAATAAATGAAGATGGTTGAATGGGAAGGGCGATACAAAAGAAAACATGGCGGAAAAGCATGAAGGAGAAGTTGATCGAGTTGATATTTGGAAAAGAAACATGACAAGAAAATCGAAAATGAAAATGGAGGAGGAAATGACCGGAGAAGGTTTGACAAAAGACGAAGGCGCGTTCGAAGACGACATGAAAGAGAACTAATCTAAAAGCTGTTAAAAAATAATAAGAAAAATGAAGACGAAAAGTAGAGCTAATGAGGAAGAAGAAGAAGAAGAAGAGGAAGAGGAGGAGGAAGGAGAAGAAAAAGAAGATGAAGAAGAATGATGATGACGATGAAGAAGAAGGAAGAGAAGAAGGAGGAGAAGGAGGAGGAGAAAAGATAGCCGAAGAAAGAAGGATGATGATGATGGAGAAGAACAGAAGATGAATGATGATGATGAAAAAAGTGAGAAAAGAAGGAGGAGGTGAATGAAGATGATCACGATCATGATCATGAAGATGATGATGAAGGAAAAGAAGATGATGATGATGATGATGAAAAAGGAAGATAGGGAAGAAATGAGGGAAAAAGAGGATGAAGAAAGAAGATGGATGATGATGATTATCATCATCATGATTATGATGATGATGATGAAGAGAAAGACGAAGAAAAAGATGATGATGATGAAGAAAAGTGGGTGATGATGATAATATGGAAAGAAGGTGGTGATGAATGATGTAGAAGAAGAAGAAGAAGAAGAAGAAGAAGAAGAAGAAGAAGAAGAAGAAGAAGAAGAAGAAAGAGGATGAGGAGGAGCAAGAGGAGATGATGATCATCATCGTGAAGATAATCATGATAGGCAGGAAGGATATTTTGATGATGATGATGATGATGATGATGATGATGATGATGATGATGATGAAGAAGAAGTAAAAGAAGAAGAAAAGCAAGATAATTGAAGAAGAAATGGACAAGAATTCGAAGAGGCGGATGATGACAAACTAATAAAGAAAGTGTGTGTGTGTGTGTGTGTGCGTGTGTGTGTGTGTGTGTGTGTGTGTGTGTGTGTGTGTGTGTAGGAGGGATGGTGAATGGGGATGATTAAAGGGGCGGATGATCGCTGAAAGGAGGTCCGTTAGGGTGTATTTCTTTGCAGTGCAAATGTCATGTTTTAAGACGGCCATAAAATAGGGGCGGGTTTGAGGGGTGAAAGATAGAATCGAGCAAGAGGCGATGACAGACAAATTCAGGCGGAAAACAGCAACAAACAACATTAGAAAGTAAGAGAGAAAGAATGTGACAAGGTGGGAGACACTGGACGCAAACAGTGAAAAGGGGAACTTCGAAACTGGGAGAAAAAAGAAAGGAATAAAGAATAAAGGGGAAAGACAGAGAGAGAGAAATATTTAATGAGAGGGAAAAAGAAAATTGGTTTAAATTGGAAAAGAATTTAGACCAAGAGAAAGAGAAACAATATTATGAAAGATACAAAATACAGGTCAATCCTGAAAGAAAGAAAGAAAGAAAGAAAGAAAGAAAGAAAGAAAGAAAAAGAAAGAAAGAAGGGATGAAAAAAGAAAATAATAAAAAGA
>OZ010614.1:34924538-34962038 GCA_963932145.1 Acanthosepion lycidas | reverse complement strand
TGTTTTTATGGGGCAAACAATAACATCTCTCTCTTTCCTCTTCCCTATCACCTTCCTCTGTTCCATACAGGTAGGTTAAAATTAAGTATTTATCTATGTATTAGATTTTCATTGATTTTCATTGTTTTTTTGTACGAACTTCTGTACAAAGTACTGTTGTAAAAGTTTAAATAAACAATCCTGCGGGGTCCAGAAACGTATTAATCCACTTGACATTGATTCCTATGGGCAAAATAATTTCAGTTTACGAACACTTCGGGTGAGAAAAGGAATAATCCATATGACATTGATTCCTGTGGGCAATATAATTTCAGTTTACGAACATTTCGTGTCAGAAACGGATTAATCCATTTGACATTGATTCCTATGGGCAAAATAATTTCAGTTTACGAACATTTCGGGTCAGAAACGGATTAATCCATTTGACATTGATTCCTATGGGCAAAATAATTTCAGTTTACGAACATTTCGGGTCAGAAACGGATTAATCCATTTGACATTGATTCCTATGGGCAAAATAATTTCAGTTTACGAACATTTCGGGTCAGAAAAGGATTAATCCATTTGACATTGATTCCTATGGGCAAAATAATTTCAGTTTACGAACATTTCGGGTCAGAAACGGATTAATCCATTTGACATTGATTCCTATGGGCAAAATAATTTCAGTTTACGAACATTTCGGGTCAGAAACGGATTAATCCATTTGACATTGATTCCTATGGGCAAAATAATTTCAGTTTACGAAGAATTCGGGTCAGAAACGGATTAATCCATTTGACATTGCTTACTATATGCCAAATAGTTTCGATTCATGAACATTTCGAATTAAATTCGTGTACCAAGGTTCAACTGTATACACACACACACATACATATGTATGTATATTAATAAATCTACATCTTATAATATGTATATTTATTAATATCTACGTCTTTATTCATATATACTTGGTGGACACACACGTCGTATTTGACTCATAAAACAATCATAGCTCTCCATAACTTAATGTTCCTTGTAGTACTTAGTAAATGTCATTTTTTATCTCCCCCCCAACCCTGTTCTGCCCTTAGGTAGGTTAGTCGCTGCTCTCTTCTGTCCCCCACCTCTTGCTTTTAATATATCTTATCAGTGTCAAGTTTTCCAAGCACTCTTTTCTCATTAGCTGCTCTAGAAAATTCAACAGTCTGTTCCTGATGTTCAGCATGTCTCCTTTTTATTTCCCTTTTCTCTAAAAGTTCATCATTTTTCGCATGTTCAATTCATGGTATTCTCACCATCCTTCTGTAGAGCCACAGAACTACATTCTCAGCCTCCGCCTGTATAGCCACTTGTTGCCTCAAGTCTGTTTTTCATCTGTAACGAGATTGTCCAGCATTCACTGCCATATATGACATAAGAGTTTCACTAAAGCTTTCTTTGCCTATCTTTAATAATTGCTTTAACTTTTGGAAGGCAAATTTCGTTGTCTCAATGCGCTTTTACTATCAAATAGTAGGGCCGATTATAGATTTACTCAAAGTCATTGATTACTCGAAATTACTTCTTGAGAAAATGACTTTGTTTACATTTGGATACGAAACTGAGTAAATATAATTTCAAGGAATCTATATCTAAATAAATAAACGACAAATTCTGTGTCCGTCCGTGTGTTTGAAACAGCTCGAACTCGGACCACACTTCCTCAACATAGATATATTATATCTTTTTGAAATCAGGAGGATCCTGGGATTGAAAAGCTGCCATTCATCTGGTGCTTGAACATCCAGCATTGGGATTTGTGTCCGGATGAGGAGGAAAGAGTTAAAAATTCAATTTTTAAAATAACCGAAATATATTAGTGATTTTCAAAAGTTCTTAATTTATATTGAGTTTAAAGTAAGAAAAGAACTTTGTGAATTTAAAGATTTTTGTTTTAAATTCAGTTTAAAATATCTCCAAACCTTTGTGAATTGAGGAAATCAGTTTTATTTCATCAAATTGCTAAGGAAACAGAGTCAAAATAAGAGGTTTCGTGACGTTAGGTTTTGAAGTTTCGCAAGTTTGAAGTTTCTCTGATTCTGACGTTAATCCAATTCCGGCCGAAACTCCGATTTGAGTTGAAATTCCTATTCAGGTGGAAAATTGGATTCTTTAAATCACAAATTTGAAGAATTCAATTTTCCACCTGAATTGAAATTTCGACTCAAATCGGAGTTTCGGCTCAAATCGGTCTTTTGGCCGGAACTGAACTTATAGCCGAAATCAGAGTTCAAGTGAGGTTTTGAAGTTCCATGGAATGAATTGAGGAATTCAAAGTTATTGCTTGGGGAGGTACCGATTAAAAAAAAAAAATTCTTCAAAATTATCATTGCTGCTTTCTAAGCTGAACCGGAGATCCTTTTAGTTTAGGGCCTACGACGCCAAATAGCCCCTAACCCAGCAGGAGTTAGCTTAAATGTCCACACGGAGTTCGGCTTTTAAGCTAGTTATAAATAAATGCAACAAATATGGCCTGAAGATTGCGTTCAAGCATGAAACACACTGTCGCCGCTTGGTGTTGACCTCAGTGTCCAGTTTTACATTTACACACGCTCTAACTATGATCTTGAAAACCTTTACCCATAAATATAACATACTATAAAACTATATTTCTATAATATATATATATATATATATATATATATATATATATATATATATATGTATGTATGTATTGGCGGATATGACTCATCATTTTTCTAGACGCTGCCGTATGTTCTTTGTTAACAGTTTGTTCTCTCGCACTTCTTGCTTGTGGAACTGTTCATCGGTTTCTTGCCTTCCAGTCAAATTTAATCTTCAATATTTAAATGTAATGTAAATCGTTATCTACTGTCTGCTTAATTCTCATTCTTTTATTATTGATTTCATATTCTCTAACACTTCGCAACCTCTTCAGTCTTAATACATACATATATATATATATATATATATATATATATATATATATATATATATATATATATATATTAGATTGTCCCAAAAGTTCGTAAACACTTGCGAAAAATTGAATTTTTATGCAACACAATTCAGCACAATCGAGACAAGCGATGGGTTCAGAAAGGGCAAGAGACACCGTCGGTTCCAAAACAAGATCGATTCGGCAAGAAAGTCATGTTGTGCGTTTGGTGGAACTTTGAAGGAATCGTGCATTTTGAGTTGGTTCCGAATGGTCGTGCCATCAGTGCCGAACTTTACTGTCAGCAACTGGAGCGGGTCTACGAAAAGTTGAAGCAAAAGTACCCGGCTCTGATCAACCGAAAGCGCGCTTTGATGCAGCAGGACAATGCCAAGCCACACACCACCAGGAAGACCAAAGACAAGTTTGAAGAGCTGGATGACGTTGAGGTTCTGCCACATCCAGCCTACAGTCCTGACTGTGCTCCATTAGATTACGGTCTTTTCCGCTCAATGCAACACTTTCTGAAGGGCCGCCGATTCGACTCGTTTGATGAAGTCGAGGAAGCGTGTCAAGAATTCTTTGATTCGAAGCCGGCTGAATGGTACTTTCACCAGATCCGAAAGCTTGCAGATCAATGGCAGAAAGTCTTGGAAAATTGTCTTTATTTTGAGGAATAATTTTTGTTGTTTTTGTTATTACTTGGCTAGTAAAATTTCAATTTTTTGCAAGTTTTTACGAACTTTTGGGACAACCTAATATATATATATATATATATATATATATATATATATATATATATATATATATATATATATATATATAGCCATCACAACGAAATGCAGATTTTATCACAATTACAATAAATTTGTTTTCGTAATTCATCTCTGAGGATGATCTCGGAGGAGATCGAAAGTACTTGGGTAGGTAAAAACTACAGTATCCTTCCTTAATAAATGCCATCTCAACATCAATAAACTGAATCGAGAACTGCAAAGGATCATAATATGTCTATATTATTCAATGAAACATGTTTGAATAAAGATATGCTGCCTGTATATATATATATATATATATATAAAAATATATATATATATATATATATATATATATATATATATATATATATATATATATATACCTTAAAAATCAAGAGATCAGTTGAATCCGTTACCTTGGTTTCAACCTTATGGTATCCTCAGGCGATTTTTAACAAATTAATAAAAATCGCCTGAGGACACCGTAAGGTTGAAACCAAGGTAACGGATTCAACTCTTGATTTTTAGTTAAAAGCTCTGCATGTTATCTTTACTTTTACTTAATTTTTTCACATGTGTATTGAGCACTTTTTATTACTACTGTTTCCTGGTCTGATTCAACTCTGACCAATACACTCTCTCACACATACACACACACACACACATATATATATATATTAATAAATTTGTTAAATAGAAAATCGTTTTATTGAAAATAGATTTGATTACGCGTTTCGCCATTCTATATTTGATCAGATCCAAAAACGAAATAAAAAACGTGTGTATGTGCATTTGTGGGTATGCTTAAATAATGAATCATAGTACTTTTTCACTAAAATGGCGTTTGATGTGATTTTATTTATATATATATAGGTTTTTTCATGATGGTGAAGATGATTTATATCATTGTCGCAGTGAGCTATATTCAGGTTGTCAGTACGAATGTCTGTATAGCTGTAAGAACACACACACACACACATATATATATATATATATATATATATATATATATATATATATATATATTTCCATTCATTCAAGTACGGCACACGCCTATGCACATTTTAAGCGATGTTGTCCAGCATTCTTCCGAAAATTTGAAGTATTCCTACACCGCGTATCAAAAATGAAATCAAAGACTCCCTTCTTCTTCTTCCTCTTCTTCTTCTTACTCTCTCTCTTCCTCCCTCTCTCTCTCTCTCTCTCTCTCTCTCTCTCTCTCTCTCACACTTTTCTTCTTCTTTCGCCTACCTACTTTCTGTGCATTATCTCCCCTTTTTCGTCCGTTTCATCCCGGATTTTTATAGAAACTTTAAACTTTTCTATAAACTACTGCAACTGTAATCAATGACGCTTTCTTTTAAATTCTTTCTTTTACATTTTTTGTTTCTCTTTTCAAATTATTGCGTTCCTATTTCCATTATAACGTGCACAGAGGGTGATTCGTTGCACTGGATAACCCCATACTTGTTGCGTTATACTAAACTAAACTATTTTTGGTAAATACCTACTGTGTGATCCAACGTTCGCTAAAGTTTAGTGATCTAATCGTCCGCTCTCTTTCAGAACTTAGACGAACACGCCTCTCCACGACATCCTTTTATTACCCCTTTACCATCCTTTTTTCTCCTTATTTCCACCCATTCACTCAAATTTGTTAAATAGTTTTTTTTTATTGATTGTTCAAGTAATACAGGGTTAAAGAGCCACTCGGGTAGAGGATTACTGATTGTAAAGGAAGGTAAGTAAAAGTCTATTATGACGACTAGTAGGATAGATATTAGTTGACCATGGACTTATTAGGAAAAGAAATCATGGGAAAATTGTAATTTGAAAACAGTAACTCAAACTTGCTAACCAGATGCTTCCTCTGTAGCTAAATGGTATAGCACGTCAGTCTATATGACTGTTCCGGGTAGGAAACAGTTTCGATTCCTGTCGGAGGACACTTAATTTTTATGTAATTTCTTGGACATTCAGGCCGATAAATGTTGTTAATACTGTTTAATTAAAACAGAGCATTTGCGTAAATGTTTGTATCTATAAAAAAAATAACGTATAAACAGATAATATATTAAAATAATTGTCCATTTCATAATATATAAATAAAGAATTAACTTTTGAATTTTATTTATAATCTGGTTTTATTTCTTATTAATTTAAAGTTCATACTTAATGGTTGTTGAAGAACCGCAGCTTAAAAGGCCAATTTTCTTTATTAAGGCTCTCGTATACATAGACTGGCAGACGTAGATTTACGCTGTTTAAAATAAGGATGTCTAATCAAACGCATGTATCCATTATATATATATATATATATATATATATATATATATATATATATATATATATATATATATATATATACGCAAGTTTCCTTAGAAACGACTGACAAGGTGCTGTGGTTAATTTTTTTTTATATAATTTTTCCGAATGTTTTAGATATCCAAATACTTTCAGCTATATTTTTAGCCATTATCAAGAGCCGGGTGCTGAATATATATAACATCAATCAGCTAAGTGACAGATTTTATTTGTATTAATACTATATATATATATATATATATATATATATATATATATATATGTATATATATATATATATATATATATATATAAGTTACGAAAAACTTGGTAATCCGTATGGGTAGTCCCAAGGATGATGAAATCCTGAGAGCTGAATGTAAATCCAGAGCTAATAATTTAAAGAAAAACAGAAAACTTTAAGGTTCCATTGTAATAATTTATTTTACCAGAGCCCTTTTAAAGGACGCTGGATCATCAGGCGTCACTTCCAAAAGGTGAAACGAAAAGTGAAAAAATAAAAATAAAATATATATATATATATATATATATAGAGAGAGAGAGAGAGACAGACAGACAGACAGACAGAGACAGAGAGAGACAGAGTATTCATTGCATAAACCACAAAATAGCTTCTATCATATTTTCCTTACCTTATGCGACATATAAAACCAGTTACGTCCCTTGATATTTTCATTTGATCAAGATACAAGCGTCAACGCATGGAAATATAAACATTTACAAACTTTTTGAAAAACTATAAATGAATCCGTTTAAAATAAAACATTTTTCTGAAAACCCACGTGTAAGTAAAACAATTTTACTTTTAATATTTCTCTGTAAAAGTATATGTATTATAAATATTACATATAAACGCGTATAATTATTAGGCGTTTTTCCAAATCTTATGGTCTGTCCGTCTATCTCTCTCCCTCACTCAATATATATATATATATATATATATATATATATATATATTGAGACAGACAGACATATATATATATATATATATATATATATATATATATATATATATATATATATATTGCATTTAGACAGCAATCCTTCATTTATGCATGTTTCATTAAAAATGACAGACAAGGTAGTACGGTTAAGCTTTTTATTCAATTTTTCTTGTGTTCGAACAAGTGCTTTCTTTTTGGGACACAGAATGTGTAGAAACTCTCCAAATGTTTTATAGTTCCCTGTGCTTTCGACTATACTTTTAGCCATTATCAAGGATGATTTTATTTTTTCAGTTTAATTGAGTGTGTGCGTTATGTGTATGCTTTTAGTGTGTTATAGAGATGTTTTATTTTCCGAACACGGTCAGCACATTGTAGCCGTGTTCGTAGATAATATTGTTAAGAGTTGGCTTTTTCTTTTTTATTATTAGGGCTTCCATTATTTTTAATCTTTTTTTACAGGTGGATGAGATAATTATGTTTGTGCTTTCTACTACTGTATTTCGTATGGTGTCTGGTAGGTTTGTGTGTGTGTGTGTGTTCAAATGGGTTCTAATAGAGCTCTGGTCAGATAGGTGTAACGTAAGGTGTCTGGGTAGGGATGTAGTTGTCCCCATTTGTCAAAATCTTATATATTCAAGTTTTCTTAATTTTTTTATAGAACTGGAAAGTGTTTATTTCCTTGTTTTATTTTATTTATCTTTTTTATTTTGTTTTTGCAATTAAGCATATTCACTTTTTCAGTCTCACCAATCAACTTGATGCTCTGTACTTAGATGGGTGACCGTTTGTGAATGCCAGGTGTTGTAAGCTCGGATGTGCGAGTGGTGTAACTGATAATGGCACGGAATTGTTAACCAGAGAACCGAGTTCTAATTCTAGTTGCATTCGTTATATTCACTTACGCGCAAATACCCTCTGGAATGAATTCACATCTTCTTTGCCCCACACGTTAATTAGTAAAATTTGTATTACTAACGTATTGTTACCTAAAAAATTGCTTACAATCTAGAAACATTTTCTGGCTTTAAATATTCTGCAAAGGGTTCATAAACCTTATTTAAAACACAACCAATTAACCGTTTTCACGTATTCTTAGATGATGTTGCGACCAAGTAAATGGTTAAAGAAATAACAAAACAAGTGTTGCAGATTTACCATATATTAAACAGTAAGTACAACAGAAGAGTATTACACGAATAATGAGTGTGTGTCGGTTGACCAGCGTTCAATCTATTCGACTGTTGATATTTTCCAGCTTCCCCACGAGGTAGGATGTGGCACAAGGCCGAGTTTACTGTGTGGCAATTCGAGCCCCATAGGCTCGCCCCAAAATTCCCCGTAGACCCCGTATAAAACAGGGCCGGGTTGCTGTTTCCCGAGACGAAACTCTGCCCTTCGACGTAGCCTCGTCTGGAGATCCTCTCTGCCCGTAGACAGAGAGTTCGACTAGTACAGCTGGAACAGATCTATTCGACAGATCTACTTCCGGTAATATTTTTTCCTCAAAAAATGTATTGCTGGTAATAATTTTTTTTCAAAAATGTATTGCTGGTAATAGATTTTTATTCTTCAAAAATTTATTGCTGGTAATATTTTTTTTACAAAGTATTTCTGGTATTAAAACCTATTTTTACGCTTTCATAGTGTTTTTACTCCAGTTTCGGGGTTAACTAATTGCCTATAGTTGGGACCCTAATAGATGCTACCACCCCGGGTCAGGGCGGACCTGGGAACACCAGCAATTAAGAGGTGGTTCCACGCTCCACAAAACCTCCTGATGAGAGACCATACTGCTGGATGTAGTTTATCGTCATACCCAGGACGGGTTCGTTGTAGTAGAGACTTTGTAATCGCAGATACAACTATAGTACGCCGTTGAATAAAGCTGGTGTCAGACGCCTTCGAATATCACTCGCACTAATAGTACTTGCTCGATAATACTCGCTCGAAATGTAACCACCGAATAGTGATCCGTATAGCGATCAGTATAGAGAAATGGTATAGTGATCAGTATAGAGAAATAGTATAGTGATCAGTATAGAGAAATAGTGAATAGCGATCCATATAGTAATAGAGATAGAGGAGAAAGAGTGATCAATTAGACGTCACACTACTTTTTTTCTTTATGCGTTTCCTCACGTGATCTACTTAATTCAATAATGGGATCGCCTGTGTTTGCTCTCTGGCGTTCTATGTTCAAACTCAAGTGTCGACAGCGACGCTTTATTCCTATGTAACAATAATAAAAAATATTTATTAAGAGCTAGAAAGGACAGAAAATTGAGGAGAGCCATGCTCGCCAACGTCTTGAAAGGGAACGGTACACAGAAAAAAAGAATTCCATATCCTGATTTTTAAGCTTGATTCACGGTAGGTGCCATCGTTGCTTTTACTCCAATTCCACGTCTCATAGTTTCTGTTTTGGGAAAAGTTGATTTTGTTTTCTCCATTTAATCACGTCACTTTTAACCATTTCACGCCAAGCAAGGTAACAATACAACACGAGAGCAGGTGGGGGGGGAGACAGGGAAAGAGAATAAGAACACTAAGAATGGGCGAGGTTTGAGGAAAGGAGAAAAAAAAAAGGAACAGAATTCAAGACAGAAAATGGCGATTGTTGTTGCATTTAAATTTTTGAATGATTGTAGTCATAAGAAAAGCAAGAAACCGGAAGGAAGTTCCACGTGTAGGAAATGCGAGAAAAGTTGACGTTATTGTAGATGTGGCGGTTGCATCTCGTAGTCCCGTAGAACGCTTAAATTCATGTAGTCGAAGTTGCCATGAAAGTATATGTAGAAAAGTGTTATATAGGAATAAAGAGTCGCTGCCGACAATTGTGTTTGAACATAGATCGCCAGTGAGCAAACACAAGCGATCTCATTATTGAATTACGTAGACCACGTGACTATACAGAAAATACATATATCGGAGGTAGCGTGTGTCTAATTGATCTTCATTTCTATTCTATTACTATACTGACCGCTCTATTCACTATACTATTTCTCTGTTCAGATCACTATATGCGATGATTACTTTTCGAGTGAATATTATTGATCAAGTACTATTAGCGCGAGTGCTATTTGAAGGCGTCTGACGTCAGCTTTGTTCAACGGCGTACTATAGTTGTATCTGCGATTACAAAGTCTCTACAACATCGAGCATTGCGAAAGTGACAACGAGTATTTGTTGACATCCCAAAAGTAGTGACGAGTGTTCATTGACATCACAAAAAAAAAAGACGTAGGGAAGCCACGTCACATCACCGAGAAAGTGACTGAAGTCGAAATGCCTGGTCAGGGTTGATTACATTACAAATGCTTTCGAAGTGAACCAACTTTTCGTGCAGTAGACGAAGGAACTGATTCGATATAGTCACTCCACTGTAACTCAGCGGAAAATCTAAGGTCTATGAGGCGTGGAGTCTTACTTTCTTTAAGATTAACATCAGGCATCGTGATTGCAGAGAGAAAAGGTTCTCTGTGGTGATTAAATGAAAGCAGTTTTTTTTGTTTTGTTGTTGTTTTGGGGGCGTTGAAATTTATAAGCCACTAGCAGCATGACCCGGCGTTGCCCGTACTTGATTCAAAAATCGTACGACTCATACAGCAATCGCTATCATTTGACTTAAAATATTGTTGCCCTTCCTTGCTTTTAAAGGAGTGCCCTTTGCCAAGCTGATGTTGCTACATGCCTTACTTCTTGCCTATCTCACACTGCAAATTTTTTCTAAGCTCTATACTAAACTTTAAATCTGTTACGAAAAAAGAACTAAACAAAATGAACACAAAACGATCAGCTTTAAGAAAAGGACTCTTAACTGGAAAAACCGAATGAAAAAAGAATGTTAACAATAAATACTTTTTCACACCCAACCCAGTTCTGCAGAATCAGAATCAACGTTGAGTTTAAGTAAGCGAATGAGCCAATTGGAGTGCCATGCAGATTTAATTTTTTCCTACTTGTGACGAATGCAGCTATCGATTTTTTTGCATGCTAGCATGCTAGTTAACATTCGTGTCAGTCAGCAGTTGGCTCTCACGCTGGCCAATAGAATCTTCCTGTCTATTCGTGGCAGCCAGCTATTGGCTCTCACTCTGGCCAGTACAAAATGACCGCAAACTACATGAGAACTGCCGTAGAAGCATGAAAAAAATCGATTATTTGCACTATCGATGGAAGTTGGGAAATGCAATTTCGGTCTTGGCGTTCCCGCTAACTTGGGGCATGTGCATGTACATTTTGGTGCAAATCCGTCGAAAATTGCGGCCGTGCATTCGTTACACACACACACACACACACACATCCTGCCTTTTATAGATAGAGATTTCTTGTCCCACTGATTGGACTTCCTTTTCAAGAGCAGTTGCCAGGTTTACTTTGTCGGGTCTGTCGTATTTGCTACTAAGACAAGCGTAAATGATTGTGTCATCTGCATAAATACCTAGCCGGGAACTGATGACATCGGGGAAGATCATTGATGAAGGTAGGTCTAAAGACATAGGACTCCCGGGTTAGTATGAAATGATCTGGAAGCGTACCCGTTGAACACCACTTTCATTACACGATTTGTTAGGAATGATTGGATTAAACCAAATATCCTCCCATAAAACTGTAGTTCTTAAGCCTGCGTAGAAGACCAGCATGCCTGTCGATCGTCATTAACACGTTTTTTTTTTTTTGTTTTTTGTTTTTTGTTTGTTTGTTTTTAAAGCAATTCAGCCCAAACAAGGCGGGAGTGCCACTAGCACGCAAGGGGTTACAGAGGATTGAGAACAAGAGTAAAGAGTTATGTTTGAGGAAAGGATACAGAGAAGGACGGGGAACAAGCTCAGAGTGTCAGATGTCGAATGACATTACACTTGAATATTTGAAGATTATAGTTCTCGGGGAAGCAAGTAAGAGGAAGGGAGTTCCACAGATGGGAAGTGCGAGAGAAGAAGCTGTTTGAGTAGAAGAGGCAGTTATATTTAACCGTTTTGACAGTGAAAGCGCGGGACCGAGATGCCAGCCTAGTAGCTCGCTTAAATTCATGTAGTCCGGGAACCAGCGAAAATAGCTCGTCGGGACAGTTGCCGTGAAAGTAATTGTAGAAGAGACAGAGGGAAGCTACGTAGCGTCTGTAGGAAAGCGATTGTAGACTAGATGGCAGATCAGGACTATCACATTGCATATTCATCTCTGGATTTTGTCGAGGACCTTGAGACGTACAACGGGAGCACCAGTCCATATATGACAGCAATGTTTCATGCAAGGACGGACGACTGATTTATAGGTTTGAAGGATGAACTCAGACGAGAAAAACCATCTTTCCTTGCGGTAGATGAAGCTAGGCGGCAAACCTGGCGAAACGAAAGCCATATTGTTTGCCCGAAAGAAGGTTGTGCAGAGTAAGATGCTTAACCAATTCGGCATTGATTGGAGCTTCGAATACATTGCTGGAAAGAGGTAAGAGATTAATAGGCGATAATTTGAGGTGCCAGAAGTTCTTCCAGATTTCTTAAAAACAGGAACCACATAGGAGGATTTCCAAAAAGCTGGAAAGCCGGAAACATCGAGGGATTTGTTGTAAAGTTTGAAGAGAACATGCGCCAGCTCAGGAGTCCATTACTTTGGGACGACGGCAGGGATCCCATCAGACCTTCTTACTTTTTATGAATCTAATTTAGAAATGACGTCTGAAACCAGTGACTCTGTTATGTGCATGTTACTCAATAGAGCCTCCGTTCTAGCGGAAAAAAGTCTGGTATTCCAGATGAGTCTATAGTTTTTTGTTTTTTTGTTGTTGTTTTTTAAGCGTTTCACCCCAAGCAAGGCGGGAAGCCACTAGGATGCAAGGGGTTACAAAAGATTTAGAGCAAGATCAGATAGGAGTGATAGAGGAAAGGATGAGGAGAAGGATAGTGGATAGATCAAGGCAACTGAAGATGCCGATTGACATTACATTTGAATAGTTGGAGATTATAGCTCTCAGGGAAAGTGGAATAGGGAAGGGAGTTCCACAGGCGAGAGGTGCGAGACATGAAGCTATTGGAGTAGAAGAGACGGCTACATTTAGTAGTTTCGACAGTGAAAGGGTGAGAGCGGGATGCCAGCCTTGTAGGGCGCTTGAATTCATGAAGTCTGGGAACCAGCGAATGCAGCTCCTCGGAGTGAGTTGGAAGAGAACTTCCGAGCAAAACATTCTACTGTATCTGCAGCAGATGTCAATACCTCAAATATTATAGGAGGGATTGGGGATTTACTTTTGTTCAACACACACTTGCAGAGCCACCAGTAATCTTTAAAACCAAACTTTTCAGAGACTCTACGGTTTCTCGTTTTATCAGTAAACAATGAGTTTGAGGACACGCTTTCACTCATTCCGAGCAATGACAGAGAAGAGTCTGTTTCAATAAAAAAATCTGTCACAATAGGCAAAACAAGTGATTCCTGTGGGGTATAGCGGCTCAGCAGACAGGTGAGAACCAAAGAGACGATCGTGGTTTCACTTGATATTTGCGTGCTGACACGAAAGCTTCAATGTCGGATATCACGCAGGAAGAGATCTTAGAGGCATATTTATGAACAGGAAGATAAAAAATATCATCCCAAAATATATTTTGAAGGAAGTCATGAAACAAGTTCCACTCAGCGCGTTGATAACAGAAAGATATTCTATTAATGGAAGGTTCGCGACTTATGGTAAAACAGAATAAGATGTCTATAGACACCACCGGGTGATCGGAGTTGCAACTGTCACCCAGTAAGACACCTCAGTCATTTATGAACAGAATTATTAAAAAAATATCATCGCAAAATATATTTTGAAGGAAGTCGTGAAACGAGTCCCAATCAGCGCGTTGATAAAAGAAAGATATTCTATTAATGGAAGGTTCGTGACTTATGGGAAAATAGAATAAGATATCTATAGACACCACCGGGTGATCGGAGTTACACCTGTAATCCAGTAAGGCACCTCAGTCATTTATGAACAGAATTATTTAAAAAATATCATCGCAAAATATATTTTGAAGGAAGTCGTGAAACGAGTCCCAATCAGCGCGTTGATAAAAGAAAGATATTCTATTAATGGAAGGTTCGTGACTTATGGGAAAATAGAATAAGATGTCTATAGACACCACCGGGTGATCGGAGTTACACCTGTAATCCAGTAAGACACCTCAGTCATTTATGAACAGAATTATTAAAAAAATATCATCACAAAATATATTTTGAAGGAAGTCGTGAAACGAGTCTCAATCAGCGCGTTGATAAAAGAAAGATATTCTATTAATGGAAGGTTCGTGACTAATGGGGAAACAGAATAAGATGTCTATAGACACCACCGGGTGATCGGAGTTGCACCTGTCACCCAGGAAGACACCTCAGTGGAACATTTATGAACAGGATTATTTAAAAAAAATATCATCGCAAAATATATTTTGAAGGAAGTCATGAAACGAGTCTCAGTCACCGTGTTGATAACAGAAATATATTCTGTTAATATATCTGTTAATAGGAGGTTCGTGACTGATCAGCGAAAGGAATGAGATATCAATGGGCACCACCGGATGATCGGAGTTGCAACTATCAACAAGGAAGAGACCTCAGTGGAAAATTTATGAAAAGGATGATTAAATAATATCATTCCAAGGGACATCACGAAGGAAGTCTCGAAACGAATCCCAGTCAGCGCGTCGATAGCAAAAAAATATTCTCTTAATAGGACTGATGGGATATTGGTTTGGTTTGGATCGTTTTGTTCTACGGCATATCAACACCTCAATGGGTTATTTAATGCCGTCAAGATTTTTATTGCTGGTAATATTATTTTTTTTCAAAAATGTATTGCTGGTAATAATTTTTAACAAAAAGTATTTCTGTTATTAAAACCGATTTTCATAGTGTTTTGACCCCTATTTGACGGTTAACTATTTGACCATAGCTGGGGCCCTAACAGGTGCTACCACCCGGTCAGAGTGGATCTGGGAACACCGGAAATTTAAGAGGTGGTTTCACGCTCCTCAAAACCTCCTGATCAGAGACCTTGCTGTTGGACGTAGTTTATCATCTTACCCAGGAGGCGAATGTAGTTTATCGTCATACCCAGGACGGGATTGACGGGAGAGCGGAATGAGATGCCTATACACACTACCGGGTAATCGGAGTTGCAGAGAAGACAGAGCTGCAGAGCACCACATCTGGTGGCGGTAAGGAAAAAAATCAAGTAGTGTTTGACCAGACCATCCCAGACACGATATCGTCATATGGCCTGCTGAAATATATAGAAATGTCATATTTTATTTAAATTTTGTTAGTGGGGTGTGTTCTATTTGGGGAACCACTAAAACCACAATGGGGAATATTTAAGGATGGCATTTTTCAGTATTTTCCATAGAAGTGTTATTGATGTGGGATAGCGAAAGACCTCACAAAAGTTACGCAAAATATTAAGAAACAGAAAAAAATTTGTTAGAAACAAAGAAAAAACTACTGAATTATTACGCAATATCTGTCCTCCTATACGGAAGTGAATGCCAGAAAATCTCTTCACCGATGAAGAAGAGACTTGAAGCAACAGAAACAAAGAAAAGAGTACTGAACTGTTACGTAATATCAGTCCTCCTATATGGCAGTGAATGCTGGACAATCTCCTCACAAATGAAGAAGAGACTTGAAGCAACAGAAACAAAGAAAAGAGTACTTATGCATTAACAGCTCTGTCTCTCGCTTAGGGATTTTTACAAATGGGTACCTGTTAATTTAGAGATTCTTGACAACATCCAAAAAAAGGATCTTCAATGTTATCGGTCCTGACCTGGAATCTCGATTTCAGTCACCACCTTGGCGTAGCTTCCCTCTGTTTTTTCCATAAATATTTTCATGGCTGTTGCTCTAATGAGCTCACCTCCTTGGTACCTCGACCGAATGAATTTAAGCGTATTACTAGATTTGCAATTAGGTCTCATCGTTTTTATTGTTGAATTAGCTAGATTTTTTTTGCTTTATTTTATTAATGTTCACCTACTACAAGTCACAAGAGCCACTTAAGGTAGAGCATTACTGTGTGCTGTTGTATGAACATAAGAAAGGACAAGAAGTGAAGTTCTTGGTGGCTATTCGGGATAGACTTGAAGAGATTTCATTAGTGAATAACATTTCAGAGCTCACTCAGAGTGTGGAATAAGGCTTTAGAAAGAACCGGAAACCTAATCCTGAACAGAAAACAAGGGATAAACCTCGACTCCTGTTAAAAATGTCCGAGTAGGAGTTTGAACCGGGCGATAAGTAAAAAGAAAGAAAGAAAGAAAGAAAGAAAGAAAATAAAATAAAAATGAAAGAAAAAAAGAAAAGAAAAAGAAATGTCTGAGATAGATAGATAGATAGATAGATAGATAGATAGATAGATAGATAGATGAAAAATAAAAGAAAGTACGGAAGGAGGGGATAGGGGAAACTAAAAGAAAACGAGAGAGAAAAAATTACGAAAATGTGGGATAAAATCAAGGTGTGTTCAGTGCATATCGATTTCCTTTTCGTGAGAAAGAAGAGAGAAAGAAAGAAATGCAAGACAAAGAAAGAAAGAAAGAAAGAAAGAAAGAAAAGGAAAGAAAAGAAAAGAAAATGTTTTCCGTTTCAAATGGAGTTTTTTTTTTTCTTTTCTTTTTTTTTCCTGTTGTTGTTTATCGGGGTGGGGTTGACAGACCGACTCCCAGCTAGTTTTGAATTTCGTTTTCCTTCTCCAATATTGGTTGCTAACTCTAAATAAGTTCACAGAGTTTTCACTGCAAGTAACAACTGACAAGAAATGAAGTGAACTAGTCACACATTTGTAAGGATATTGATGCGAAAATGAATGCAACGGCCGCGCCTGGAATTTGAAGATTTCACGCCAGTTCAACTTCCTGGCCCCGATAATCGTTAAGCTACACACTTGATAATAATAAAAAAGTACAATAAAGGGGGCTTCTATTTTTTTTTTCTCTCTTTGTCGACAGAAGTCTTATTTTTAAAGATTGAAATTAATAAAAAAAGAAATAAAAAGAAAAAAGACGAAACAATTTTAATGCGTTATCAAATATTCAGGGTGATTGAAAAGTAACTCCCTATTTTATGTATGATGGACTCTCCCGTCTTGTAAAAGTTATAGTTAGACGGGAGAGTCCATCATACATAAAATGGGTAGTTACTTTTCAATCACTCTGTATATCAAATATATAATTATCAAAAACAGATAACATACACGCCTAAAACCACCGCTTCTGCTTCGATTGAAAAGTAACTCTCCATTTTATGTATGATGGACTCTCAGGTCTTGTAAAACTTATAGTTACATGGGAGAGTTCATCATACATAAAATAGGGAGTTTCTTTCCAATGGCCCTGTATATTAAATATATAATCATCAAAAACATATAATACAAGCCTAAATGCCACCGCTTCTGCTTAGATTGAAAAGTAACTCTCCATTTTATGTATGATGGACTCTCCGGTCTTGTAAAAATTATAGCTACACGGGAGAGTCCATCATACATAAAATAGAGAGTTATTTTTCAATCATCCTGTATATACTTTTTTTTAAATCGGAAGACGCCTGCTGTAAAGCAATGCTTAGTAAGAACGTCTCACCGGCAAATTCGCTAGTGAAGTGAGTTCAATCTTCACCAGACCCCGCACATTACAGCAGGCTAAACTTTGCTTAGTAAATGACAATTTCGACACCTGCTACAGAGAGTTGAATTACCAGAACGTCTTGCACTTCCATCTATTAGGTTTGTGCAAAAATAATGTCGTTTTCTCACATAGTAACATATGTGAGAAAACGACATTATTTTTGCACCAACCTAATATTTGACCTTCACCGGACCTCGCTTCACTGGACTACTACTGGGCCAGCTTAGGATAAATTCAGAGAATAATGATTTCGGCGCTTACCGTAGCATGATGGTAAGCAGACTTCGTCCACACTTCTTTTTCATTTTCTTTATGTACAGATTAGGACATAGTCGATCATGGCTCTCCACAATTTCCTGTCATTTGTACCACGTAATAAATTTTCTCTTTTCGTTATTTCTCCTAAACCCTGTTGCACCTTCTATTGACTCAAGCGCGTTGGGCAGCTTATGCGTTGTATTCCTCTGCCCATCTTACCTTCAATCTGTCCTGTGAGTATCTGATTTTCCAAGCCCTCTTTCTACGTTACGCTCCCCCCAAAATTTCAGTTGTCCTGATGTTAAGTATAAGTTTCTTTTTTGTTTCCATTTTCTCTAAAACCTCGTTGTTGCTCACATGTTCGTCCATGGTATCCTCAGCATCCTTCTGTAGAATTCTAGTGATTTAAGTCTCTTCTTCATCTATGAGGAGATCGTCCAGCATTCACTGCCATATAGGAGGACAGATATCACTTAGCAGTTCAGTACTCTTTTCTTTGTTTTTAAGTTTTTCTGTCTTTTAATACTCTGCTTATCTTCTGGAAGGCATTTTTGGCTATGCTATCCCAATGCGTCTTTAGACTTCAGTGTCGCATTTCCCAGATATTTTAATTTTTTGATATCTCTGATTTGCAATTTGGATTTTGGGCTCATAGTTTATTAAGTACCATGAATTCTGTCTTCTTGCAAGTGATGTTTAGTCCTTTATTCTTGCTTTCCTTCACTACCTTCTCTAAAAGATTTTGCTTTCTTTCTGTGTCAGCTATTAACACAGTATTATCTGCATATCATATGGTGTTAAAATTGAAGCCGCCAATAACAAATCCCGGTAGGACTTCTAGTTCTCTCAGAATCACCTCGCTGTATAGGTTGAATAAGTCCGGTAAGACGATAGATCCTTGTCTTACACCACTTTCTATTATTCTATATCATTTTCTATCTGTATGCAGGTGGTTTGCTGCCAGTATAAGTTCTTGATTATTCGCATATCTTTCCCATGTATGTCAAGGTTGCTGAGCAGGTCCAGCAGATATATGTCATAATTTATCGAACGCCTTTGTGTCGTCTATAAAACACAGGTACACGTTCTTCTGCATTTGCCCCTAACCCTATATTGTATTGGTTTTCATGCACTCTGGGCGATCCCTTTAGGGTGACCGTGTGATAAATTCAGGATTTATTTAATTCGGATCGGAATGGTATGTGAAAGTGTACATTCGAATCGCATCAGACTAGGGATAAGAATTTCCAGAGGAAACTTGTTCTTACCTAATTTTCAGATTTATTACTAGAAATCACACTTCATATTACTTGTCTTGTGATCTGGCTGACGTTGGGCTATGGTTAACAAGCCATTCTCAAATGATAATTTGCTAGCTCACCGAGTTTCCATATACATGCAATAATGGATTCTCATGACCTTGTTCCCTAAAAAAAACAAAAGTTAAAGATTTGTTTAATTTAGATAAACGAGAAAAAAAGCTTACATCACTCCGTTTCTTTCTTTCTTTTTATTTCCTTTTCCTTCTTTCCTTCTTTCTTTCTTTCTTTCTTTCTTTCTTTTTATTTCCTTTTCTTTAATTCCTCTTTCTTTCTTTTTACTTATTCTTTCTTTCTATTTATTTATATTCTTTTCTTTCCTTCTTTCTTTTTTATTTATTTCCTTTTCTTTCTTTATTTCTTTCTTTCTTTCTTTTTATTTATTTCCTTTTCTTTCTTTCTTTTTTATTTATTTCCTTTTCTTTCTTTCTTTTTTATTTATTTCCTTTTCTTTCTTTCTTTCTTTCTTTTTATTTATTTCCTTTTCTTTCTTTCTTTCCTTGTTTCTTTTTTTATTTTTATTTATTTCCTTTTCTTTCTGTCTTTCTTTCTTTTTTTATTTATTTATTTATTTATTTATTTATTTTCTTTGCTTTCTTTCTTTCTTTTTATTTATTTCCTTTTCTTTCTTTCTTTCTTCCTTTCCTTTTTATTTATTTCCTTTTCTGTCTTTCTTTTCCTTTTCTTTATTTCCTTTTAATTATTTCCTTTTCTTTATTTCTTTCTTTCTTTCTTTCTTTCTTTCTTTTTTTTTATTTATTTCCTTTTCTTTCTTTCTTTCTTTCTTTTTTATTTATTTCCTTTTCTTTATTTCTTTATTTCTTTTTATTTATTTCCTTTTCTTGCTTTCTTTCTTTCTTTCTTTTTTATTTATTTCCTTTGCTTTCTTTCTTTCTTTCTTTTTTATTTATTTCCTTTTCTGTCTTTCTTTCCTTCTTTCTTTCTTTCTTTCTTCCTTATTTATTTATTTCCTGTTCTTTCTTTCTTTCTTTCCTTTTATTTATTTCCTTTTGTTTGTTTCTTTCTTTTTTTTCGTGCTTTTTTTTTCTTTATTTCTTTTTCTTTCTTTTTCTTTATTTCCTTTTCTTTCTTTCTTTCTTTCGTTCTTTTTTATTTATTTCCTTTCCTTTCTTTCTTTCTTTCTTTTTTATTTATTTCCTTTTCTTTATTTCTTTCTTTCTTTTTATTTATTTCCTTTTCTTGCTTTCTTTCTTTCTTTCTTTCTTTTTTATTTATTTCCTTTGCTTTCTTTCTTTTTTATTCATTTCCTTTTCTTTCTTTCTTTTTTATTCATTTCCTTTTCTTTATTTCTTTCTTTCTTTTTATTTATTTCCATTTCTTTCTTTCTTTCTTTCTTTCTTTTTTTATTTTTTCTTTTTCTTTCTTTATTTCTTTCTTTCCTTTTTATTTATTTCCTTTTCTTTCTTTCTTTTTATTTATATCCTTTTGTTTCTTTCTTTCTTTATTTTTATTCATTTCCTTTTCTTTATTTATTTATTTTCATTTATTTCCTTTTCTTTTTTTCTTTCTTCATTTATTTATTTCCTTTCCTTTCTTTCTTTCTTTCTTTTTTATTTATTTCCTTTTCCTTCTTTCTTTCTTTTTTATTTATTTCCTTTTGTTTCTTTCTTTTCATTTATTTCATTTTGTTTATTTTTTATTTCTTTTTCTTTATTTTTCTTTTTTTTATTTCCTTTTCTTTTTTTCTTTTTTATTTGCCTTTCTTTCTTTCTTTTTTCTTTCTTTTTACTTGTTCTATCTTTCGTTTCATTTATTTCCTACACTTTCTTTTTATTTATTTCTTTACATTTACTCTCTTTCTTTCTTTTTATTTACTTATTTCCTTCTTTCCCATTCTTTCTTTTTTATTTATTTCCTTTTTCTTTCTATCTTTCTTTTTACTTTTCTCTTTTTTCTTTCTTTCTCTTTATTTTCCATTTTTTCATTTATTTAATGTCCTTTTTTGTTTATTTTCTTGTCTTTCTTTTTATTATTTCCTTTTTCTTTCTTTTTATCTATTTCCTTTTTTCTTTCTTTTTCTCTTTTTATGTATTTTCTTTATTTCTTTTTATTTATTTCCTTTTTCTTTCTTTTTATTTATTTTCTTTTTCATTGATTCTTTTTCATATTTTCCATTCTTCTTTTTATCTTGTCTCCTCTTTCTTTCTTTCTTTCTTTCTTTTTATTTTCTTTTTCTTTCTTCATATTATTCTTTTATTTACTACCTTTTTTTACTTTGTTTATTTCCCATTTTTTTCTTTTTATTTCTTTCTTCTTTTCTTTATTTTTCTTTTTTCTTTCTTTCTCCTTACTTCTTCCTATTCTTTCTTTTTTACCACACAAATACAAATTAGCGTTTCATTCTCTTTAATACAAACACAAGTAGGTTATAACTTCAGAAAAAAGTTCATTCTTAATATTATTTTCAGGATTCAGGAAGTAAACATGTCAAAACTTTTATTCACTGTAATAGTTACATATACAGATGCAGTTACGAAGTGAGCTAAAAAGATTTCTGCCCAACACACTTCCCAACTTTATGAGGGAATATAAGAATTTTGGGGAAACCCTTTATAGTTCAGATTTACCAACTCCACAGCTTACGAATAGTTCAAATCGGAAAAGGATTGAAAGTAATTTTACTATAGAAAGAGATTGCAAATGATTTTACTATTACCAATGCATTTGAAATAATTTTACTATAAGGAATGAATTGGACATGATTTTATTATTATGAATGCATTGGAAATGGTTTTACTATAAGGAATGCATTGGAAATGATTTTATTATTAGGAATGCATTGGAAATGATTTTATTATTAGGAATGCATTGGAAATGATTTTACTATTAGGAATGCATTGGTAATGATTTTATTTTTAGGAATGCATTGGAAATGATTTTATTATTGCGAATGCATTGGAAATGATTTTATTATCAGGAATGCATTGGAAATGATTTTACTATTAGGAATGCATTGGAAATGATTTTATTATTAGGAATGCGTTGGAAATGATTTTACTATTAGGAATGCATTGGAAATGATCTTATTATTAGAAATGCATTGGAAACGATTTTATTATTAGGAATACACTGGAAATGATTTTACTATTAGGAATGCATTGGAAATGATTTTATTATTAGGAATGCATTGGAAATGATTTTCCTATTAGGAATGCATAGGAAATGATTTTATTATTAGGAATAAATTGGAAATGATTTTACTATTAGGAATGCATAGGAAATGATTTTATTTTTAGGAACGCATTGGAAATGATTTTATTATTAGGAATGCATTGGAAATTATTTTATTATTAGGAATGCATTGGAAATGATTTTACTCTTAGGAATGCTTTGGAAATGATTTTATTATTAGGAATGCATTAGAAATGATTTTACTATTAGGAATGCATTGGAAATGATTTTATTATTAGGAATGCATTGGAAATATTTTATTATTATGAATGCATTGGAAATGATTTTATTATTAGGAATGCATTGGAAATGATTTTATTATTAGGAATGCATTGGAAATAATTTTATTATTAGGAATACATTGGAAATGATTTTACTATTAGGAATGCAATAGAAATGATTTTATTTTTAGGAATTCATTGGAAATGATTTTACTATTAGGAATGCATTGGAAATGATTTTATTAATAGGAATGCATTCGAAATGATTTTACTATTAGGAATGCATTCGAAATGATTTTATTATTAGGAATGCATTGGAAAAAATGTTATTATTATGTATGCATTGTAAATGATCTTACTATAAGGAATGCATTGGAAATGATTTTATTTTTAGGAATGCATTGTAAATGGTCTTACTATTAGGAATGCATTGGAAATTATTTTATTATTAGGAATGCATTGTAAATGGACTTACTATTAGGAATGCATTGGAAATGATTTTATTATTCGGAATGCATAGGAAATGATTTTATTATTAGGAATACATTGGAAATGATCTTACTATTAGGAATGCGTTGGAAATGATTTTACAATTAGGAATGTATTGGAAATTATTTTACTATAGGAATGAATTGGAAATGATTTTATTATTCGGAATGCATAGGAAATGATTTTATTATTAGGAATACACTGGAAATGATTTTACTATTAGGAATGCATTGGAAATGATTTTATTATTAGGAATGCATTGGAAATGATTTTCCTATTAGGAATGCATAGGAAATGATTTTATTATTAGGAATGCATAGGAAATGATTTTATTATTAGGAATAAATTGGAAATGTTTTTACTATTAGGAATGCATAGGAAATGATTTTATTTTTAGGAACGCATTGGAAATGATTTTATTATTATGAATGCATTGGAAATGATTTACTATAAGATTGCATTGCAAATGATTTTACTATAAGGAATGCATTGGAAATTATTTTATTATTAGGAATGCATTGGAAATGATTTTATTATTAGGAATGCATTGGAAATGATTTTACTCTTAGGAATGCTTTGGAAATGATTTTATTATTAGGAATGCATTAGAAATGATTTTACTATTAGGAATGCATTGGAAATGATTTTATTATTAGGAATGCATTGGAAATATTTTATTATTATGAATGCATTGGAAATGGTCTTACTATTAGGAATGCATTGGAAAATATTTTATTATTAGGAATGCATTGGAAATTATTTTACTATTAGGAATGCATTGGAAATGATTTTACTATTAGGAATGCATTGGAAATAATTTTATTATTCGGAATGCATAGGAAATGATTTTATTATTAGGAATACATTGGAAATGATCTTACTATTAGGAATGCGTTGGAAATGATTTTACAATTAGGAATGTATTGGAAATTATTTTACTATAGGAATGAATTGGAAATTCTTTTGCTAAAGTAATGACTTAGAAATAATTTTATTATATGAAGCCATTGAAAATGATTTTACTAAAGAAATGCGTTGGAAATAATTTTAATATCGGAATGCGTTGGAAATTATTTTTCTATAAGAATGCATTAAAAATGGTTTTACTATAGGAAGGCATTGTAAATGATTTTTACTATTATGTATGCCACGAGAACCATTTTACCGTAGTAATTGCCTGGGGATTATTTTACTATAGTAATGCTACCAAAGGAAAGACTTGCCAATTAATATAATATACGCTATTTATGCAACCCACGATATGAGGATAGGATTTATTAAACAAATACTCGAAAATCTTCATTCGCTCTAATGATGACATACGTCGTAAGACATCAAATGAAAGTATTCTATCTAGAACGAAAGCGAGCGCCAGCCTTTCTATGGTATATTTAACACGTGAACCGATATACAAACCTAACATTAATGATGTAAACTGATGAATAATATCGTCTGCAACATAGCTTCTCATAAAGCGTACATTTCCTTTCTTAAATGATATTTTTCACCCGAGAATTGATCCCGGAAGTAGATTCTTTGCACGCCTCTAATTAAATTAGGTTTGGCATAAACAAAGTCCGTCATTATGACGTAATTAATATGTTATCCAGACGAGACTGTAAAAATCATTCATGGGGCGATGAATGAATGAAGATCGTTATCAAGTTATTGTACGACATTTGAAAAAATGCAGTATTTTTCTGGGGTGAGGAGTTATAATTTTTTACACTATTTACATTCAGACTAATGTCCTTATCTTTGTTGTTATTATCACCTTTCAACTAAATTTCTGGAACGAGGTGTTATTATTAACATTAGGACTAATGTCCTCATCTTTGATGTTATTATCACCTGATCGCCTTCTATCTGAATTTCTGGAATATTGAGATATAATTATTTACATTGTTTACATTCAGATTAATATCCTCACCTTTGTTGTTGTTATCATCTGATTGTCTTCCACCAGAATTTATTGGATGAACAATTATTATTATACATATTCAGACGAATGTCCCCGTCTTTGTTGTTATTATCAGCTGATCGCCTTCTTCCTGAATTTCTGGGATGAGGAGTTATCACTATTTTCATTTGTTTACACCTAGAGTAATGTCCACATCTTTGTTTTTATTATCAGCAGATAGCCTTCCGAATGAATTTCTGGGATGATGAGTTACAATTATTTACATTATTAACATTCAGACTAAAAATGCAAATCACATAAAACGCCAAGCATTCATTGGTTAATAAATCCCTAATACATTTCCTACAGGCAATTTACAAAACGAAGTAATGCGACAATTTTGTAATCGCTCTATTTTAAAGTAGTCAATTTTGTGCACTTTTGGGAGAAGCGGATCACAGAATCTTTCTTAAGTCTCCCCAAAGCTCGCTCGCTGATTGGTCGATGCCAACCAATCGGATCGTTTGCACGTGAAGAATAATTTTTCCCGCGCACCGATTTGGAGCCTATAGTCGATTATTTAAGCCAAGATATTTTCATCCCAATTAGTGAGAATTCAACTGCCGAATGAATCTACGACAGTTGAAAGCACACACACCACTCGCATGCTGAAGATACCTTGTACACACTCACATAAACTCTTCTTAAATAGCAATATCTTTCGAGAACAATCACTACAAGAGACTCTCGTGAACATTCTTCCAGTGAACTTTGAACCAAATAACTATTTCACATTGAACACTGAAATAACAGTTAAAGAAAGACAACTCTTGGTTAATTCAACCTTTTCTTACTTAAATGCATGCTTTCCTTCACATCGTTGTTTGATATTGTACATCTTGTTAAATACATATTTTATGTCTTTTGTTATCCTTTTCTGCGTGAGCCTTGTTTCCTAATCTAAAGTTAATTTAATGTGGTGAAGTCCGCCACATCGTCATCATTGTTGTCAGTATCAGTTGATCGTTTTCCGCCAGAAGTTATGGGCTAAGATAACATAATTTACATTATTTACACCCAGAGTAATGTACACATCTTTGTTTTTATAATCAGGTGATAACCTTCTGACTGAATTTCTGGGATAAGTATTTGTCATTATTTACATAGTTCACATTCAGACTAATGTCCTCATCTTTGATTTTATTATCACTTGGTCAACTTTTATCTGAATTTCTGGGTTGTGGAGCTATTATTATTTACATTCAGAATAATGTCCTCATCTTTGTTGTTATTGTCAGCTGATCGCCTTCTGACTGAAACTCCGGGAAGATGAATTATTATTATTTACATTATTTACATTCAGACGAATGTCTTCATCTTTGTTGTTATTATCACCTGGGAGCTTTCTGCTTGAATTTCTAGGATGATGGGCTATCATTATTTACATTATTTACATTCAAGCTAATGTCCTCATCTTTGATGTTATTATCACCTGATCACCTTTTATCCGAATTAATGGGATGAGGAACTATCAGTATTTACATTATTTATATTCAAGCTAATGTCCTCATCTTTGATGTTATTATAACCTGATCACCTTTTATCCGAATTAATGGGATCAGGAGCTATCAGTATTTACATTATTTATATTCAGACTAATATCCTCATCTTTGATGTTATTATCACCTGATCACCTTTTATCCGAATTAATGGGATCAGGAGCTATCAGTATTTACATTATTTATATTCAGACTAATGTCCTCATCTTTAATGCTATTATCACCTGATCACGTTTTATCCGAATTAATGGGATGAGGAGCTGTCAGTATTTACATTATTTATATTCAAGCTAATGTCCTCATCTTTGATGTTATTATCACCTGGTCACATTTTGCTTGGATGACCTGCGTGTTCTTTTTTTATGAACTATTCAAACCGACTGGAACCATCACGGGCGAGCCTCGCTATCGACTACAATTGATGCGCTTGAGTCGAGCATTGAAGAAAAATGGCCACTATACGAGCAGAAACACGACAAAGTGATTCTGCAACGCTATGCCACATGTTGCAACGCGGGTGAAAACCAACTTCAATGGGAAATCCTACCCTACCCTCCGTATTCACCAGACATTACCCTGTTTGATTATCACCTGTTCCGATCGATGGCACATGGCCTGGCTTAGCAGCACTTTCATTCTTATGAATATCCCATAAATGGATCGACTCGTGGTTAACCTCAAAGGACATGCCATTTTTCCGAGGTGGAATTCAAATGCTGCCAGAAAGATGGGAAATGTAGTGGCTAGCGATGGGCAATTCTTTGGCGTGTTTCTTACTAATTTTTTAGAAATAGAACATATTACTTTTCATAAAAAATCAGCGAGAACTTACTCAATGATCTAATATTTAATCCATATTAATGGAGAAGATAGATTCGCATTTTTCCCAAGGATATTTGCGTGTAAGTGAATGTAGCAAACTCGACTCGAATTCGAACCCGGCTCTCCAATTTTTCGTTCCGAGCCGCTATTCCATCACCGGCTCATCCACCACGCTTAAATAAGGTCACTGTGATGGGATCAACGAAGGAGGATTGAAATCAATAATAATGAACTGATCGGAAGGGAAGCTTACGGCCAGATTATGTTTAAACACCGAAGTAGAGCAACTTCGAGTCTGGTCAGTACATAGATGGGTGACGCTTGGGAATACCAGGTGATGTAAGCTTGGATGTGCAGGTGGATAATGGATAATGGCTCGGAATTGTTAATCGAAGACCTTTGTTCCATTTCCATGTAGGTTCGTTATATTCACTTAGGCATAAATACCCCTGGGAAAGTTAAGAAACTTTTCTCCTCAGCTATGGGTTAATTAGTAAAACTTGTATCACTAAATAGTTATTATCTCAAAAATAATTCTTACAATCTAAAAATATTTTCTGGCTTTAAATAACATGTAATGGGTTAATAAGCCGTAGAAAACGAATCAATCAAAAACAACCATGGTCGTCGGAAAGAGGCTGCTACGGTTGAAGGCCAAATCAAAATTGCCTCATAAGCTCGACTCCTGGAGAGCGTCTCACTGCGCTTTCTTGGCCTTACCTTTTCAACTGACTTGTAATGGAACAACTATATTGAATCAATAGCTGCATCTACTGCAAGGAAAGTTGAGTCACTGTGTCATGCCAAAAGATTTTTCCCGCCAGAGTCCATCTTGCACATTTACAAATCTACCATTCGTCCGTGCATTGAATACTGTTGCCATATCTAGTCTTGTGCCCCTGCTATTCATCTAGAGGTTCTTGACAAAGAACAAGGATCTGCAATGTAGTCAATCATTACATGGCATCTCGATTTCAGTCACTTTCTCACGGAGGCGATGTGGCTTCCCTCTTTTCTACGAATATTTTCATGACAACTGGTCTGACGAGCTTTTTTTCCAGCCGCCACCACTACGTGAATTTAAAGGTGTTACTTGATTGGCATCTAGGTCCCACCCATTTACTGTTGAAATAGTTAAATGTAACCGCCACGTCTACTTCAACAGCTTCTTTTCACGCATTTCCCGACAGTGGGTCTTCCTTTCGTTTACTTGCTTCCCTGAAAAATAGAATCTTCAAAAAATTAAATGCAACGTCAATCGCCACCTTCTCTTGTCTTGAACCCCGTTCATTTTTTATCCTCTTCTCACACACCCCCACGATACCCAGTCTTTTCCTACACTTTCACTCCCTCTAACCTGCCTACTAGTGACATTCCTGCTTTGTTTGAGGTGAAATGATAAAAAAAGGGCATATTTATGTGGTCATTGCAATAACACTCACCTTTGTGCTACAGCAGGCACACAAACCATTCTTCTTTCATGTAAACGCTTCATACTAAGCCGTTACGGTAGCCGCATAATTCATTATTTTCTCAAATTGGGAGAGCATAGGGTTAGCACTAATGGGGTATGACCCAAAGAGAGTCGAAGCCAGTACAATAACATATTGGTGCGCGGAAAGAGTTTGCTTAACATCGTGCTGCGGTAAACGTCCCAAATCAATATTTCATCATCTTATCTTAAGCTGGTATAAGGTCACAGTAATTGAGTCACCCAGAGATTTGTTTTGCTTTGGTTTAGTTTAGTTTGGTTGCTTTAGTTTAGCGGTATATTTTAGTTTTGGTTGTTTTAGTTTAGCGGTATATAAACATTTCTATGCTTTATTTAATGGCAAAATCTAGATGAAAATTCAAATTTTGTAATCAATTCAAGAGAATCACATTATTGCATTAAATTATTAGGTTGGTGCAAAAATAATGTCGTTTTCTCACATAGTAACACATGTGAAAAAATGTATTGTTTTTCATTTTTAATATTTAAATGTATTCTTGGTCGTTTTTACTATTAAATCATATTGTTTATTACTATTAAAATATATTTTTCGTCATTTTACTATTAAATCGTAGTGTTGGTCATTTTACTATTAAAATTTATTATTGGTCATTTATACACTTAAAATTTATTGTTGGCCATTTTTACTATTAGGTTGGTGCAAAAATAATGACGTAATAATGTCGTTTTTTGACCTATTTTTAACGTCAAAAAACGACATTATTACGTCATTATTTTTGCACCAACCTAATATTAAAACCTACTGTTGTCATTTTATTATTAAAATGTTTTGTTCGTTATTTTTACTATTAAAATGTATTCTTAGTCATTTTTACTACTGAAATGTATTGTTAATCATTTTACTGTTAAAATATATTGTTAGTCATTTTCACTATTAATATGTACTACTGGTCATTTTTTTATTAAAAAAATGTATTGTAGTTGTTCTTACTATAAAAATGTATTTTTATATTTTGATAGTGTTTTTGTTTTTGTCTGTAACTGGGACCCTCACAGGTACTACCACCCCGGTCTGGTTGGAACAGCAATTAAGAGGTGCTTCTACTCTCTTCAAAACTTCCTGTCTTCTGGTCAGAGTTTATCGTCACACCCATGTTTATCACCTAGAGAGGATCGAAATTAATACAATATCGAATTAGTTATAACCTCTGATACAGTGAAATGACGCTACGGTAGACGAGCAAATACTTATCATCTCATTTAACAGTAGGCTCTTCTACACGTGTTCCTTGTATCATATGGCCTAGTCGCGAAGTCAGATCATCGGCGGCTAAACAGCTTCCTCTACCGGGTTTTTCTGATAGGGACGATGGCTAGACGACAAGGAGGACTGAAAAAAAACCTGTCAAAGGACGGACGAAATTTATTGTAGGCTCAACGTCGATTTAGCACAACTGGGTTAACTGGGGCCCACAGCTATGCATGCAGCCAGTGCGGTTATGACACTGCATCGATGGGCGGAGGGCTTCCTAGACTGAAGTCAGCGGCCATAGTGGAAGAGGTCCCTCGATTCGATGGAGTCAACGGATAAGCGTCCGTAACCAAACCGAGACCTCTTGTTGGAGGACATCGACTGTGGTCTGACCTAGAAACTGATGGGCTCCGCCAGGTTTGCTTATCCAAGACGCGAATTTCTTCTCCGGCTTTCAGCCACGATATTGGGAGGAAACTGCTCAGATGCTCATTTACTCTGCAACCCTACGACCACACTAGGTCATGAGACCGACGATGAGGACGGGCATTACGCTGGCACAAGTTCACAGTTATGTGGTTACTATAGTAAGGAAGTGGTGCTCGCCATCGTGCACAAATCATTATTGCTTCATCTTAGTCTTAGTTTTATCTGGCATAAGGTTACAGTTATGAGGCTACCAGTAGAGGGTCGACAATGCTACAATAATTAATTATTTTTTTACAATGAGTTTCACATTGTACAAGGCCAAGGGGCCACTCAAGGTAGAGGATTAGAGTAGCCTTTATGCAGATAAAAAGGGAAGATAACTGTTAACCCTAGACTTGAACAGATTAAGATTGTATTGTCATCTTGGGAATCTGTTCCACAGAGCAGTGCTTCGCGGGATCGCCTGAATCCATCCTTCAAATCTACAAATCAACCATTGGTCCTTGCATGTAATACTGCTGTCATATATGGTCTGGTGCTCCCGCTGTTCATCTTTAGGTCCTCGACAAAATCCAGAGACGGATATGCAACATTGTTCGTCTTGACCTGGCATCCCGTCTGCAGTCGCTATCTCACGGACGTACTGTGGCTTCCCTCTGTCTTTTCTACAAGTATTTTCATGGCAACTGCTTTGACGAGCTACTTTCACTGGCTACTAAACTGCATGAATTTAAGCGTGCTATTAGATTGGCATCTCGGTCCCACCCTTTCACTGACGAAACGGCTAAATATAGCCGTCTCTTCTATTCCAACAGCTTCTTATCTCGCACCTTCCGTCAGCGGAACTCCTTTCCTATCACTTTCTTCCTTGATAGTTATAATCTTCAAATATTTAAATGTAATGTCAATCGATATCTTCTGATGCCTTGACCTTGTTCCCTGTTCTTCTCTTTATCCATTTTCTAAACAATTCTCTTTACTGTCATTCTTTGTAACCCTTTGCGTGCTAGTGACACTCCCGCTTTGCTTGGGGTGATTTGCTTAAAAAAAAAACTTACTTCTTAACAATAGCATATGGAGAGAATGTAGGTGGTTTGCTACAATGTGAGTGTCATGGCGGGTCCTACCCGTGAAGGTTCTAACTGGCGGAACTAAGGAATGGTGTGCATGAAGAGGTTGCTAACTATTGTGATACGGCAAGCGCTGAAATCATTATTCCTGTTTTCTTTTTCTGTTTTGTTATGTCTGGCATGAGGCCAAAATATCAGTGAGCATTTTAGATCAAAATTCAACTACTGACTGACTACGGACTTACTGACTCGCTGTTCATCGAGCATCTCGAATGCTTCCAATCCCAACTCTGTCTGCTATACAGGCAGACTCGTAAGAACGGTGCAGTGTTCAGGGCAACGCCCTTATCCTCACATTCCGCTAGAAAAACAACAAAATCACCACAAAACCGCATCCCTCCACATATGGTTCCACTAAATCTCACGAAATTCTCTCCCCTCCCAACTCCAAACAAAATGAAAACGTCAAGAAAGATGTACCGGATAACCTCTTCAGCATATCTCTGTCGTACGGTGTTTTTTATAGGTTAAAGATTACACAAACGGTGCGATTTGCGTACGCTGCAGGGAAGCGCTCTTGGAAGATATCCTGGCTCTCGTAATGCTAGGGTACCGAGTTCAATCTCAGCTACTGCTGACATCTCTCCCTTTATTTATTTACAGTGATTTACTAAGCGCAGCTCAGATGTGGCTCAAGGCCGAAACTGTGGAGGACTTATTCAGCATCGAACTCACTACTCAGTCGTAATTGATCTAGCGAGACAAAGCTTGCTATCCATTAAACCACGTCGAAGAGGCCGAGATAATTTACTAGACGTAGCTTATTCTGGCACAAGGCCTAGAATAAAGAGCACTCAATAAGGATCGAACTCACTACTCAGTCGAGCGAGAAAAGCTTGCTAACGATTGCACCACATCAAAATGCCCAGGGAATTTCTAAGCTAGCTGAGATGTGGCACAAGGCCGAAAGTGTGGAGCACTCAGTCATAAATGATCTAGCGAGACAAACTTGCTAACCATTAGACCAGATCGAAGTGCCTCATATATATATATATATATATATATATATATATATATATATATATATATATGCGCCATATTAACCATCAGACCAGATCGAAGTGCCCCATATGCCCCATATATATATATATATATATATATATATATATATATAATCTTTTCACTTCAAGCAAGGCAATAAAGCCACTAGGACGCAGGTTGGGGTTACAGATTGTAGAAGCCAGAAGAAAGTTTCAGGGGCGAAAAGTGCGATATGTTTTGTTTTTTTTTATTTAGTATATTACAGATTTCCCTCGCAATTCGAAACCAGAGTGACTTTGACTTTTCGTGAGCCGAAAGGCGTAGAGCGAAAAAACAGCACCTATCAATTCATATAGGAAAGTCTCTAGTGCGTTCCCAGACACTAAATAACTTCCCCGCTTTCACAACGATAGCAGCGATTACAGTTAAACATGATTACTTTTTTAAAGGTCAGTCTGTTAGCCTTGGTAGAAAACCATTACAAAGTGGCAAGTAATGAGGAAATAATGATATAGTGATTTTCAGTGCCTACCGTAGCGCGATAGAAAGCAGCATCTTCCTGCTCACCAATTCAATATTTGTATTTGTTTCGAACCTCTAGTGGTGACCTCCATGACAGTGACTTCACACCAGCCTAATCTAAGAACATGTACAGTTGTGATATAATATTCAGCCTTTTCAAGTACACAAATTCACTACGGTAGCGTTATCGATTCTCTCTACGTGACCTCCATGACTGTGACCTTACTCTATCAAAAATCAGAAAATAATGATTTGGGCATCTACCGTAACGACAGGTTATACAGCATTTTCAAGCTAATTCGTTACTGAAGCGTTACCGATTCTCTCTAGGGGACATCCATGACTATGATTTTATTATAGACTTATCTAAAACCCGAAAATAATGATTTGGGCGTCTACTGTAGCGACATAGTATAAAGCATTTTCAAGTGCACCAAATCGTTGCTATAACGTTATCGATTCTCTCTCAGTGACATCCATGATTGTGACCTTAGTCTAGACTAATGTAAAACCAGAAAATTATAATTTGGGCTCCTACCGTAGCGACATGGTATACAACCTTTTCAAGCACGCCAATTCGTTACTGTAGCGATACCGATTCTCTCTAGGTGACATCCATGACTTTGACCTTAGTCTAGACTAACTTAAAATGAGAAAATAATAATTTGGGCGCCTACCGTAGCGACATGGTATACAGCCTTTTCAAGCTAATTCGTTACTGAAGAGTTACCAATTCTCTTTAATTGACTTCCATGATTATGATATTAGTCTAGACTAATCTAAATCCAGAAAATAATGATTTGGACGTCTACCGTAGCAACATGGTATACAGCCCTTTCAAGATAACTAATTCATTACTGGAGTGCTATCGGTTCTTTCTAGGTGACTTCCATGACTGTGACCATAGTCTAGGCTAATCAAAAACCAGAAAATAATGATTTGGGCGTCTACCCTAACGATATGATATACAGCATTCTCAAGCTCACCAATTCGTTAATATAGCGTTATCGATTCTCTGTAGCTGCCCTCCATGACTATGACCTCCATGACTGCGACTTTGTGCCAGCCTCGTGTAATATGAGGAAATAATGATTTGGGCGTCTACTTAGTTGTATATGTCGGATGTTAAACATATGGCAAATGATAGCTATTATTATCCTGCAAGATGTTTTGAGTGCCCGCCACATGACAGGAAAATACGTAAGACAAAACAGTAAAACATACAGCAATAATTCAAGCCTTGCATATCAGTCATCGCCGACGATTAACCCCGATCTTCGACATCGATATGAACTAACTGTAAACACTGCTTCGCTTAGTGTCAGTTGAAAGGACCTGGAGTAATGTCGGTCTTCAGTAAAAGCGAAGTGCGGTAAGGGACACGACACTGTAGCTGCAAGGAGTCGAAACAGCATCATTCCCTACGTGTTCCAAAGATAAAGGAAGTTTCACTGAGACTGTTTTTTTTTCTTTAGAACTACCACTTTGCCGAACAGACAGTCATATGGGAGCTTTCCTGATCTCTAGAGGCTTACGGTCATATCACATTGGAACACGATTCTCTTCCGATCTTGTGCATCGTCAAGCCTGGTCAATACCTGGACAGGTGACCGCTTGGGTATACCAGGTGTTGTTAACTTGGATGTGTGGTTGGTGTAATAGATAACGATTCGGAATGAGAAATCGGAATGTCGAGTTCCAATTCCAGTCAGGTTTGTTACATTCACTGACGCACAAATACGCTTCTGAAAGGTAGGAATCCACCTCTTCTCCCTCCAACTATGGGTTAAATAGTAAGACTTGTATTGAAAAATCATTATTATCTTCAAAGACTTTTTAATGCAATATTCACTCAGCTTACGGCCACATCACGTTGAAATGTCAGTTTCCGTACGATCACCGAAGTTAAGCCATGTCGAGTCTAGTCAGTACCTTGATGGGTGACCGCTTGAGAATACCAGGTGTTGTAAGCACAGATGTGCGGGTGGTGTAAGGGGTAATGGCGCGGAATTTTTAATCGGAGGACTGTGTTCAAATTCCCGTTTGGTTCGTTATGAATCCGCCTATTTGAGTTGATTAGTAATATTATATATATATATATATATATATATATATATATATATATATATATATATATATATATATATAATATTATTAGGTTGGTGCAAAAATAATGTCGTTTTCTCACATAGTAACATATGTGAGAAAACGAGATTATTTTTGCACCAACCTAATACTGATCAACTCAAATAGGCGGATTCGTACACACACACACACACACACATATATATATATATATATATATGTGTGTGTGTGTCCAATTGCTAGATCAAGCTTTGCACAGTTGGATCTTAGAAATGATTAAAGATATCTTATTGGAATTCGCCAAGGTTTTTATATCACTATTGGACTCTACTTTGAACAATAAGAATATATAATTACTCTCCAAGCTTAAATCGTTAAATCGATCATAAACAAAAATGTCATGTTTATCATTAATTAATCATAGCTAAGGGTCGGAAGCCCATGAAGAATTGAAATAAAGTTAAAAAATATCTGTATTATTCCAGGGTCGTTTTCTACCTTATTCAAGATGATCTTTGCCCTCTCTAATCTTCTAACTTTCTGTCCTGGAGTAACAAGATGCCTCAAAAGTTTCCTGTATGATTTCATTTTCAAGTCTTTTCCCCCTGCTCTTTGGACTGTCATAGCCGAACCTCATCTCTCACATGCCAAACGTCATATAGATCGATTTAGATCTTTTCTAATTGATCTCTATAGCTCTAAGTTGAAATGATGATCCCACGTTCTGTTCTGACCTCCTCATCTAGTTTTCCACGCTACTGTTCACTTTTTTTTAAAACTTATTCACCGTTCTCTTAATAGTTCTTGAATGGACTTTGTTTTTGGACTTTTTAAGCGAGAGTATGAATTATGGTACCATTACTGAAGACCCGAATGATCTTTTTCTTCTCACCATTGCTCATTTGGGAAGATATAGTGGGGCTAACACAAAACGATTTTAACCTGTTGTCTTTCTAGCTGAGTAACTCAAAGGGGTCTTCAGTGATTCTTACGACAAATGGTGTCAAGATGGCTAAACGTCTGATCTGAAAAAGGTAACTCAATTAGTTTAGTGGTTGCTTAGATAATAAACATATTCTGAGGTGGACAATTATGCTTTTACACGATTTGGACAATTTTGCTGTTACAACCGATATATATATATATATATATATATATATATATATATATATATATATAAAGAAATATAGTCTTAAGGTGTGCTATATTTATGGGATAAAGTGCTCAGTATCAGAGATAGAGCGTGTGTAAATATAAAAGTGAACATAGGAGTCAACACTTACAGGTAACAGTCTGTTTCATGCTATATGCAATCGTTAGGGCCTGACGATCGCATATAATGTTGACTTCTATGTTCACTTTTATATATATATATATATATATATATACATGAGGTCTGTTCAAGTATTGTGACTGGGACTACAATACATATAAAATCGGAATTTGGGCACTTCGACGTGGTGCAATGTTTAACAAGCTTCTCTTGCTAGAACATTTACGACTGAGTAGTGAGTTCAATCCTCACTGGGTGATCCATACTTTCGTCATTTTGTCAGATCTATGCTACGCTCAGAAAATCAGCATGTTGATTCGGCTTTTTATCCCCCTTCGGAGTAGTCCCTTTCTGGAGTCACACCCTTTATCCAACGTCGTTTCCATTGCTGGTAGCATTCATTAAGCTTCGTTTTTGTGGCGGGGGAGGGGGTCGAATAGCTAGCAGCTGCCTTGTCGCATCCTCTTGGATATTCCGGATTTCTTGAAACCTCGCTCTTTCAAGTGGGATTTGATTTTTGGAAAGAAGCAAAAGATCTGGAGAATATAGTGATTCTTGGACCTGGCGAATGTTTCGCGTAGCCACAAAACTGCTGCAAAAGCAGGTCACTGATGGAACCTCCATAGTGTGGTTACATGACCACAGTCTAAGCACTTTCCTACCAATCACTACTATAAACGATCGGAGTGGGCGAGAACGTTATAACTTCGTGTGTATGTGTACATAAAGTCAATCTGTACCAAGGGGCTTCACTCAGCGTACCATAGTAACAGTTCCGATACTTTTTGATCAGACCTCATATACATATATATATATATATATATATATATATATATATATATATATGTATTCAAAACCGTTGAGACGGTAAGGGGAAACCACTCCTCTATTTTTGCAAGTGTTATAGTGGAACACACCTATTCTATAATTAATAGACTCTCCCACCTATAATAAGTAGGAGTAGTAAGAATCGCTCAGGGGGTTCGGACAGTCAGTAAAAGGCTGATCGGTTG
>OZ010614.1:34764538-34914538 GCA_963932145.1 Acanthosepion lycidas | reverse complement strand
TGGGCTAGAATTGTAGGTTCTTATTAATATTTTTATTTTTACAAAACAGTGCCCAGTGCAAATCTACAGAGCATAAATATTATAAATGTACTTATTTAAAAATATGGTTCCATCGCTACACAGAAATTACCATGTTTCAAAAACAGTAGCTAAAAAGCTTCAAATTCAATTATATAATTAAATTGAATTAAATTAAAGTCCCTAGTTCTGTTCCATTATTGTTGACGGGTCCACTCCTATTTACACAAATGGACTCACCCAGTATATACATATACTACTGCTACGTGAAGACCCGAGAGACAAGAGCGAGACGAGCGCAACAGAGGGTGAAGATAACAGAGAGACAGAACGAACGTAGGGAGCAAGAGTCAGAGTGAAAGAGTCACGTAGACTCAGTAAGAAGTCATACAGCGATACTTCAATACCAAAGACTGTATATATATTTTGCTACTAACCCGTATTCCTGGAACTACTAACCTGCATTACCAGTTTGTATTATTACGTTAATACATTATTTTCATATATTCATTCTTGGCGTTTGTTATTTATTGGTATCGGATTTCATCTCGGAATCCACAACAATTATATATATACATATATATATATATATATATATATATATATATATATATATATATATATATATATATATATATATATATATATATTGACGGTGCCCAACCTGTGATGATTCTCAAAGTCAACTGAAAAGTCAAATCGTCAATGAAAATGATAACTTCGTTAATCAACGATAAACAGATTAACGGCTCTGTGGGCTAAAAATCTAACTGCCCATAGAATCATAAATGAATAGTAGATATACTATAGTAGGACCTCATAATTTTATCGCGTGCCGTTTTTTCTTCTTTTTTAGGGGGATGCAAAATATCGCATTACTTTGCCGGTCCTGTCTCCACTACAGGCCAGATTTTGCTCCTAGCAAATTTTTGTTTTTTGAAACGGGAAATTGCAAACCCCTTCACGGAATTAATTTTACACATCCCACGTAGAATTCAATAAATTTGTGTAATGTTATGGGGTCCACCCCTTTTTCATACAAGTGGACTCGACCAGTGTGTACTTGTACTGCTGCCGGTGAATACCCGGAAGTTAGACAGTAAGGGAGATACACTGATACAGTGAACAGTGAGAGAGTAAGAGTGTGAGGTAACCGCTTTGTAGGAGTCACATTTGCGAGCACGTAGACTCAGAAGGAAGTCATACTTCGATACTGAATTTCCCAGACTGTATATATATTATTATTGCTACTAACCACATTTCTGGATCTAATAACCGTATTACCAATTGTATTATTATGTCAATACATTTATTTGCTATATTTTATTCCTGCGTTTGTCATTCATTTGAGACCGGATTTCATCTCGGAATCCACATGTATTTAGATTCAAATTCTGACCGAGTTTGTCATATTGACTTTCGCACTAATATCCTGGGAAAAGGCAGTAATCCATCTCTTTTCTCTTTATCTATGCTTTATTTAGAGACTGAGCTCTCTAGCCTTGGGTGGAAGCCAGTTGAGGAGAAGGAAAACTCTAAATTCAGGACTGCGGATTGGGTGGGTGTCAGTTGTGGATAGAGAATTCAGGACTGCGGAGAAAACAATAGGAAACTACTTCACTATCTTTCCCAAAAAGTCCTGACAAAGTCAGAAATAATATAGAAAAAGGATCTGTGGAGGGGACAACGGGAAATCACTCCACTATATTTTCAAAATACCACGTCAATTCACAGATATTAAATTAAAAATGAATCTGTGGATAACTATAGCATTTAGAAATACCTTTATATAACGAGGTACATAATAAATCTCATACTACAATATTAAGCTTTTAAAGACAAAGGCTAATGGTTTTCTAGCCACCTCATCCTCATAATCTTCACTTCCTACCATCTCTCTTCCTACAAGAACCACGAGGTGAATAGCAGGAGCACCAAGCCAGATATGGCAACAGTATTCAATGCATGGACGAATGGTAAATTTGTAAATCTGCAAGATGGATTCTAACGAGAAAAACTTTCTGGCACGACACAGTAACCTATAAGACAGCGTTTCTCAACCTTTTTAACCTTGCGTAACCCTTAAAATAAATTACATGTCTCAAGGAACCCCTGCGCAAAAACAAAATTATATACCATGTCTTTCTCATTTTATTTTCATTGTAGTTCATGTGGTAAATATCATAGTATATATTTTTGAATAACTGGTTTAAGGAAAAATTAATACTTCTCTGTCTAATTTTTCGTTAATGCTAAATAAAATTCATACTGTTCGTTTACAATACTCCATCAGGGAGTTTTTTATTCACACAAAAATTTCTAAACTCAAACGTTAAAAATAAACATAAGTAACCAATATCATATACCTATAAATGTAAACAGAAAAAAAAAAAGATAATTGCTGCATCAGTTTTTTTTTAGTTTTTTTTTATCCTTTACTGGCAATGTTTAAATGCCACAAAGTAAATCATGACAAAATGTTCTATTACAATATTGCAATAACCAAGAATATATTGTGTGTGTTTAGTAATATTACGTATATGAAATTAAATATTAGGTTGGTGCAAAAATAATCTCGTTTTCTCACATAGTAACATATGTGAGAAAACGACATTATTTTTGCACCAACCTAATAAAAAGTCTAAAGTGCATTAACTTATCTTACCTGTTCTCGCAGAACCCTTAGAAACCTTTTGCAAAAACTTAAGGTTCCGGGGAACCCGGGTTGAGAAATGCTGCTATAAGATATTGCATCATGAGAGTCCTTGGAGATTGCAAACAAACCTTATTTATAATATAGATACAAAAATATATTAAGAGTTACAAACAAGTAACAATTTATATATACGTAATCCAATATGTAGGAAATTCTGTTTAGAATTAAAACTAATTTGTACAACATCCAGTTACAAACAATCCTAATCATATAATATTTTAGTTGTTTCGCTGTTAATTAGCCCCCCTGCTATTACTTCAGGAAATAATGGATCATTTGGTTATGATTACGAGGAAAGATGGCCGTAAAAGATATACCAAACACGCTTTTTGGTTTTAAAGAAAGAAAGAAAGAAAAAAAGAAAGAAAGAAAGAAAGAAAGCGGGCCTCCGGCCACATCACGTTGAAACACTGGTTCTCCTAAGTTCGCCGAATTTAAACAACGTTGAGCTTGTCAGTACCTAGATGCTCTAAGCTTAGATGTGCGGATGGTGTAGTGGTTAACGGCTCGGAATTGTTAATCGTATGGCTGAGTTCGAATTCAAGTTAGGTTTGTTATATTCACTTACGCTCAACCCCCCTTGGGAAAGGTATGAATCCACCACTTCTCCCTCCAGCTATGGGTTAATTAGAAAGACTTGTTTCACTAAAACAATTATTATCTCAGAAGATAAATAAATAAATGAATGAAATTGCGTTGAAAATATTTAGATTTCGGCATTAAATAACCCATAGAGGAGTTGATATGCCGCTAAAGAAAGAAAGAAAGAAAGAAAGAAAGAAAGAAAGAAAGAAAGAAAGAAAGAAAGAAATACAGACTGTAGGGAAAGAGGATCTAAACACTGGAGAAAGAAAGAAACAAACAAACAAGTACAGACTGTAGGGAAAAAGGACCCAAACATTGGAGAAAGAGCAGGCAATGGAAAAGAAAGAAAGAAAGAAAGAAAGAAAGAAGATATGGAAAACAGTAAAAGAAAGAAATAAAACTGAAAAGAAAGAGAAAAGAAGTAAAATGAAAAACAGTAGAAGAAGAGAAAAGGTAAGGAAAAGAAAACTAAAAAAGAAAATAGAAAACTGCAAAATAAAGAAAGAAATTTGAAAAGAAAAAAGAAATAACATGAAAAACAGTAAAAGAAAAATAAAGGAAGAACTTGAATATTGCGAGATGAAGAAAGAAAGAAAGAAAGAAAGAAAGAAAGAAAGAAAGAAAGAAAGAAAAAAGAAAGAAAGAGGCAATGGATAAAAAAGGAGTGGAAGCATAAAAAGGCAACAAGAAAGAAAGAAAGAAAGAAAGAAAGAAAGAAAGTGAAGACTGAAAAGGCTATGAATGGAAAACCTTGTTAATCTTTTCGTTTGAACCCTCTTCTTTAAATATTGAGCTGCATTCATATTGTTATTGCGATATTTTGTTAAAGTTGGTAAACTCAAAATATCTAAGGATGTAATAGGGGAAATTTCCCTGAGTATTTTAAAGGTCCACGCCTATAAAAAAAACCCAGGGAAAATCAGAATTCTGATTCATCAGAAAGTCCAAATTGGAAAACTTGGGAAATTTGCACGGGCACAACTAGTTTGTATTAGGTTGGTGCAAAAATAATGACGTAATAATGTCGTTTTTGACGTTAAAAAATACGTCAAAAAACGACATTATTACGTCATTATTTTTGCACCAACCTAATATTAATTTCTGTTACAAATTGAATTAAAACAAAAAATAAAAAAAAAATAAAAAAACAGATTTAGGATCGAATCGAATCGAATTTTTCAAAACTTCAGTTAAATTATCTACCATAATTTGTATAGGATTCGATTTAGAATCAAATCCAGTGTAATTTACAAAAGTTTCTGTTACAAAACGACCGAAATAAAATAAAAATCCATCATATAGGAAATCCATTTAGAATTAAACAAAATGTGTAGTGAATTTAATTAGGATCAAACAAAAAATCAAAACTATAAATTGTGTGACCTAATCGAGCCTTAATAATCACGTCTTCTCATAGATAGATAGATAGATAGACAGACAGATAGACGAGGATGTTGTAATAAAAGGAGTGACTGGGTTATTTTTTAAATACTTATTAAATATGTTTCACTAATGAAATGCTTTGTTCTAGAATGTTCAGCCTAAATTAAAAGAGGAAATTGTTTGGTTATTTAATAATAGGGATGGATGAAATGACTAAGTTATATCTTTCTCCGTATGTTTAAAACAGATAGATAGATAGATAGATAGATAGATAGATAGATAGATAGATAGAGCAAGATTGATATGAAAATATGCATGTAGATAGATAGATAGATAGATAGATAGATAGATAGAGCAAGATTGATATGAAAAGATGCAGTTAGATAGATAGATAGATAGATAGATAGATAGATAGATAGATAGATAGATAGATAGATAGATAGATATGAAAAGCATAGATAGATAGATGAGGATAAATATACTGACATATAGCAAGATTGATATGAAAAATATAGATAGATAGATAGATAGATAGATAGATAGATAGATATAGCAAGATTGATATGAAAAAGATAGATAGATAGATAGATAGATAGATAGATAGATAGATAGATAGATAGATAGATAGATAGATATAGCAAGATTGATATGAAAAAGATAGATAGATAGATAGATAGATAGATATAGCAAGATTGATATGAAAAAGATAGATAGATAGATAGATAGATAGATATAGCAAGATTGATATGAAATAGATAGATAGATAGATAGATAGATAGATAGATAGATAGATAGATAGATAGATAGATAGATAGATAGATGAAAAGCATAGATAGATAGATGAGGATAAATATACAGACATATATAGCAAGATTGATATGAAAAATATATATAGATAGATATACAGACATATATAGCAAGATTGATATGAAAAGTATAGATAGATAGATAGATAGATAGATAGATAGATAGATAGATAGATAGATAGATAGATAGATATGAAAAGCTAAAGATAGGTAGAAAAGATGAATATAAATAGATAGATAGATATTCTGTTTCCTGTACATGTGTGTGTGCCTGTGTTGAGGTTTTGAGCTCAAAGAGTACATGAAGGTCACTTTTCACTGCAACGGACTGGTTTGAACGAGTTTCATTGTTGTCTGCCAGATGGCGTATGATGTATGATGAAACAGACGCCATGACTTCGAATCAGAACAGAGTCCTTTCAAAGTGTAGATAACGGATCGATAGCAACAAAATATCTATGATTGATATATTGATTTTAGACATAGACTGTTAGACGGGTTGATAAATTAATCAAAATTAGATTTTTTTTTTTTCCATTTTTCTCCCTTTTTGATAAAATAGCTAAAAGTGAAGGCAAACAATAAATTTGCGATTTGGATATGAGAAATGACAGACACAAGAAATAAAAGAATTCTTGTTTATAGATAAATCGAAATCGAAACACTAACACACATGCAGACGCAGAAACATACAAACACACATAGTAAAGACTATTAAAACTACTTGAAAATAAAATAGAACAAATTAATTTTGGATAGTTTATGCACAATTTTGATAAGGGAAATTGTACAAATACAATAAAAAAAAAACGAAGCAAACAGACTTTGTCGGTTGAAATTAACAATTTTTTTTTTTTAACTTTAAGGTTCAGGTTTGGTTTGCTTTGCTTTGTTTTACGGCATATCAACTTCAATTTAATGCCGACAAGATTTTTATTGCTAGTAATATTTTTTCCACAAAATGTATTGCTGGTAATATTTTTTTTTTTTTTCCAGAAATTTATTGCTGGTAATAACCTTTTACAAAAATGTATTGCTATTTTTAAATTTTCATGGTGTTTCGACCCCAGTTTGGATGGGGGTCAACTATTTGTCCATAGCTGAGACTCTAATAGGTGCTACGACCCCGGGTCAGGGTGGACCTGGGAACACCAGCAATTAAGATGTGATTCCACGCTCCTCAAAGCCTCCTGAAGAGAGGCCTTGCTGTTAAATGTCATTTATCGCATTACCAAAGACGGGTTTGTTTGGTTTGGTGTGGTTTGTTTTACAATATATCAACCTCAATTTAATGCCGACAAGATTTTTATTGCTAGTAATTTTTTTTTTTTTTTTAAATGTATTGCTGGTAATATTTTTCCCCCAAAATGTATTGCTGGTAATAATTTTTTTCTTCAAAAATTTATTGCTGGTAATAACCTTTTACAAAAATGTATTGCTGGTAATAAAACCTATTTTTCCGCTTTCATAGTGTTTCAACCCCAATTTGGGGGTTAACTATTACTCTTAACATGTGCTACCACCCTAGGTCAGGGCGGACCTAAGAACAACAGCAATTAAGACGTGATTCCATGCTCAATCAAAACCTCCCGAACAAAGGCCTTGCTGTTGGATGTAGTTTATCGTCATACCCAGGACGGAGTAAGATTCACCCTGTACAAGGCCGGGGAGGTACCAATGAATGTAGTTCTGTTGTGGAGTGATTTCACAGTGGAGGCTTGTATTTGTACTAAATCGGTTCGACGTACAAACCGTTAGGAACTTGATATAATAGATATTACGCAGAGTAATCTTGTTGTCGCTGACTACTTTCGTATTCGACTAATTGTCGACTACTGTCGTCCGACAACGACTGAACCTCGTTTCTCTTACTACTCCTACTTATATTAGGTGGGAGAGTCTATTAACTATAGAATAGGTGTGTTTCACTATAACACCCCCTCCTAAAACTGTACTCCGTAGGAGTAAAACAGTTTTCTTTATTTATTTTTTACAGGAAATATGAAAACAAAAAACAACAAAAAAAAATTCATTTTTTTTAACAACATCGTAGCGTATTTCCTATGTTTTGGATCCACTTTTAAATGATCAGTTGCCTTTCTTTTTCTCCTGGATCGGCGTACCTCAGGTAAAATTGTTGCAGGCGTTGTTAGATCAAACGTATCGAAAATCACCTCCATCGGCGTTTCTTCCGCGGGACCGCTATCAACCACGTTTGAAAAACGTCGTCTGATCTGATTAATGAATTATTCGCCTTTCACCAAGTACATCATATTGCCAATCCACTTTTCTATTTTTTGTTACCTCCATAGTGTGACCAGAAACAACCTTCCGCTTTGAGCTTCTTAAAGATGGAGTCACAGTTTCTGTAGGTTCTTCTTGTTCTATTTGTTCAGCCTCTAGCTTCCCTTTTGTTGATCTTGTACTTCTTAACGTTTTCTGTGGTGACTTCAGTTGTCTTAAATCATTTAATAATACTGCATGTCCTTGGCTGCGGGGAACTCGCTCCCCAGTTTTTCTCGGTGCCGGCTTCATCTTTACTTTCTGGGGCTTTTTTTTTTCACGTATATCGTCGGTGTTGCCCATTCACTATACTCAACTTTTTTAAGTACACCGGTTTTCTCTAATCTGTCCAATTCTTTATCTATCTGTTCAATTGAGGCAAACGGCACATTCCTTTTCTTTTTGAATACCGCCTGAGCGTTTTCTTTTAGCTGGAATTTTCCCTCTATCTTGGTACACGTTCCCAACCCTGGAGAAAAAACAGAAGGAAATGTTTCCTTAAGTTTCTTTACTAATTTTTGGGCTTCGGTGTTTAAACTTTCTACCGTGTAACAGAAGGAATTTATCGGTAGATCCCATAATTGGAATTCTATTATCTAATCCGTACCAAGTAAGTTCGTGGTATTTTCTATGACAAATAGTTTAGCTTTTCGCATTTTTTTTAATTTAACGTGACGTTTGTAACAAATTCCCCAATAAATTGTATGTTTCTCCCGTCACTGACCTCGCGACTTTCTTTGTCTTCATTAAAGTTAGTCTCCCCAACTTCTTCCACGTATGCAAATTTATGATAGATAGATCTGAGCCAGTGTCAAGTTGCATTTTTATATTTTTATTACTTATTTCGGCGGTAACAAATTTTCTGGTTGTTCCATCGTTCACCTCGTTGGACTTTAATTTTCTTATTTTATTGTCTTTATTTTTTGACCCTCAGTGCGAGCTTTTATGACCCATTCTTTTACAGTTGAAGCATTTTTTATTCCTAAAATTGCAATATTTGTACCAGTGTAGTTCACCGCAAGCAAAACATGGCTTCGGGAGTTTTTGCTCATTTTTCTCTGGTATTTCACTTTTTGCTTGATAATCCACAATTTTAGAATTCTTTTTGGTAGACTGACTTTCTTCTTTGTAGCGTATTTTCCTTACATGCGGAACGCCAGACTGTTCTATCTTTTTTTAATCTTTCTTTACGCTAACATATACTGTGCAGTCTTCTGCCAATTTCTGTACCGTAATACTTGGATCGCTTTCCAATTTTGCCAGTACTAATTTTCTCAACTCTGCGTCTCTTTCCGATACCAGCCCCTGAACAAACACCAAGCACTTAAAATTGTCTGCGCTTAACTCTGCCAGCTTGAATTCTTCACAATACTTATTCAGATTGGCTGCGTATGTTATATAGTCTTGTTCGTCATCTTTCATCACATTTCCACCTCTTGTGAAACAAAGATGTCTTTTTACTAAATAATTCACTTAATATATTTACCGCCTAGGTAAATGTCAACTTGCTAGTTGTTTTCGGTAAAATGTAGTTTACCAATTTGTTATGCTCAGCAGTTCCTAATTTGCGTAAAAGAAGCCTAACCTTCTTTCCTTCAGACCACGAGTGGCAGTCCTCGTTATACACGTCTGTATATTTTTTATAATACTCCTCAAAAGTTATCTCTTCATCCGGACTGTATGTGAATATTTCAATTGAATTCCATATTGTATTCTCTGGGAAAGAATCATTTTGTAGATTTTTTTCTTTCCTCTTCTCAGTTATTTCCAGAACTTTGTTTTGAAACTCTTTATGCATCTGTTCCATTTCTCGTTGAAACTGCATCTGTCTATTAAAAGTTTCCTCCTGTAGCTGCATCTGGAATGTTTTTTGTTGCTCTAATATTGTCATCTGTTGTTCCGACTAGAACTTAAAGAATTCCCGGAATATATTTTTGCATTCCTCCATCTTCTCAAAAAGTTTACACAATGCCTAAATACTGCAGAGGGGGGTCCTACGAATTTTCAATTCGTGACCTAATTGAACGAACTGTATTATCGGGGAAAAAATATTTCTTTTCTCAGTTGAGAATACGATAGATTTTTTTCGTCACTAAGTTCAGAATCCGAGACTTTGTGGCCGAAGTTATTGTGGCGAGCGAATTTTTTCTTCCTCCATATGAGTGAAAATCCTCGTCGCCAAAGTTATTGTGGCTAGCGAATTTTTTTCTTCCTCCGTATGAGTGCGAATCCCTCGTCACCAAAGTTGTTGGGGAGTTATTTCGCAGTGGAGGCTTGTATTTGTACTAAATCGGTTCGACGTACAAACCGCTAGGAACTTGATATAATAGGTATTACGCAGAGTAATCTTGGTGTGGTCGCTGATACTTTAGTATTCGACTAACTGTCGACTACTGTCGTCCGACATCGACTGACCCTCGTTTCTCTTACTACTCTAGGTTTAACTAGGTCTGCGCTACTTATTGTATTGAGCATTTTATTTAGTTATTTTGCCTAATCGTATCAGGGATTTTTCCTTTGGACTTCGGACTTGCATGCTAGACGATTATTTTCGGCTGACGTAAATGTTCTTGGTTCTTTCTTTTTTATACCTTTTTTCCCGTTGGTATTGGTTTGATTATTTGCAAATCAAGACACAGAAGGTTTGCCTAACGAGTATAGTTTCTTATACTCATAAGATTACTGCTACTACTACTACTACTACTACTAATAATAATAATAATAATAATAATAATTGGGAAAAGTTTTTGTAACATGCCGTTAGGACTTCATCGGACTGGGTTTGTTTACGTTGTTGTGGTGACGCATGCGTACGAACGAGAGTCGCTAGAAGTTTCATAATTTCGAAAAAAAAAAAAAAATTTAAGATCTACCCAAATTCATCTATATTCTTTTTCTTTTTCTTTCCATCTGCCAAAAATTGTGAGACCTTGTAAGAACCAGAACGAAAATTTCCTGTGACTCAACTAGCGATTAAAGAACTTTCTAAACATTTTTGTCTTAGTGAAGTCTTTTCTTTTTTAATTAGAGTAGCATTTGTTATGCCTAAATAATGCTCAGTTTCGTTACTGTGAACAACCAATGCGTTTTGTGTTGTTTCTTTTTTAAATCTCTCTTTTGCCTCTTTTGTGTACATATAATCTTTATTTAAACTTCTTGAGGTTTCTCCAATATATTCTTTCTGACAATCCTTTATCTAAACGCAACATAAAATGTGTCACAACTACATCTAAATCGATAAAAGACTTAATAAATACAAAAGAAAACAAGCCAAAACTTGAAGGAAGAATTCACTCCATCACCTTCAATGATTACCAAAGAGAATATGTAACTTAATTGTTCCTGCTGTAGCTCACTTCCGGTGGTAAACATCTAACATTAACTATGTATTTGTCTGTAATTTTCGAAGAAGTTATCCTGAGTTACATTCTAGACTCATGATTGTCCCACGGGACAACAGTCAAGATTAAAATATTTGTTCGTAAATTTGATAACATGGTAATTCTCCGTTCAATCGCTGGACCAAGTAGGACATACTAACACTTAAAGGAAAAAAAGGAAACAAGCAATAACTGAGCAGTACTAAAAATAGACAAAGAGATTTCCTTAAGCATGGACAGGGGATGAGAACAATCTACTTTAAATAAAGGCTTCAGTCCTGAAATTCCCTTAAAGTTACTCAACAGACATCTGAAGAAGGCGGAGAGTAAAACTGCCGAAACCCAGAAATTCAGACGAATAATTTTTTTTTTATTTATTTTATTTTTTTGGGACTAATCTTGAATTTTATCAGATACAAGCATTGAATATGTCTATCAGTATAACAACTGTCTCTCTATCTCTGTCTCACCCTGTGTCTCTCTGTCCGTCTGTCTGTCGGTCTGTCTCTCTCTCTCTCTCTGTCAACTTCTCTCTCTCCCCCATTGTTCTTGTTACTCCTCTCTATTCCTCCTTCCCATCTCTCCCTTCCTCGCTCACCCTCTCTCTCGCCCTCTCCCGATTGTTCTTTCACGCGTCTCTGTTTCTCCTACACAGCTCTCCCTTCTTCACTCCCCCACTCTCTCTCTCTCTCTCTCTCTCTTTCCATTCTTCTGTCACCCTTCTCTATCACTCCTTTCCTTCTGCCCCATCCTCCTCTCTCACCCTCTTTCTTTCACTCCGCCCTATCCCTCCTTCCCTTCCCCTTCCTCACTCAGCTTAAGTTGTTAATGTTTGGTCTTTCTCTCTCTCTCTCTCTCTCTCTCTCTATATATATATATATATATATATATATATATATATATATATATATATATATATAAGGGAATAATTTGAGCGTATATAATTTTATTATAGCTTTAAAAGGTTTAGTTTTAGCTATCGGTAGGGGGAGAATTAGACTTTTCCCTAAAATAATAAAAATCTGCCGCCTCATCACCAATAAATACTATTTCACATTTAACAATAATTTTTATAAACAAAAGATCGACCCTAATGGTACGTATTTTCTTAGAATTTCTCGAATCTGGTCCTTTCTAAAATATTTTACCTAAACAATCAACATACTTCCGATATATTGATTAATATATATTAACCAAGATACTTCCAATATTAGTTCGTAAGTGAATGAAATTGATTCGACTGAAATTCGAACTCGGCTCTCTAACTCATCAATCCGAGCCACTATCCATTACTCCACCGTGCCGTCTCAAAACTCAGTAGTCGAATATCCAATAGAATTTATATATGAAATGAAAGCAATACTTTTCACCTTTCCTAGATATCATGCTACACCGTGTTAATAATAACTTAAAATTTAGTTCCACCGAAACTCAACAACTAAAAATGATAATCATAAAAACACAATTTTGATTTGAAAAATATATGAAAATATTTGAAAAAAAACACGATATATATGTTTTATATATGAAGAACAATATTGAAGTAAAAATGTATGATAAAGTGTAAAACAGTTTTTGTGTGACGCGTTTCGTCTTTTAAGACTTCATCTGTCTAAGTTCTTTATGCTAGTGCAACTACACATGCACACGAACTAAGGATGCTGGGAATTTGAAATTTGAAAATTTAAAATTTTAAAGTTTTAAAACTTTTTCCACATTGTCATACATTTTCCCCATATATATATATATATATATATATATATATATATATATATATATATATATATATGTCTTATTTTAGGATATGAAAAACATGTTAAAAATCGCCAGTCAATTACGATCGTGTTTCAGCGCATATCAGTGCGTCTCCTCGAGTGATTTTGCTCTACGCTGTGTTGTGCCCGTTTTTTTAAATTGAATGTTATGAACGTTGGAATTGTGCTCTATTTGTTCACTTTTTACCGGGATATACATATATATATATATATATATATATATATATATATATATATATATATATATATATATATATATATATATATATATATATATTGTTCTTCATATATATATACGTGTGTGGGGAGTATATATCCAAGTAATAGGAAAGAACAGTCAGATTTATAATCCAGAGTTCTTTAGTATTTTAGTTTTATTTAAAAAAAAAAAACTGTGCTCGATACAAAGTAGATCATAATATCATTAGGTTGGTGGAAAAATAATTTCGTTTTCTAACATATGTTACTATGTGAGAAAACGAAATTATTTTTGCACCTACCTAATATAATAATATTTTTTTAATATGTCTCCATCGCGACACAGGCAATACTATATTTCGAAACCGAAACTCAAGTGTTAACGTTCAATTTCTAAATTAAACTTAAAATTTAGAGCACGGTTTCATTCTCAAGCGATGTTAAGAATAACTAAGTTATTCTTAACATCGCTCTAAATTTTAAGTTCAATTTAAAAATTGAACTTTAGGACTTGAGTTTCGGTTTCGAAACAGTAATTTCTGTATCACGATGGATACATTTTTAAAAAAAATAATTATAATATATATATGTGTGTGTGTGTGTGTGCGTGTGTGTGTGTGTGTATGTATAGTGTAACCTGGATATAAGAGAGTTGGCGGGACCGGAGAAGAAGTCTCTTATATCCGGGTTTATCTTATATCCGGGTTTGGTCTATTTTGTTTACATTAACACAGGCTCTAATTTGGGACCAGAGAAAATCACTCTTATATCTGGGTTTCTCTTATATCCGGGTCTCTTATATCCTGGTTACACTGTATATTTAAAAATCTATTCACCATTTTACTGTAAATAATATTTTAAGATATAAGATATATATAATGATAAACAGTAAGCCTCGTTTCCATATTCATTTCCACCATCATGCGATTGCATTGCTTCAAGGTCAGCCACCAAATAAATGACAAGCGGTATCATAATATTCAACAGATTATTCACTTTCCTGTGATAAATTTATATTCCGGAACTTAGTTCCAAATTAACCTCTCCGGATATAATTCCGCCATACTGTTTCTTTATTTAACTTTTCGAAATGCAAATTTATTTTTTTTTTATTGTTCTTTGCGGGTTTTTTTTTTGTTTTTTTTTTTCGGTATTCTTAAACTTTAAACTTATAATGTCTCGACACAAACCCCTGGCGCATGCTATATCCCATCTAGGGTTTGGTTTTATTTACTTATCCATTTATTTATTCTTTTCTCGTGAGAAGGCCATTGATGACCTTTCGAATCGCCCCCTGGTGGGGATCCGTGGCGACTGGGCAACAGTTTTATCGCTCCGGCTACGATAAAGGCCATGGGAATGGAGACTTATAACTGGATTGAAAGGGTCATATGTTAACTGAAGAATGCTGGAAACATCTTTCTTTCTTCTTTCTTGACCCTTTTCCACCATTGACTATTATTACTTTCTTATCTTTTTTTTTACATTATCTTTCATCGTCCATGTAATACCATCAATCTTCTTTTATTTACTTCCATTATCGCCTTCTTCTTCCTCTCTTCCTTCTTCTTCTTCTTCTTTTTCTTCTTCTTCTTCTTCTTCTTTTTCTTCTTCTTCTTCTTCTCAATGGTTATCCTCTTTTTTTCTAACTCTATTTTGTAATCTGCTGTTCTTCCTCTTTTCTTCGCCATTTTCTTCATTCTTTTTCTTCGTTCTTTTTTTATGTTCACTTTTGTATTAGGTTGGTGCAAAAATAATGACGTAATAATGTCGTTTTTTGACGTATTTTTAACGTCAAAAAACGACATTATTATGGTATTATTTTTGCACCAACCTAATACTTGTTCTCTTAACTGAACATTTTCCCACTACTAGACTTTTCTTCTTTCTCTCTTTTACTGTCTTCTCATTTTCTTTCCTTTTTTTTCACTTCCCTTTCTTTCTTTCCCTCTTTCTTTTACTGTCTTCTCTTTTTCTTTCCTTTTTTTTCACTTCCATTTCTTTCTTTCCCTCTTTCTTTTACTGTCTTCTCTTTTTCTTTCCTTTTTTTTCACTTCCCTTTCTTTCTTTCCCTCTTTCTTTTACTGTCTTCTCTTTTTCTTTCCTTTTTTTTCACTTCCCTTTCTTTCTTTCCCTCTTTCTTTTACTGTCTTCTCATCTTCTTTCCTTTTTTTCAGTCCTTCATCAACTTAATTTTTTTCGTTTCTATCTTTCTTTACTTCCCCCTCTCTCATTCTCTCACTTTCTTATCTTCTCATTTCTTTCTTTTTCTCAACCTGTTTATATTTTTCTATTTTTTTTCCGTTTTTCTTCTTTCTCTCCACATGAACCTTCTCTTTCATCTTACTTCAACTTCTTCATCATTTTTTAATTCTTCTTCTTTCTTCTTCTTCTTCTTCTTCTTCTTCTTATTATTATTATTATTATTATTATTATTATTATTATTATTATTATTGTTGTTGTGACTTTCTTCCTCCCGTACGTCTTTCCTTCGCACCTTCTCCTTCTCTTCTCGATAACCTTTCTTTTTCTTATACGTTTTTACCCCCTTTTTTCATTTTCCTCCGTTAATGTCACTTTCCTCTTCTTATATTTTTTCATTCTCCCTCGCTTTTCTTCATTTTCTTTCATTAATTTTTCTTTCTTCTTTTATTTCTTTCTGTCTTTCTTCTTCAATTAACTTCACTATCCTCTTCCTTTACATCTTTCTTCCATCTTTTCTTTTTCTCTTTCCAGTATTGCTCGCTTTTTCTGCCTTTTCCCTCCGCCTTCTTCACCATTCTATTTTTTTAAATGGTAGAAGAAATTGTCTTACTGCCTGACACGCGATTTTACGGTCCGGATTGTTTTTATTTTCTATCAGATCATTCATGCTCTTTGCCACTTACATGTGTATTTATTGAGTTTGAAAAAAATGAGACACCGGATGTGACGCGTATAAGGGAAGAATGCGCATGCCCCATCAGAATCAAGTTCGACATTCCATAATAAAAGAGATGTGTTGTTATAAAAAGACAACAGAACAAAAGAAAATTAGTTCAAATAAAACCAATACAGTACATGGCTTAATAAATAATGTAAATCAAACAAAATAAAATTGATTCCCTCCTTCATTTTTTTTCTTTTTCTTTTTTTAACGTCATCCGCCATCAAAACAGTCTGGCGGGCTTCTTATTTAAATACAAATAAGTCGATTGACCTGAACCAATTTGAAGCCGGTCAGTCCCGGTCACAAACATCGACAATTAAAATGGAAGGAAACTCTTTTCATTGTATTTTTTTTTTCTTTTTAAAGTATCTAGTGGTTAGTCAAGAGATTTTTTTTTTTTAAGTTATTTCTTTATGACTTTTAAGATCATAGTCTCCGTTAGGTCAAAAATGAGAATTTGTGCGAATCTATTGCGCACGTACATACATACATACATACATACATACATACATACAAAAATACAACTCACATACAACGCCAAGCATTCATTGGTCAATTAATCGCCACTACGTTATTATAGACAATTTACAAATCGTAGCAATATCACAATTTTGTAATCGCTCTATTTTTATGTAGTCAATTTTGTGCACTTTTGGGAGAAACAAATCAAAGAAGCTTTCTTAAGTCACCCCAAAGCTCGCTCGCTGATTGGTTTATGGCAACCAATCAGATCCTTTGCACGAAAGAAAAATTCTTCCCGCGTAGCGATCTGGAGCCTATAGTCACTTATTGAAGTAAGAATTTTTCTTAGCTAATTAGTGAGAATTCAGCTGCCAAACGAATCCACGACAGTTGAAACCATGCGCCAACTTTCTCACTCACACACACCACTCACATGCTGAACATACCTTGTATATACTCACATAATCTTTTCTTACACAGCAATTCTTTCAAGAACTATTATTACAAGAAACTGTCATTAACATTCTTCCAGTGAACTTTGGAATACTAAAATCACAGTTAAAGGGAGACAACTTTTGGTTAATTCAACCTTTTCTTACTTAAATGCATGTTTTCCTTCACATCGTTGTTTGATATTGTATATCTTGTTAAATACATGTTTTGTGTGTAACGACGTCTTTTTCTTATCCTTTTCTGTGTCAGCCCTGTTTACTAATCTAAAGTTAAATTAATGTGGGGAAGTCTGCCACATTTTGTTTGTAAGTAAAACTGTTACTTTTGGGGGTAAAACTCCCGAAAGAATGCTTTCCTGACAACTACAATCTTAGTCTCTGTAATAACAACTCTAAGCAGAAGTTTTATTAGACTAATTCAGTTTATCGATGGAAGCATTTTTTTTTATAGGTATAAGTAATGTATATGACACTGACTGATCGCTGAGACCCATGATTTTACTTGACGTGAGGTAATCACGTCAAAATAACAGAGTTAACTCAATCCAAGTATTTTTGACAGTGATTGGACAATAATTTATTGATAATCCTGTCCGTGCCGACATTTTTTCAGTATCTGTCTATATTTCTGAGATGAGGTATTATGTACACTATTTACATTATTATTTAAAATTGCAATATGAGCTCTGGTAAAGACGTGATTTGATAACAGCAAAAAATTGCAATATGAGCACTGGTAAAAAATGATGTTGAAGACATTAGGTTTATAATACCCAGAAATTCATACACAGAAGGACATATGGCACAGTGGATAAAGGCGTTAGTTGGATCCAGTGACAGGACCCAAAGAGTGTGAGTTCAATACTTGGTTAAGGCAGTGGAGAACTTGGAGAAGGGAATTAACAGGAGGTAACTGATAACTGACATCCATTAAAAACATGGTACGTGGAACTAGAACAGTCTACCCCAGTGAGCGAAATAAAGGGATCAGTTCAAAATTCCAACCACCTGAAGAAGGCCGGAGCGTACAACGGCCGAAATGTTATAATAAATATGGCGACAATAGTCCGAATAATGTAAATAGTGCAACAGTTTTTTTATGATAGATTCAGCATTCTAAATGTGACATATATCGCTTTTCACTTAAGTTTTTTAGGGTCTCTGTTAATTTACAGACGTGCAGTGTGCAGTGGATGATAACAAGTGAAAGAGGAGATGCAAAGTGCTTATTTTATTACCACAGTCTCTTTACGTCCAGGGTCAAACGATATATATTCTACTCGGCCTCGTAAGACTCCCCTACTCCCCACTTCCATCCCCCTTACAACAAGCTCACTCAATAATCCTCTACTTTGAGTGGCTCTAGGGCATTTTATTGGTTGAACAAAAAGTAAAAAAAAACAAACAAAATACGCCCAGGACAGGGGAGATAAGTAGAGATCGTAGGAGAATAAGTTCCAAAATCATCACGGCTGCAACATTCAATAAAAAGTATCTGCTGTTATAAGAACATGTTCGGAAAATAACTTAACGAAGACATTAATAAAAAAAAATTTGAAAAAGTGCCCAGCAACGGATTAAAAGCTAAATAATAAATAACATAGCCAAAGGAGATTGCAAATATATATCGAACAGAGAACTAAGGGAGTTAATAATTACCTATATATATATATATATATATATATATATATATATATATATATATATATATATATATATATATATATAAATTCATGAATCATTCATACAAAAAACAAATACAGAGGTTAATGAATTAATTGGCGAGAATCCATCGTCACAAACAATTCAAATAAGATACATAAACCCCGAACCTGTATATGAATGATATGATCATAGCATTTTTTCGGATTATATCTCTATTTTCGTTGTCCTCTTATTACTGAGAGTAAAAACAAGAACAAAATCTATTTCCATACCTGACGTAGGAACAGACGAAAGCTTGTAAAAATAAAAAAAAACCTTATACAACTGAAATTTATAAACGAGGATCATATCATTCATATACAGGTTCGGGGTTTATGTATCTTATTTGAATTGTTTGCGACGATGGATTCTCGCCAATTAAATCATTAACCTCTGTATTTGTTTGTTTTTTTATGAATGATTCATGAATTTATAAATTAATTGCACCTTTATTGAAATATATATATATATATATATATATATATATATATATATATATATATATATATATATATATATATATATATATATATATATATATATATATATATATATATCTTACAAAAGGAGGTAATAATTACATGAAGAGTTCCAAAGGATGCACGGTGTTGTGATGGATAGCGGGTTCGAATTCCAGTCGAATGCATTACATTCACTTACGTGCTAATACCCTTGGGAAAGGTATGGATCATCTTCTTCTCCCCACAGATATGGGTAAATAGCAGGACAAACCGAGTTCTAGAGCCTTGGATGGCAACTGGTCTACGGCAGAAAGAAATGGCAACCTACTGCGAGAAAAAATCTGCCTCGTCAGTCATGTATCGAAAGATATTTGATCGCCTAAGGGTGTATCACGCATGGCACATAACTGACTGATTGAGACTCTCACAATCTTTCTTTCATCTCTCTTGTCTAACCTTTGTGGTCTTCCGATATTTCATCACATACTTCTCGTGTTTTTATATTTTATATTGGAATATTTAGTCTTCTCTAGATTTCAGCTCTGTTGAGGGAGGGCGAAACCGGCCGGCTGGTCAATTTTTTTTTTTTATTATGAATGGTAAGCTCGTCTTGGTGGTTTTATTTCCATTATTTATATATATATATATACATATATATATGAGTCCTGACGGTTGCGTCTAGCATGAAACTGCTTGTCGCCTCTGAGTTTTGACGTCAATGATAACTTTTATATTTATATTTGCATACGCTCTATCTCTGATATTGAGCTCTTTATCCCATAAATATAGCACACTTTAAAACTATATTTCTTCATATATATATATATATATATATATATATATATATATATATATAGGATGACCCAAAAAACCGGGAACTTTTTAACAATCCAATAAAACCAAGAGTGATGGAAGAAAAATATTTTATTCATATTAATTGAAACTTTAAAACATGCCATTTAGGAAACAATGATGGAATTTTCATTTTTTTTAAATTACGTCCTGTAGATGGCGTCCTCCTCTACGAATGCATTCTTGAAATCTGCTGTTGAGATTCCTCATTGACTGCTGCTGGGATACTGCGAATTTCATCTTGAATTCTAAATGGCGAAATGTTTACTTTCTCAAGGTCACTGTCTCGCAGTGTTGCTACTTGCTCATGTCTGGCAATACGCACTTCAAAAATTCCCGTTTTTTGCGATCACCCATATATATATATATATATATATATATATATATATATATATATATATATATATATATATATATGTAAGTGTAAGGTTTGTCTTCTCATCGAATTTATTCAACCTATACGGTGAGGCAATTCTGAGAGAATTAGAAGTCTTACCAGGATTCATTATTGGCGACCACAATCTTTAGAACATTAGATATGCAGGTGACACAGTGTCATAACAGACACAGAAAGGAAACTACAAGAATTTTAACAGAGGAGAGTGAAAGAAAGCGGCAAGAAAGGACTAATCATCAATTGCAAGTAGACATACTGCATGGTTGTTAGCAAAAGAAAAAGACCAATTTGACAATGCAAAATCAAACAAAACAACATTTTAAATATATTTAAATATATGTAAATATATATACAGAGGATGAAACGTGTGTCACTAAAATCCGAAAGCGCATTGGAATAGCGAAAGATGCCTTCCAAAATTTAAGCAAAGTATTAAGAAACACAAAAATTTCGTTAGAAACAGAAGGAAATAGTACTGAACTGTAATGTAATACCATTCCTGGCGGTGAATGTTGGACAATCTCTCCTCACAGATGAAGAAGAAACTTGAAGCAACAGAAATCTAATTCTACAGAAGGATGCTGAGAATACCATAGAGCGAACATGTTAACAACGCCGAAGTTTTAGAGAAAATGGTAACAAAATGACACTTATACCTAACATCAGAAAGAGACAGTTGAAATTTCTAGACCACATAACGAGGATAACTCACCTAGCGAGCTTGAGGAAATGGATGGCAGGGCAGTGTTTGGAGGCCAAAAGAGGCCAACTGTGACGTGACATGATCGTCAACGCCATGAAGGGTCACGGTACATGAAAAAAGAATACTATGCAGGTACAATATATAAATATGTGAAGGTAGATCAATAAGCCAAGAGTTTGATACGTAGTCATTAGCTGGATTTTTATGTTGATTTTTTTCTGTCGTCATCATTGGTGGTCCTTGTTATTGAGTATTGGGGTGCTCACCAACATTCCCTTCTGTGTGAAATGAGTCCAGTGTTGGATCTGGATAGTCGACCGGTACGGTAGGACGGTTCAGAGGATGGAGAGCTGTCGCTTTTCTTTGGGTTCTCTTCGTCTCTTCTATTTGTCTTCTGGTGTTTTCGAAATACGATGTTGTTTTTCTATGGACTGCTTTTGGTTCTTTAGACGCGAGAAGCATAAAACCCTTGGCAGCGAATTGTTTCAGACGGTCCATGGGTCACCACTCCATGAAACACACACTTCTGCCTGAAGAGATTTCTGCAAACGAGAAGAGCGAGAGAAGAAACTGTTAGCATAGTACTTTCAAATGTAAAACGATGAGAGCTAACCGCCAATCTAGTATTGCCCTTAAATTCATAAAGTCTGGGTAACAAAGAGGAAAGCTTGTCATTTAGATATAGAAACTCGAATCGAAACCGGTTGAAGTAAAAAGACACCAGTATATAGGGAGGGGGAGAGCGTGAAAAGCCTTTTTCTCATTGGCTAACGCTGACGGACGTATTTTCTGTCCTTTATAGAGTTGGATAAATTTTGTCTTTTTCTTATTTCTCCTAAATCCTGTTCTGCCAACCATTTACACAAGCTCACTAAGTATCTTATGCGTTGTTTCCCTCTGTTTCGCTTGCTTTCAAAATGTCCTGTGAGTATCAGATTTTCCAAGCCCACTTTCCTCATTATATGCCCTAGAAATTTCAACTACTTCTTCCTGATGTTAAATATAAGGTTCCTTTGCGTTTCCATTAATTTCGTAGTTGCTCAAGTATTCGGTCTATAGTATCCTCAACATCCTTCTGTAATACCACATTTCTGTTGCTTCAAGTCTATTCTTCATCTTTGAGGTGACTGTCCAGCATTGCCTGCCATATAAGAGGGCAAATATCACGTGACAGTTCAATACTTTTTTCTTTTTTGTTTGTTTCTAACGAAGTTTATCTGTTTCTTAATACTCTGCTTAGCTTATGGAAGGCATCTTTTGCTATCCCAATACTCCTACGGATTTCAGTATTACAGTTTCCATCCTCTGTTAAAACATTTCACAGATATTTAAATTTTTTGTACTGCGCTTAAATTCATAAAGTCTAGATACCAAAGAGGAAATTTCATTAGAGCAATTACCACGAAAATAGTTATAGGAAAAGTACGGGGAAACTACTTTAGGGCTGTGGGGAAATGACTGAAGCGGAGATGCCAGGTCAGGACCAGTAACATTGCACACTCTTCTTTGTATTTTACCAAGAATCTCTAAATACATATGTTACAGAATGTGGAGGCCAGGGTCAGAATGGACAGCGATTGGTCAGAGTGCCTCGTGGGCGTGGTATTTTGACAGTGACGTTTTGCCTTTGTCCGGGTTTTTGTATATATGTCCAAAACGGTGCGAATTCAACAGAATTTTGAAGGGTCAATACGCTTCTCACAATCAGGTTGCGAGACCGACTAAGACCGTCCGCGGAGGGACGTTGAGCCAACGTGTGACATGCTTTCTCGGGGCGTTATGCTTCTTAGAACCCGAGCTGCCACGAAAAATAAAATAAAAGCGAATAATAAGAAGAAATCGTCCTTTTTGTTGATATCGTTTTATTTAGGGGCATTGGGACCCAAAGACGACACAGAACGCAACACATAGCAGAAGCACCAGACGTGATAGCAATTGTCAAAGCAGGCACGAATAGTAGACTGTGCAAGATATTGGGTTGGTGCATAATTATCAGGCGTTTTTGTAAGCGAGTTATTTCTTAATAAAAATTGCTGTTTTGTTTACGTTTTTTAAATAAAAATATTATTTTATTTTCAGGTGCTGGATTTTTTTTATATTCAACAAATTTATTGAAACAAAGCAAGTTCAGCTGACCATTGATAACAATTCCAGAAACTATAAAAAAATTTTTTTCTTGCTATCCTCTGCCAGCCGCAATAATAGAGAAAGATTTACCTCGAACCATCACCAGTGAGACACGCTGCAAGAGCCACTCCGTTTCGCAAGGCTCGTCCCTTAATCGAGACGCAATCGCGCCAATCCTTCGAAGGAACGCCATTGAACAAGGGCCAATAACCCCTGAAGTCTCCACTGCCACTAGAGTAAAAAAAAAAAAATCTATCAGCAAGAGAAGAATATTTAACTATTTTTTTTTTTTCATCTCTGCGTCCCGGGCGACGGACCCCGGCTCAACTGCGGACCTGATCAAATAACCGGCCGAAAATGTATCCGCACAGGTCGCATCCCAAATCAACGACTTCTCCATTTCAAAAGGGCAAATGGTAATGCCATCCGGACGCAGGTTATGTCAATAATCATACGCTCCGGAATAATTATTTAAAAATAAATTCTTATCTTTCTTTTTTCATAATAAATATTGTTTAAAAAACGCCTGATAATTATGCACCAACCCAATAGATTCTGGACGATAGATTTTGGCAAGATAGATTCTGGCGGTAAAAACTGCTAGCACGACACAATGAATCAGCTTGCCTAGCAGCGGACCTAGTAATTGATTCAATACAATAATTAAATAATAGTTTAGAAGACTATTATTTTTAGAGGGAGTGTGTCTTTGCTCTGACTTTCTCAGTTTGACTTTAGGGGTCAGATACAAGACAAAATAAGGAAAGTCGATTTTGATTGGCTGAACTAGCGTGGGAATGATAGATAGAGAAAGGTTTTTCGGGTAGTTGAGTCTTAACCGTCGAACAATGTAGACGTGTTTTCTTCGAGTCTGTAAACGGCTCCCCAATGTAGCTAGAAGATGTATACGACGTTAATAAACTATTTAAATAAGTTAAAACTCCGTGTTGAAGTCTTCTTTATTTTTTTTTATTATTATCTCCGAACCAAAATTGACTAGCAATCACCGGCCGGGAGAATACGAGCGAGAGAAGAATGCGACTTTATTGTGGAATTGAAGCCGTCGCCCCAAGACCACCCCCACCAAGGGGCTATGCAACACAATGTTTCCATTTCATGTCAGCAGAGAACGTTAGCACGAGTAGACGCAAAGTGTTACTCTTGTTATCTTTCTGGTATAATCATATCCCTGTTATATAACTACCGTAATTCCCCATGTATAATGCCCATTTTTTCCTAAAAAAATAATAAGCAGGGGTGGGTATTACGCATAGCTACAAAAAGTCTTTTAAAAATTACCGTAAGAATTATCATAAAACTAAATTAGAATAATATTATTCAATGTTTAAAACCATTTCTTAAATAAAAGTAGTAAACGCTGGCGGTAATGAAATTGGAGAGGTACAATTTATAAGGTTTTATTACCAAAGAAGATGTGCGTATTATGCATGAATAGAAGCGTTTTCCCACACTTTCAGCACAATTTTAGGTGTGCGTATTATGGATGAGGGCGTATTATACATGGGGAATTGCGGTATATATAAATGAATTTTTCACTAATGTTCATCCAATACAAGGCCTAAGAGCCTTTCAAGCTAGAGGGTTACTTTGTCGTGTTGTATGAGCCTAAGAAAAGTCAAGAAGTGAAGTTCTTGGGTCTATACAGAAAAATTAACGGCTGACTTTAGACTTGAAGAGGTCAAGATTTAATTAGAAGCATCACTGATGCGTACCAAAGCATCCAATAGATGTATTTTACGAAGTAAATAACATTAAATCTCTCCTTCTGTTCAAAAGACCGCGGGAGTTTGAACCGGACGATAGGCGAACCTATCAACTCCTGATGAGAAATGAACAAGAAATTCAATAGTAAATAAAAGTTCAGAGTCTAAGACGTTAGAAGTACAGAGTTGAAGAAGACTTTAGAAGGAACCGGAAATCCAATCCTAAACAGGAAACAAGAGATAAACCTAATTACTTACCTGGGAGGGATGATAAGTTGACAAACGTTTCTTAGGTCTACAAAGGATAGGATGTTATGGAGAGCTATGATCAACCACGTCCTGAAGGGACACGGCACATAAAATAATTAGGACCATAATGAAAATCAGAATTTCGCTTGCTGATTCTAAAGTTAGATTGACTATCCTATCAAGCCATTCTCATTAAAGACTTCCTGCATTCCAGCATTAAGTACTTAGATAGTACTTGAAAATCTGCGATACCCTAGTGGTCTCTATTTCCTCGTTTAATTGGCTTCTCATTTTTCTCTGTCATACTTCGTTCGGGAAGCGTTTAGCATTTAAGTGTTTAACAATCTCCGCTTCCTTTCTTTCTCCTTTTGATTGCGAATTAATCACTCCGTCGCCTTCTCTTTTGCTTTGTCTCTTTCTCTCTCTCTCTCTCTCTCTCTCTGTCTCTCTATCTATCTATCTTTCTCTGCCACTGTCCCTCTCTTCTTCTTCTCTCTCTCTCTCTCTCTCTCTCTTTCTCTCTCCCTCTCGAATATATATATACACACAGACGCACATTTTTCTCTCTTTCGCTTATTTTCTTTCTCTTTTTTCATTTTCTATTTCCTTTCTCTATGTATCAACCTGGTCACTTCTCTCTCTCTTTCTCCATCTCTGTCTCTCTCTTGTGCTCACACACACACACACACACACACACACACACACACACACACACAAACACACAAACAAACACACACGCGCGCGCGCACGTACACACGCAAATATTTTCTCTTGATTTTTTTTTCTTTTTTCATTGTTGCATTTCCTTTCTTTTTTTCCTTAACCAGATTTCTCGATTATTCAGGACCGGCAGACGAAAATAAATAAATATACTTTTTTTATAATTAAACGGGGCGTCTACTCAGGTACGAGTATCCACTAAAAATAACGTTTAAGTTATAAAACAATCTCTCGGATTAAATAAAAAGAAACAATCAATTACTTTTTCTAGAAAATTCGCTTTGTTTACGTCCGAATACGAAACAGTGCAGATATGAAAAATTTCGAGAGAATTTACGCTTAAAAGCTATTAGGTTGGTGCAAAAATAATGACGGTTTTTGACGTATTTTTTAACGTCAAAACCGTCATTATTTTTGCACCAACATAATACAATTTCTGCCTTTCCTGATTAATCGGTTCTTTGTAGTTGGTCAGAACATATCGGATCTAGCGGTAGATCCAAGAGGGATGCAGGTTCGAATCCTGCCGGAGAGGGTATTTTTTTCTTTAATAAGATTATTCAAACATTCAGGTCGGTAGACGAAAATAAATAAATATACTGTTTAACAAACAAACGGAGCATCTACTTAAATACGAGTATCCACTAAACATAGCGTTTAAGTGATAAAATATATAGCGATTTTCCAAGCGTAGCTTAGATGTGGCACAAGGCCGAAAGCATGTGGCACCCAGTGAGGATCGAACTGACTACTCAGTCGCAATTGATTTAGCGAGACAAGCTTGCTAACCATTACACCGCCCTGGGGAGCTTCAGTAATAATATACATAATTAAGAAACAACAATACTTTACGTCGAAAATACTTCGAGGGAATACTGATGAATATTTTACCGGCAATAACACACGCCAAAAACACTATATGACATCACTAACCCTTAAATCCATTCTTAAAGAATATAATGCATGTCTGTCTACCACAACCGGTGTTTAGGTAAAAACGACCCCAAATCAATATGAGGACAACCACCAAACATAAATAATGCCTACTAGACTCACATACGAATATAGATTATCATCCGAATCCTGCATAGGCAAATTAGAATTATGATACACTTATATATATAAATTATGCACATAATCGCTGCTTGACAAATCAAATGCACGTGAAGCCTACTTAACCAATGAAAATCAAACATAAAAAACAAAAATACCTGAATTTATTTTTCTCCATATCTCATTGTCTGATGAATACTTTAATAAAAGCAAAATCAAAAACAAAAAACGCGCATGCGCGAAATGAAAAATATAAAATCACGACAATTTACTCATCGCAAACTGTATATGCACGTAATGTATCATATGCTATATATAGATTCTGTTCTCTTCCCAAAATTTTCCTCTCATTTTTCCATGTTTTTCCCCTCTCTTTTTTCCTATTCTCTGCTTCTTTCTGTCACTCTCACATTCTTTGTATTACTTCGTTCTTGATCATATATATATATATATAATTCACCGAGTATAGAAGAATCCTCAACAGAAAGCACGAGACGGCCGTTTCGTCCTATTTTGGGACTCATCAGCAGTGCGCATACACTACCGAGAATCGAATCCGGACCGTTTCGATACAACGCAAGCGTCATACCAACTGTACCAATTTTAATCTCTAAACATATTTTCATTGTATGAATAATTCTTTTTTAACGAGTAAATGTTGTATTAACGGTTCTTTAGGGAATAACAAGAATTTTTTCCAATTACAACTATTTTAAATTTCTGCTATTTAAACCATAGCTAATGGAGGAGATGAATTCGTACCTTTCCGAAAATATTTGAGCTTAAATGAATGTAACGACACCGACTGGAATTCGAAATCAGCTTTTTGATTTCTAACTCCAAGCCGCGAATTAGTAGGTAAAGAAAATTAAATAAAATAAAGAAAAAGTTAAATGGAGTCGGAGTAGGAGGAGAGGAGAAATGAGAAAAAAGAGGAGGGGGATGTAAGGCAAGCAGTAAGAAGGGAAATGAGAAACAGGAGGAGGAGGATGTAAGGCCAGGAGTAAGAGGAGAAATGCGAAACAGAAGGAGGAAGATGTAAGGCAAGGAGTAAGAAAGGAAATGAGAAACAGGCGGAGGATGATGTAATGCCAGGAGTAAGAGGAGAAATGAGAAACAGAAGGAGGAGGATAAAAGGCCAGGAGTAAGAGGAGAAATGAGAAACAGGAGGATGAAAATGTAAGGCAAGTAGTAAGGAGGGAAATGAGAAACAGAAGGAGGAGGATGTAAGGCAAGATTTAAGAGGAGAAATGAGAAACAGAAGGAGGAAGATGTAAGGCAAGGAGTAAGAAGGGAAATGAGAAACAGAAGGAGGAGGATATAAGGAAAAGGTGTAAGAGGAGAAATGAGAAACAGAAGGAAGAGGATGTAAGGCAAGGTGTAAGAGGAGAAATGAGAAACAGGAGGAGGAAAATGTAAGGCAAGTAGTAAGGAGGGAAATGAGAAACAGAAGGAGGAGGATGTAAGGCAAGGTTTAAGAGGAGAAATGAGAAACAGAAGGAGGAAGATGTAAGGCAAGGAGTAAGAAGGGAAATGAGAAACAGAAGGAGGAGGATATAAGAAAAAGGTGTACGAGGAGAAATGAGAAACAGAAGGAGGAGGATGTAAGGCAAGGTGTAAGAGGAGAAATGAGAAACAGGAGGAGGAAAATGTAAGGCAAGGAGTTAGAAGGGAAATGAGAAACAGAAGGAGGAGGATATAAGGAAAAGGTGTAAGAGGAGAAATGAGAAACAGAAGGAAGAGGATGTAAGGCAAGGTGTAAGAGGAGAAATGAGAAACAGGAGGAGGAAAATGTAAGGCAAGTAGTAAGGAGGGAAATGAGAAACAGAAGGAGGAGGATGTAAGGCAAGGAGTAAGAGGAGAAATGAGAAACAGAAGGAGGAAGATGTAAGGCAAGGTGTAAGAGGAGAAATGAGAAACAGGAGGAGGAAAATGTAAGGCAAGTAGTAAGGAGGGAAATGAGAAACAGAAGGAGGAGGATGTAAGGCAAGGAGTAAGAGGAGAAATGAGAAACAGAAGGAGGAAGATGTAAGGCAAGGAATAAGAAGGGAAATGAGAAACAGAAGGAGGAGGATATAAGGCAAGGTGTAAGAGGAGAAATAAAAAGGAAATAAAATACGATGTTGGAAGAAGAAAAAGTAGATAGAATAGGAATTATTCTAAATGGTGACTTGTCGGACGACATTAATAGGAAATAGGAGGAGGAAATAAATGAAAGAATAGGAGTGAAGATAAAAAGAAATAAAAGTAGGAGGAAGAGGATGATAGAATGAAAAAAAGGAGTAGAAAAGGGCGGTGAGCAGTAGGGGGAGAGATAGTGACAAAGAAATAGAAGAGGAAGTAAAAGATGAGTAGAAGGAGTGGAGAGAGGAAATGGGAATAGAAGGAGGAGGCAAAGATAAAAAGAATGGAAAAGAGACAGTAAAACAAAGAGTAGGAGGAGATAAGAAAAGAAAAGAGAAGAGGTATGAGTAGAAAGAGAGAGAAAGGCAATAAAATTGGAAAGAGGAGTAAGAGGAGGAGACAAGTAAAACGAAGTAAGAGAGGAAGTTACTGTAAAACAAAGAGTGGGAGAGAAAAGGAGATAGAATAAGAGAGTAAGAATTGGATTGACTGATTTGATTTTCACGGATTATCAACCTTTTGTAGGTTATTTAAAGCTGGAACATATTTTTGGATTCTAGGAATAAGTTTTTAATGAATATTGTATTGTCATTTATTTAGATAATAACGATTTTCAGATATAAATCTTACTATTTAACCCGTAGGTGGAGGGAGAGGTGGATTCAGCCTTTCCAATAGTATTTGCGTTTAAATGAATGTAACAAACTCGACTAGAATTCGAAAACGGTTCTGCGATTTCTCATTCCGAGCTGTTTTCCATAACACCACCCGCACATCCAAGTAGCTTACAGCACCTGGTATTATCAAATAATCACCCATCTCACAACTGATTGGCTCGACGTTGCTTAACTTCGGTGATCCGATGAGAATTGATGTTTCAATGGTCTGTGGCCGTAAGCCAAGAGAGTAAGGAGGAGTTAAAACAAGGAGTAGAAGGAAATAAGTAAAAGAAGAGGAAAGAATGTTAAACACGGCAAAGAAGAAGAAGAAGAAGAAGAAAGGAGGAGGCAAGAAGAGAAAGGAACAAAGAAGGCAAACAGCAAAGAAGAAGAAAGCCAAAAAGGCAAAGAAGATGAGGACATGAAGAAGGCAAAAGAGAAGAAGACAAAGATGAAAAAGAAAAGGAAGAAGACGAAGAAAAAAAAAGAAGGTAAAAAGCAAAGAGGAAGTCAAAGAAGGAGAAGGCCAAGAAAAGAAAAGAAGAAGAAGACAGGGGAAAGAAGAAAAAACAAAAAAAGGCAAAGATGAAGGCAAGAAGAAAAAGGCAAATGAGATGACAAAGAGGAAGAAGAAAAAGAAGGCAAAGAATACAAAGAAGAAGGCAAGGAAAAGAAGAAGGCAAGGAAAAGAAGAAAAGAGCAAAAAAGGCAAAGAAGATGAAGGCAAGAAGAGGGAGGTAAAGATGAAGAAGAAAAGGAAGAAGAAAAAAGAAGGCAAAAAGCAAAAAAAAAGAAGGCAAAAAAGGGAGAAAGCCAAGAAGACAAAAAAAAAGAAGACAGGGTAAAAGAAAAAGAAGAAAAAAGACAAAAAAAAGGCCCTGAAGAAGAAGGGGGCAAAAATGCAAAGAAGAAAATGGAAAAGAAGAAAAAAGCAAATAAGAAGGAGAAGAACGGCCTGATAATAGATTACTTATTCTATCATCGTTTTCCAAACACCCACCTGTACTGATCAGTTCGTTGCTACGTTGCATTGGACTTTTTAGCATTGTGCTATTTATTTCATTCCTCTTTCGTTCTGTTTTTACTTGATTAGATTTATTTTAAAATAAATGAAATAAAAAGTAAACATTTTAAAAAAAGAAATACTGACACAGGACATTTTCTTGTCAGGTGCAATGACCTCTCGGGTTGCCAACTGACAATCAGATGTTGTTTCGAAGAGAAACTTTACCTAGTGTCCACCCTTAACACGGTCACTCAAGTTCAGTCTTAAGGGGTAGCCTGAGAAGATAATCTAAATCTGGGCATTTTTCAAACATTATTATTATTATTATTATTATTATTATTATTATGATTATAACTTTCTCTCGCTCTTTTATTTTTATTCACTTTATTTCATGATTTGGGGACCTTTCCTAAACGGAGCTTAGTTTGGAACAAGACCAAAAAGTATGGAGCACTCAGTAAGTAATGGTCAACAAGACAAGAATAACGGTTGCCAAACAGCCTAGGCGCTCCGAAATTGTCATTTACTAAGCTAACGTTAGTTTTAACACAAGGCCACGTGATCGAACACGCTACACAACATTAATGGTCACCCAGACTATCTCAGTCCTGAGTTTTGGAATAGAGCCACACATTTGTCACCCAGTGAAGATCGAATTGACTACTGTAATACTAAGTCCACCAGACAAGCCCGTTGCAGTTAAATTGTCATTTACTAAGCTTACCTTAGTTTGGCACAAGGACACAAATATGGAGTGCCTACTGGGATTCGAGCACAATATTCAGTAAAAATGAGCAGCCAGATTATCCTCATTAACCATTACTCCATACTGAGTTGCCTAATGATGGTTAATACTACGTACTAGTGTATATAAAAATATAGCTATATAACTTATTGACGTGAGATCCGTTAGTGAAGCCTTTGTTGCCTAATAAGTAAGGCGTCGTCATAGTTCCCGAGTTTTTATGGGTTACCCAGTGAAAATCGAACTATTCCGTGGTAATGCTCAAACAGATTATCTCATTAACCATTCCCTCACACTGAGGCAGCATCCCCAACAGTCAGATATTTTCAAGAGAAATTCTACCCGGTATCCCCCCTTAATACGTTCACCCAAATTTAGTTTTATGGGGCAACCTGAGAATATTTTTTAAACTTTATCTCACTGTCTCATTTTTGTTGATTTTTTAAAAATATTTCTCCCCAAGCATGGCAATAAAGCTACTAAGGCGCGGGTGGGGAGTTACTGGTAATATACGAAAAATCAAAACATTATTCAGGAGCGAGAACAATAAAAGAACAGGAATTAAGAAGACATAATATAACGAGTGACATTTAAATTTAAATTTTTCTAAATGAAGCCCGATTGGTAAGCTCAAAGCCGGAAGAGAGCTCCACAATAGGAGGGAAGAAATTGCTACCACAGAACTTACGGCCACATCTAGTCATTTGAACTGTAAAATGATGAGATCTTACCGATAACCTAGTACTTTTTGTGAATATTTACTAAGTTTAGTAATCGACCACTTCCGAACTGGTTTTTTTTTCTACCAAATCTCACGACTTTGGGTCAATCTGTGGGTATGGCTTTCTGACACTTCCAAACTGGAATCGTCTCCCCTCACCATCACCACCAACAACAGGCCGATATTATCAATAAGTCACCGCTCTGTCAAATCTATCATAATGGAATCAGAAACCGTGTACCATGGTCGAAATGCTAACATTCTATCCATTTGACCACGCGTCGAGAGTTTGAGCGACGTGACAAAGTTTCAGCGTACTGGCCTTGTTCAAGCTGTTGATTAACGCCATGACGAATCACTCCCGCGCAGAAATTAAGCTGAATGAACAATAGTATTTAAAAAAAAGCGACTGATCTCACTGACACTCTCTTATAAGACGAGTTTACAAGACATTTTCAGTAGAACATACGAGGATAAGTCAAAAATTATCTACACTTTCACCATAAGATATCCAGGTCTGTCACACTGCCTTCTGCTCGCGTATGCTTACAATTGATACTATTGTGGTCATGTGATCGAAGTTTGAGCTTGATCGCGCCAGTATTTCTTGCTGCTGTTACAGTGTAAACATGGCCGCTCCGCTAGCAGTGTGCACCAAGGAGGAACAGAAATCAGTGATCTTATCACTATTCCAAATAAGAATACATTCTAGAATGTGTTCGTACAGTTCTAATAGTATGCTTTGTTACCCTGCAATTAGATGATAGGGTAGTTGATTTTATGACATGTCAACCCCTTGTTGGGTTATTTAATGTCGAATTTTGTGTAAGACACTCAGTAAGGATCAAACTGTAATTAACTCTGCTGGAATTCGAACTTGGCTCTCCGGGTTCTCATTCCGACAGCAATCAATTAAACCACGCGCATATCCATTTAGAATATTTTTTGTTTTACGATACCAAACACGAACACATACTTTTCCTTTTCGATTACAATTTTTCATTTTCATTTTGGAAACGTTTTTTAATTATTCCGCACATTTTTGGAACTAGTATCTTTATGCTTGTTGTTTTTGTCACATTTTGTGCCAATTTGGCCGTATACGGGTTCGATTTCCCCTCACAACTGTCGATAGGAAAATTGATTAGGACAAAAAAGGCAATGGAATTTGAGACGAAATACTAGCGAAAAATGATAGTTGATAAAGCTTCATGCAACAATAATGCAATTCAAGATGGTATTACTAATAATACTATTTATAATAATACTACTAATGTAAGGAAAACAAACTGAAATTAATATGAAAGAAATACTAGTCAAAAATGAATAATGATTGACAATGCTTCATCTAATAACAATAACATTCAGAATAATATTAATATTAATGGTCTTTCTACGTGCCTTCAGGAAGCTGGTGATCATGGCTCTCCACAAGTTCCTACCCATTTTAACTTTTAGTAAATTGTTCCCCCTCCATCCCTCCTTCCTCTCTCTCTCTCTCTCTCTCTCCTAATCCCTGTTCTGTCAATCATTTGCACAAGCTTGTTCTGTTTCTTCTATGTGCCGTGTCCTTTCAGGACGTTGGCGATTATGGCTCTCCAAATGTTCCTATCCTTTGTAACTCTCCTAATCTTAGCTCTGCTAACCATTTATATAAGGTCGTTAGCTCGGTTAAGTAATGTTTTTTTTTTCCCTCTGGCCTCTTACCTTCAACATATCCTGTGATTATCAAATTTTTTAATCCCATTTTCCTCCTCATGTGCCCTAAAATTTTCAACTGTCTCTTCCTGGGATTAAGTATAAGTGTGATTTTTGTTTCCATTTTCACTAAAACTTCGTCATTGTTCAAATCTTCACTCTATGGTATTCTCAGTATCCTTCTGTAGAACCACATTTCTGTTGTCCGACATCATCCGTGATGAGATTTTTCAGCATTCACTGCTATATAGGAGGACCAATATCCTATAAGAGTGCAGTACTCTTTTCTTTCTAAGAATGAAATATTCCTGTCATTACTATTACAGCTAATGTGATAAAAAGCAATTGAAATTAAGATAGAAGTGGATTTATTTCTATAAATAATCGTTGAGAATTCTTCATCTAATAAAATCCAAGAAAATATGTCTAATAATACTACTAAAGTAAAAAAAAAAAGCAATTGAAATTAAAATAAAAGAAATACTAGTCAAAAATGAATAATGATCGATAGTGCTACATCTAATAATAATAAAATTAAAGATAATATTACCAGTTATGTGACATGCGTGATACACGCTTAGGCGATCATGTATCTTTCGATACATGACTGACGAGGCAGATTTTTTCCCACAGTAGGTTGCCATTTCTTTTTGCGGTAGACCAGTTGCCATCCAAGGTTATAGAACCAGGTTATAGAACCTGCTATTAGCTGGGGAGGAGGAGAAGAGGATTCATACCTTTCCCATGTGTATTAGCCCATAAGTGAATCTATACGGTATTTAGAGCCCAAGGATGGACATGTTCACACAAAAATGCAATAAACTTAAAGCGAAAATAAGCTCAAATGGTTAATTTGCAGATTAGGAGCAACGCTCAGTTTGCAATAAAAAATTCCCGAATACTTACATTTAGGTGCAAATTTACATGATTCATTCGAAAAATACTTGATGAATTTGATAAAATCTACCGTTTTGGAGTTATCGACAGTAAAAGTTCGGATTCATTCGAGTCGCGGTAGCCATTACTGGCCTTGTTTGCATATTCTCACTGGAATATGATTGGCTGGTGTCCGTCATAAATACCGACAGACATGTAGATACGAGAGTCAAGAGCCTTAGTCTGAGAGCTAAGTCTATAACGACGCCCATTGCACTACGCCATTGATCTACACTTCTTACCTGCGACTACGACACGCACCAGTCGATTACTGCTACCGTATTCTACTTAGTTATAGTAGCCAAAACCACTTAGCTACTTCGTTCAAATATATCCCTTTCCGGGACATGTCATTATTATACACTAGCTGATTGAGTAATTCGTTTTTTACGGCTTATCAACCCATTTCAGGTTATTAAAAGCCAGAAAATATTTTTAAATTGTAAGATTTTTAGAGGTAATTTTTAGATAATAACGATTTAGTGATACAAGTGTAATGACAAAAGTACGCAGGTGTTGGCTTTAAGAAAGCTTTATTCAACTGCGAATACAAGGTTCGCGTATAATGTCATTTTATAGTCCCAGTAAACAGAAATAGATCTCCCAAAGAGGAGAGTGACAAAACAAAGGGAGAACACTCTTGATTATTCATAACAACAAGTGTTACTAATTAACTCCTAACTGTGGGGAGGAAAAGCGTTCGATTCATACCTTACCCGAAAGGTATTTACGCGTAAGTGAATATAACGAAGCCAGCGGGAAATTGAACTCAGCTCTCCGATTAACAATTCTGAGCTATTGTCCATTACACCACCCGCACATCCAAGCTAACAGAACTTGGTATTCTCAAGCGGTCACCAACCTTAGTACTGATCAGGCTCGACTTCGGTGATCGAATGGAAACCAATGTTTCAACGTGTTGTATGCCAAGCATTAGTATTCGTCTATATATGTATATAGTTTAATTACTGTCCTGAATATGGTGACGCACGGATCCGTGGAAAAAATCAGTTCTCTTATATAATGCGCACCCCTAGATTTTATGCTTTTAACTCCGATGGGGGGGGGGAGCGTGTTATACACGAACATTTCTTTTTTTTTTTGCTTTTCACAGTTGAGCGTGAACAAAGTATTAATATTACATAGTTAATAATACACGTTCTACAGGTTTCCACGCACGGCATTAACTAACGAAGCAGGTACATTTTTACAGGTAACAAAAAAAAAAAGAAAAAAAAAGAGCCGCACCCAGGTAAAGGTTTTGCTCACTCAAACATCCGGGAGGTGCTTTACTTGATTGCTCCCCTGGAGAGGGAAGTACTGAGTAAATTATCTCCCCTGATAAATTTCCTCTTAATTAAAGGATATCTGGCGCCAACCGAACTGCTGGATATTGATTGGGCTTAATGATGATGTTGCGGGCTGTTGGCTGAGAGGATTCATTCAGTCGAAGAACCAAAGTACCTCACTTCCAAGATTGGAGATTGATTACTAAAAGAATCTATTCTAGGAATTTAGTAGACAAGACTCGTTAACACACATATGCATCGTAGAGATGAACAACTGACATTTAAGCAGCACAGAAATGTTTGGATTATTGCTGAAGCACTGTACCGCTTGCTGAAAAGTTGGTAGTTACTTAGAACTTAAATAATGTTAGGATACATATATATAAATCTATATATATATATATATATATATATATATATATATATATATATATATATATATATATATATATATATATATATTACAATGCATCATTCATATAAAATGTATTATTAAATAAAAAATTTTCTTAGCAAAGGGATATCGCCATTTTATATCATTAACTTTACTAATCTACTTTTTGTATGAATGATTCATTGTAATATAAATTGAACTGCACCACATATTTGATATATATATATATATATATATATATATATATATATATATATATATATATATATATATAAAACAGCAAAATTGTCCAAATCGTGTAACAGCAATTGTTAGATTCAGCTTTGAACCGTTGAATCTTAGAAATGATTAAATATATATTACTGGAATTCCCCGAGGTTTTTATAACACTATTGGACTCTACTTTGAACAATAAAAATTTATTTAGCTCAAAGTTCAAATGATGATCCCTGGTGTTGTAAACGCCTGATCCAGTTTTCCTCTACACTTTTCCTTCATTTTGAAACATATTCACCGTTCTCTTGATGGCTCTTGAAAGGACTTTGAAGACGGAAGCCAGAGTATGAATGTTGGTACCATTACTGAAGGCCTGAATGATATTTTACCTCTCACTATTGCTCAGTTGGGAAGACATAGTAGGGCTGGCACAAAACAATTTTAAACTGTTCTTTTTCTAGCCGAAGAGTTTTTTCAGTGAGCCGAAGAGGATAAATGGTGTCAAGATGGCTGTCTGTTCTGAAAACCTGGAAAAAAAATCAATTAGTTTAGTGGGTTTTTTTTTTTAGATATTGAACATTTTACGGGATATATATATATATATATATATATATATATATATATATATATATATATATATATATATATATATATATATATATATATATATCACTGAAATGTTAGCTTAGTGGATAGTTGTATTTGAGTAGACAATCCGTTTATTTATTAAACACTATATATGTTTATTTTCGTCAGTCGGCCTGAATATTCCTCTTGGGGAAACCGTTGTTAGATCTGACGTGTTCTGACCTCTCGGCTACAGAGTGCGTCGATGGCCAAGCAAAGTCGGGAGGTCAAAGCACGTCAGATCTAATGACGGTTTCTCCTTGGTGAACACAGGTTCGAATCCTACCAGAAAGTCCATATTTTTCTTTAATAAGATTTCCATAATATTCTGGTCGGTAGACGAAAATAAATAAATATACTGTTTAATAAATAAAATAAAAAATATAAATAATTAAAAAATCCATTCCTTTCTTGACAGACACACACAATCACACACACATACATACATACTACATACATACATACATATATATATATATACGTGTGTGTGTGTATGTGGTTATGTAAAGAAACGAATGGATGTTTTACTAGTTTAAATGATATTTTAGAGGACACTCTTATTTAAGTAGAAGATCTGTTTATTTATTAAACAGTATATATATTTATTTTCGTCTAACGGCTTGAATATTCGAGAAAATCATATTATAGAAAAATATGCACTCTCCGGCAGGACTTGAAGCTGCGTTCCCCAAGGGGAAATCGTCATTAGACCTCACGACCTTGCTTTGCCATCGACGCACTCCGTAGCCGAGAGGTCAGAACACGTCAGATGTAATGATGGTTACCTCTAGGGGAATGCAGATTCGAATCCTAGCGGAGAGCACCTATTTTTATCGGATATTCAAGACGGTAGACGAAAATAAAAAAATAAATATACTCTTTAATAAATAAACGGAGCGTCTACTAAAATACGTGTACCCACTAAAAATAACGTTTAAGTAATATATATATATATATATATATATATATTCATATATATATATATATATATATATATATATATATATATATTCATATATATATATATATATATATATATATATATTCATATATATATATATATATATATATATATATATATATATATATATATATATATATATATATATTATAGAGAGATATTGAAATTGTTTTTCCAGCATCCGTACTTTTTTCCGTTTTTTACGCAATTTTTCATAATTTGTATTGTCCCAAGTGCTTTCGTCCACGTCTATAGCGATTTTCAGGGGCGTTTTGCCTCTGGTGTTGTTTTTTTTTTTCTTATGTTTAGACTGTTACGTTGTAATTTATTTTTGTGTTGTTTTGAATAGGAGCGTTTATTCCGAGCATTCACTCGTTGTGCACGTCTGGAAGTCGCGTGAGCATCTTTATAATTATAAAAAATCTTTTAAATTTTACTATTTTAATTTTTTTTATTTCCACTGTTAAATGAGGTGAGGTTGATAGTAGGAGAGAAAAGTTTGTTTATTTCTTATGCAGTGTTACATTAGAACAAACCCACTACAAAATTGTACATTTTTGCTTCAACGTCAAAAAAAAAAGGAAAACCTTTTCAGACGTCTCATCAGGTAGGGAATCATTTTTGGCGTTTAACCTCACCTCATTTAACAGTGGAAATAAAAAAATATTAAAATATTAAAATTTAAAAGATTTTCTTTTTTTTTTTTTAATTATAAAGATGAATTATAAGATGAATAAATATTTACGGCCTCTACTTTGTGTATTGAGCACTGTTTTTAAATTAATGTTTTGGGCGCTGTAATCTTACTGTTTGTTTTCCTACACTTTGATATATATATATATATATATATATATATATATATATATATATATATATATATATATATATATACATATACACACTTTGATATATATATATACATATGCATATACATATATATATATTATTATTATTATTATTATTATTATTATTATTATTATTAAACATTGAAATTAATAACACAGGGCTAAATTGAGAATTCTACTAAAGAATAATTTTGCCCCCGACAGGAACTGAATTTACATCGCTTTTTTTTCCTCAGTAGCCAAAGTGTGCCTCTATCAGTTCCTCCATAGAGACAGCCTGACAGGACAAGGTTCTTTAGTAAGACTTCTCAATCTAGGCCAATTGTTATTAATTTTACTGTTTGATAAAACAAAACAAAAAACAGGGATGGAAACTGAAACACTTGTACCCATGAAAAACAACGCCTATAGTAATAAGTAATAATGTCGGATTAAAAAAAATCCTTTCAAAAATTACTACATATATATATATATATATATATATATATATATATATATATGAACAATTGCTGATATCCCCTGACAAGTGGACGGAACGATTGCTGGAGGGTCCGTCAACGAAACACTAGAGTTGAGATGCTGAAGTTAACATCAATCAGCTAAGTGAAAACTCTTATATTTCTATCAATCTTATATATATATATATATATATATATATATATATATATATATATATATATATATATATATATATATTATAAATTAATTGATTTAAAATATGTTTTTTTACGCTACAAAGTTCTAACCATGTTTCAAAAAGAATCACTGGATTATATATATTACTGTTCTTTCTTTTTATTTATATATACATATATATATATATGTGTGTGTGTGTGTGTGTGTAAAAGAGCGAAAAAAATATAAATTCAAACGTTCATAACATTAATTTAAAATTTTGGGACGTCGAAACAAATACGCATTTTTGTCGCGGTAACTTGTATGTCCCAATGTAACAGTTTATAATATATATGTCTGTGTGTGTGTGTACAAGTTTTCCTTAAAGACATTTAAAGACACGCGGAGACCTACCAAAATCTATCCGCAACATACTAGTAGAAAATACAAGTATATTTTCATCTACATGTAAAAATATATTTAAAATAATGGAAGCACTAATAATATAAAAGAAAAGAAAAATGCCAACACTCATTAGCGTCATTTATGAACACAGCCAAAATGTGCTGACTGTGTTTGGAAAATAAAACATTCCTGTAACTATAGACATATAGATAAAACACACACACACACACATTCAGTCAAAAATATAAAAAATGTTAAAAATCGTCCTTGATAATGGCTAAAATATTAGTCAAAAGTCCTTGGATATGCAAGACTTTTGGATAGCTTTTACAAACTTTACGAATACAAGAAAAATTAAATCAAAAACTTAATCGCAGTAACTTGTCAATCGTCTTTAATGAAACTTGTATAAATGTGGGATTGCGGCCCAAATACACAACTGCCATATATATATATATATATATATATATATATATATATATATATATATATATATACTCATCCACAGACTGACTGTTTCGCTGTATCACAGCTCATCAGTGTGGCTAGACGTCCGGTTGCCTCTAGCTAGGCTCGAAACCCAGCGGAACCGACGTCAGTCGGAGCATACGGTGGAGTAATGGATAGCGGCTCGGATTGAGGAATCGGAGAGCCGAGTTCGAATTCCAGTCGAATCCATTACATTCACATATATACTAATAGCCTTGGGGAATATATGAATCCTCTTCTTCTCCCCCCAGCTATGGGCGAATAGCAGGACAGACCGGGTTCTATAACCTTGGATGGCAACTGGTCTACCGCAGAAAGAAATAGCAATCTACTGCGGAAAAATATGCCTCGTCAGTCATGTATCGAAAGATACTTGATCGCCTAAGTGTGTATCACGCATGGCACATAACTAACTGATTGACGGAGCATCTACCCCTAAGCCGTTGGCGCACGGCAAGGATGAAGGTGAATTTAAGCGTATTTAGTTTTAGATAAACACGCTAGTGACTGAGAGAACGCGATTCTTTTTTTATTTTATCGAAGAGTATTGCATTAGTAGCAGTAATAGTCACTGTTTAGAAAGTCGCACTTCTTCCCCAGAGAGCTCAACCGAAATAATTTTTCAGGAACATATATATCAGTGACTATCGGCGTTGCAACAAATGACAGAATGAAACTGAAAAAGTGTCAAAAAAATCTTGGTAAATATCTTTATCCTTGCTCTCCCGTTGAAGAAAAAATGAAAAAGATGAAAAAGATGTAGAATATCAAAGTGACAGCTGTACCATCCTAATTGGAACATCTGCAGTAGGTCTGGAAGAGACTAACAAAAAGATCATAATTTTAAAACTGAGAAAGAATCGATACCATCTGAATGACTAAAATACTAAAGAAGGTGCTTGGTGTCAATTGATCTCTATTGAAAATCAACTGATACTCCTGGTGTGAGAACGCAGTAAATAATTTTGGTAATAAACGATTTATGAGTAAGGGCAACATTTTCATTGAAAAATATGCCAGCATTTTAGTTTACCCCCATGTTTACCCCGGGGAAAGTAATGGACAGCGACTCGGATCGAGAAATCGGAGAACCAAGTTCGAATTCCAGTTGAGTTCTTTATATTCACTTACGCTCAATTGCCTTTAGGAATGGTACGAGATCTGACCAAAGAAGTATCGGCACTTGTGCTATAAAAAGAAAACTACAACACATCAATTCGGCATTTAATCTCCTTCGAAGTAGTCCACTTCTGAAGCCATACCTTCTGAAGCATTTCTGGAACACCTTTTTAGCATGGCCCTGAGAAAGGTATGAATCTACCTCTTCTCCCCTTGCAGAACAGACTGAGTTCCATAGCCTTGGTTAGCGACTAGTCTCGTAGAAGGCAAACTCTGAATTCGAAACAGCCTGGAGAGGGTTTGGCTCCGTCAGTCTATCTATGGCCAGGAAGCATCACTGCTACTGAAGCTGCAATACATTGTAATGCCCCTACGACTCTCAAGGGTTTCGGGACTCGTGATAAAGAAAAATAGTATGACCAAAAAAAACCACGACCAGTTTTCGAAGGTGATAGGGTTACTTTACTCGGGGATACACACCAACAGTATTATACAAACTAACAAGGCAGATATTGTCACAAAAGATTTCAAAAAATGTAAATGCTATCTTACCGACATGATTATAAACGTCTGATAAAAGCATTTTGACGAAAGAATTTGATAAACTCTCCATATATAGAGATCTGGAAATAGAAATTTGCTTGAACGTGTCATTTAAGAACGGCCATTATTCCGACAGTTATGGGAATGTTTAAGAGGAATGCTGATAGACGCATTAAGAAAATTCCAGAAAATTCATCTTTATCTGAAGCACCAAAGACTGCGTTAATGATTACTACTCACAGGATTAATGTAAAAATTATTTTAATAACTTCCGAAGAGAAACCTTCATTTACCTTTGGTATTTGACGAAAGTCTTTTTTTTTTTTTTTTTAATCATTTCAATGGAAGCAAGGCGATAATGCCCCTAAGACGCAATGGGTTACTGGGGGTGTAAAAAAAATGAGAAAACGTTAATGAGGAGAAAGAACAATAAAAAAACAACAATGATTCTAAGAGAGAGAAGGTAGCAATGGATGCTGCATTTAATTCCCTTAAGATCGGATTTGACAGGAAAGCAAGAAGAGAGCTTTACATGCGAGAAGTGTGAGAGAAGAAAATATTAGAATAGAACTCACGGTTACAGCTAGTAATTTCAACAGTAAAACGCCGGGACCTAGTTTCCAATCGAGTAGTGTACTTCAATTCATGAATTGGATATACCAAATCATTTAGTCCTGGGTATGACAATGAACTATATCCGACAGTAAGGCTCCTGATAGGGAAAGTGGAGGTTTTGAGAAGTGTGTAACCCCCTATTAATCGCTATTGTTCCTAGGTCCACCCTCATCTGGGGTGGTGGCACCTAGTGGGGTCCCAGCTATGGGCAAATAATGAACTCCCAAAGAAAGAGAAAACACCATGGAAGTACACAAATACATTTTTTATAGTGAAAATACTCAAAAATACATTTTTTATTAAAAACTTATCAACGATACATATTTATAATAAAATTACCAACAATACATTTTATAGCAAAATGACCGACAATATAATTCATCTGTTGTTGAAGGCATACGATTGCGTTTAAAATATATCTAGATGAAGCCATAAAATTGTGCCCAAATATTTAGATTTCGACATTAAATTACCCATAGAGGTTGATATGCCACTAAAAAAACATCAACTAACACCCAACTTATCAGAACAATTACCATGAAAATATTTGTAGAAAAGACACAAGGAAGCTATGTTATGGCGGTGGAAAAGGGACTGAAACAGATATGCCAGGTCAGGACCGATAACATTACAGACCCTTCTTTGGACATTGTCAATAATCTCAAGATATATAATAGAAGCACCAGACCATATGTGACAGAAATATTCAAAGCAAGGATGAATGGTAGATTTATAAGCGTACAAGTTGGTATCTGGCGAGAAAACATTGTCTGTCACGACACAGTGAACCAACTTTCTTAACAGCAGACCGAACAATTGATTCAATATAATCATTCCACTTCATATTAATGGAAAGGATGAGACGAAGGAGGCACAGTGAGTTGCTTTCCTGGTGGTTAGCATCAGCCATGTTGACGGGAAGCATAAAAGTTCTTAAAGAGTTGTCTTGCTAAAATTAGCAAACCACCCAGCATGTAAAATTCACCGCTAAATTACATTTGCCGCCAGTGTGGACGAGTGTAAATCTTTTCGAGAAGAATGAGCCAACAGCAAAAACTGAAGCGAGAGTGTTTGATTTTTGATTTGGTTTGGTTTTTTTTAACGGCACATCAACACCTAATGGGTCATTTAATGACAAAAAAATTTGATTTTCTTGGGAGCTTTGAAGTAATAAAAATATGAGGCATATTATCCTGCTTTCACAGTTGAATACCGCAACAATGATCTTCGAGGAAAAATCTTCCTTTAAGCCCTGGTTAAAGACTTGGCAAAGAATTGTGTCAAAGAGCGAATCATAGCAACTGGAAACTGAGCTACAAAGCACAGGAAGCTGTGGAGAACCATGATCTCCCACGACCTGAAGGGACACGGCATATAGTAAAAGAAGAACGAGCTTTTGTAAATGGTTGGCAGGACAGGGTTTCGGAGAGATAGCAAAAAGACAAAATTTACTAAGAGCTACAAAGCACAGGAAGCTGTGGAGAACCCTGATCTCCCACATCCTGAAGGGACACGGTATATAGTAAAAGAAGAACCACTCCTCTTGGTGAACAATGAAGTCGCCACAAAAATGAATATTAGTTGAGAAATAATCAAACAGGATAACGTTAATCCTCTCAACTATTTGCTCAATAATCACAATCTCCATCATCCTGGGGATGAGAGAGAGAGTAAAGATGGAGGATGTATTATGAACAAGGGGAATACAGAAGCACATAAATTGGAAACCCGACTCTTCGTTAATTGGATCACGGTCACCTGGATACAGACCCCAAGTTCATGCTTATAGCGATTTACAGTGTCTTGTTTAATGATTAAAAGTGTTCTCGCTTTTAATCACTAAACAAGATACTCAGGAATTACGAATTATCACATTGGAATAGATTGACCGATACCAGAAAGAAACATTCAATCACGTTTGACTTCTTGAAGATGAAGTTCTGCTTCTGGAAAGTTGGAACATAAACCTCTTATAATAAAATTTATCTAAAATTATGTGACTTCCGTCATTCTGTTCTTCGTCACACCCTCTAAAATAAAAGTTTTATTATTTAACATACAAAATACTTCCACTATTTTAAAAACAATTTAATCTATATAAGTGTGTCCTAATAATTTGGACCGATTTTAAATTTGAATTAAGTTTAAGCGTCTAATGATTTTTTTTTTTCTTTTTCTTTCAGATTTAACAACATAAGTCCTTGGCAATTTCAACCTTGGAAAGATTAACAATCAAACAACGAGTTAAAATTATCAAAGCCTATTACGAAAATGGACGTTCAAACAGAAATTGAATGAGAAGTTCCCAGGTCGTATCATCTCTCGAAACAGCGAAGTCAATTGGCCAGCATGATCGTGCGACTTGACGCCTTTAGATTTCTTCGTTTTGGGGTCATCTCAAAAGTAAGGTCTATGCCAACAAGTCAACAACAATTCAACAGCTGAAGGATGAGATAATAAGGCATATTAGTGAGATCGAGGAGCAACTATGTGCCTTGGTGGACATTTGGGAGATATTATTTTTCACACGTAATTGCCATGACTTGAGTAACACCAAGAACACTGATTTATTTACTGCTGACTATGATCCGTCTTAATGAAACACCCTTTATATATATATTCTGTGACATATGTTAGTCCGTCCGTTAATCCCTCTAAAGTAGCCATAGATTGACCGATCGAAACCAAATCTGTGAGAGAAGTGCAAATAGGTAAGGGGGTACAAAGTACAGTTTGTTTTACTGGGGTGTATAGTTTAGTGCAATAATTTTTTATTAATTTTTTTGGTAAAATTAAGTTTTATTATTTAACATACAAAATATTGCCACAAATTTAAAAACAATTTAATCTATCTCTCTATATTTAAATCTCTCTCTATTGAGCATCTGAGAGAACCCTCTCTGCCTTCCATCAACATGGCTGATACTAACCTCCAGGAAAGTGATTGTTGTGCCTTCTCGGGCTAACGTTCTCAGCTGATATGAATAGGAAGGACTATATTGAATCCATTTCTAGGTTAGCTGCTAAGAAATATAGATCACAGTGGTTTTGGGTTTCACTCCCTCCTTCCTTTCTATCTCCCCTTTTCTTTCTTTCTCTTTTTCTCCCTCTTTTCTCTGTCTTTTGTATATTTCAACTCCACCTTTTTTCTTCTTGTTCATTTCGCCTTCCTCTTTCGTTCCTATAGTACCCCCTCTTATTTTCCCTTTCTTTCAATTTTTCCTCACTCCTTCCTTTCTATCTCCCCTTTACTTTCTTTCTCTTTTTCTTTCACTTTATTCTGTCTTTTCTATATTTCATCTCCTCCTTTTTCCTTCTTGTTCATTTCTCTTTCCTCTTTCGTTTCTATAGACCCACCTCCTATTTTCTTTCTCTTTTCATATTTCCTCCCTCCTTCTTTTCTATCTCCCGTTTTCCTTCTATATATTTTTCTTTCACTTTTTTCTGTGTTTTCTATATTTCATTTCCTCCTTTTTCCTTCTTGTTCATTTCTCCTTGCTCTTTCTTTTCTATAGTCCCACCTCCTATTTTCTGTCAATTTTCATTTTTCCTCCATCCTTCCTTTCAATCTCCCCTATTCTTTCTTTCTCTTTTTTTCTCTTTTCTCTTTCTTTTCTATATTTCATCTCCTCCTTTTTCCTTCTTGTTCATTTCTCCTTCCTCTTTCGTTTCTATAGTCCCCACGTTTATTTTCTGTCCCTTTTCATATTTCCTCCCTCCTTCCTTTCTATCTCCCTTTTCTTTCTTTCTCTTTTTCTTTCACTTTTCTCTGTCTTTTCTATATTTCAACTCCTGCTTTTTTCCTTCTTGTTCATTTCTCCTTCCTCTTTCGATTCTATAGTCATCCCTCTTACTTTCCGTCTCTTTCCTTTTTTCCTCCCTCCTTCTTTCTATCTCCCCTTTTCTTTCTTTCTCTTTTTTTTCATTTTTTCTGTCTTTTCTATATTTCATCTCCTACTTTTCCCTTCTTGTTCCTTTCTCCTTCCTCTTTAGTTTCTACAGTCCGACCTGCTATTTTCTTTCTCTTTTCATATTTCCTCCATCCTTTCTTTCTATCTCCCCTTTTCTTTCTTTCTCTTTTTCTTTCTCTTTTCTCTATCTTTTCTCTATTTCAACTCCTCCTTTTTCCTTTTCGTTCATTTCTCCTTCCTCTTTCGTTTCTATAGTCCCACCTCCTATTTTCTTTCTCTTTTCATTTTCCCTCCCTCCTTCCTTTCTATCTCCCCTTTACTTTCTTTCTCTTTTTCTTTCACTTTTTTCTGTCTTTTCTATATTTCATCTCCTTCTTTTTCCTTCTTGTTCATTTCTCCTTCCTCTTTAGTTTCTATAGTGCCGCCTCCTATTTTCGGTCTCTTTTTCATTTTTTCCTCCCTCCTTCCTTTCTATCTCGCCTTTTCTTTCTTTCTCTTTTCTTTCACTTTTTTCTTTCTTTTCTATATTTCATCTCCTCCTTTTTCCTTCTTGTTAATTTTTCCTTCCTCTTTCGTTTCAGTAGTCCTCTCTCCTTTTTTTTCTTTCTCTTTTCATTTTTCCTCCATCCTTCCTTTCTATCTCCCCTTTTCTGTCTTTCTCTTTTCTTTCACTTTTTTCTTTATTTTACATATTTCATCTCCTCCTTTTTCCTTCTTGTTCATTTCTCCTTCCTCTTTAGTTTCAATTGTCCCGCCTCCTATTTTCGGTCTCTTTTTCATTTTTTCCTTCCTCCTTCCTTTCTATCTCGCCTTTTCTTTCTTTCTCTTTTCTTTGACGTTATACTTTCTTTTCTATATTTCATCTCCTCCTTTTTCCTTCTTGTTAATTTTTCCTTCCACTTTCGTTTCTGTATTCCCCCCTCCTTTTTTTCTTTCTCTTTTCATTTTTCCTCCCTCCTTTCTTTCTATCTTCCCTTTACTTTCTTTCTCTTTTTCTTTCTCTTTTCTCTGTGTTTTCTATATTTCATCTTCTCCTTTTTTCCTTCTTGTTCATTTCTCCTTCCTCTTTCGTTTCTATAGTCCCCCTCTTATTTTCTGTCTCTTTTCATATTTTCTCCCTCCTTCCTTTCTATCCACCATTTTCTTTCTTTCTCTTTTTCTTTCTCTTTTCTCTGCCTTTTCTATATTTCATCTCCTCCTTTTTCCTTTTCGTTCATTTCTCCTTCCTCTTTCGTGTCTATAGTCCCTCTCTTATTTTCTTTCTCTTTTCATTTTTCCTCCCTCCTTCCTTTCTTTCTCCCCGTTTCTTTCTTTCTCTTTTTCTTACACTTTTTACTGTCTTTTCTATATTTCATCTCCTCCTTTTTCCTTCTTGTTCATTTCTCCATCCTCTTTCGTGTCTATAGTCCCCCTCTTATTTTCTTTCTCTTTTCATATTTCCTCCCTCCTTCCTTTCTATCTCCCCTTTTCTTTTTTTCTATTTTTCTTTCTCTTTTCTCTATCTTTTCTATATTTCAACTCCTCCTTTTTCCTTCTTGTTCATTTCTCCTTCCTCTCTCGTTTCTATAGTCCCACCTCCTATTTTCTGTTTCTTTTCATTTTTCCTCCCTCCTTTCTTTCTATCTCCCCTATTCTTTCTTTCTCTTTTTCTTTCTCTTTTCTCTGTCTTTTCTATATTTCATCTCCCCCTTTTTCCTTCTTGTTTATTTCTTCTTCCTCATCCATTTCTATAGTTCCACCTCTTATTTTCTGTCGCTTTTAATATTTCCTCCCTCCTTCCTTTCTATCTCCCCTATTCTTTCTTTCTCGTTTTCTTTCACTTTTTCTGTCTTTTCTATATTTCATCTCCTCCTTTTTCCTTGTTGTTCATTTTTCCTTCCTCATTCGTTTCTATAGTCCCCCCTCCGTTTTTTCTTTCTCTTTTCATTTTTCCTCCCTCCTTCCTTTGTATCTCCCCTTTTCTGTCTTTCTCTTTTCTTTCACTTTTTTCTTTCTTTTCTATATTTCTTCTGCTCTTTTTTCCTTCTTGTTCATTTCTCCTTCCTCTTTCGTTTCTATCTCCCACCTCATTTTCTGTCTCTCTTCTTTCATTTCTCGCTACTTCCTCTTTTCTATATTCAAACTTCTTTTTCGTTCTCTTTCTTTCTTTTTCCTTCTTTTTTTTTATTTTTCGTCCCACTTCCGTTTGTATTTTCCGCCTAAACATTGTCTTTCCTTTCTTTTCTCACTCCTTTCTTCCATTTTCCACTTCTTTCTTTTTTCTTTTTTTTTTTTTTTTTTGTCATGGTCTTATCTTCTCAACTATTGAGGAAATTATCGTAACCAGAATATAAAAGTATTTTTGTTTGACAGTTTCAGATAAGGAATTATCATTATTATACACTGATTAATTCAGACATGTATCCTTATTTATTAGTTAGTGTCACGCCCTTTCGGCTCTAAGGAATTTTCATTATTATACACTGATATAGCCAGAGTCGATTTCTTATCGTGCTTCTTACTGTTGCAACCTTTGGGTTATTTCTGGAACAAGGAATTCTCATTATAAAACTCTGATTTATTCAGACGTGTCTCCATATCTTGTTTGTTTGTTAGTGTCACATTCTTTCGCCTATTACTAGCATGAGGAATTGTGTAATTTCTAAAGAAGTAATTCGAACCCGTGTCTTCCTTGGTAGGAGAAACCATCGCTAGGTCCGACATACTAATACCGACTAAGCCATGAAGGATATTTGCTGATCAAGCAAGGTTGAATAGTGTATGTAAGCCAAATCCTTCACGTTATATGTTCTCGAAATTGCATATCTGCTCAGTTTCGTATCTAAACGTAAACAAAGCCATTTATAAAGATTCAATGGATTATATTTATTTATTGATCCGACATTGTTATCACTTTAAAGGTTATTTTTAGTAGATTCTTATATTGTACACTCTTCGTTTATTTATTAAACCGTATATTTAGTTATTTTCACCTACCGACCTGAATATTCGAGAAATCTAATTAAAGAGAAATTTGCGCACGAAAATGTGGACATATGAAAACATTCGAGTGATCTATGACTTGAAAGCATGAAATTTGGCCTAAATGGACCGACTGATCTCCGTGCCCAAGTCGGTAAGGCGTACCGCGCTAAACAGTAGCATTCTTTGAACTGAAGGACGCAGATTCGATATATATATATATATATATATATATATATATATATATATATATATATATATATATATATATGACCCACGGTGAGTCCTGGAGGTAATAATGGTTGGTGTTGAATGTAGATTCTACATTGAACATCATCACTTTATAAGACACAAGAAGTGTTGAAACAAAATAGCTATTTTTGTAGTGATTTTATAACATATTTATGTTGTAATTTTCGAAGAAATTATATTTGCTCTACTCTGTATTGAACACTCTTTTAAGAATAGTATTTGTTGGTTATTGGAATTTATTCCATAATCATCAATCCTATACTTGGAGATATATATATAATTTTATTTTTTTTAATCTGACGTATTTTTAAAGCACACTCACTCATTCAAATTTTCTCAAAAGGCGTATATGCTAATTTTCTCATCCGAAAAGTAAAAGAAAACAAAACAGTTTTTTTACTTCAATGGCTGATAGACAAAATAATTACTCAAATATATATATATATATATATATATATATATATATATATATATATATATATATATATATATTATATATATACTGAGTTTTATAAGCGCATACATTCATAATGTTACTTTCTATTGATATAGGGAAATCCAATCATTTTAACAAGGGGCGGTACGTTATTCATTTTCACTGACAGTAAATTTCAAAATAAGTGATTCCAAAAGCCGCTTGAAAATGAAACAGGACTAGGGACTTCAATTTAATTCTATAATTGAATTTGATGTTCTTAGTTTCTGTTTTTGAAACATTTTAATTCTTGTGTAGCGATGGAACCACATTTTTAAATTAGTAAATTCATAATATTTATGTCCTGGAGATTTGCATTGAGCACTGTTTTGTAAAAATAAAAATATTAATAAGAACACCGGTTTATATACCTTACTGTTCTTTCTCTTATATATATATATATATATATATATATATATATAAAATTTAATTTAAAGAAAAACAGACTACTTTAAGGCTCCATTGGTAATAATTTATTTCAACAGAGAATTTTATTTTTCTCTGGATATTCAGACTTCTCTTTCAAAAGGTGAAACTAAAAATGAATTTAAAATTTACACTTTTGACGGGCAGTTTAAGCTTATATAAGTTGACATAGAGGGTGGTGATGAATAGTGTGAGAGACATAGTCGAGTTTAGAGAGGGAAGGGAGAGTTTTAAAATTTATTTTTATATATGTTTTTATTATAATACTTAATACTGAGGAAGGAGGGGGTAAGGATCCGACATTGACCTATTTAATGGGTCAACCCAACGGAAATGATATGGGAAACGGAAAAGGAGAATATATATATATATATATATATATATATATATATATATATATATATATATATGCGTGTTTTGTCTTATGACGGGCTTTATCAAGGCAAATGTAAGGATTCTATTTTGCAACAAGTATTTATAAACAAAAATAAACAATGTCCTTAGCTGATATGTCCCGGAAAGGGATATATTTGAACGAAATAGCTAAGTGGTTTTGGCTACTATAACCAAGTAGAATACGGTAGCAGTAATCGATTGGTACGCGTCGTAGTCGCAGGTAAGAAGTGTAGATCAATGACGTAGTCCAATGGGCGTCGTTATAGACTAAACTCTGACTCTCCTACACGTCCGTCGGTAGTTATGACGGACACCAGCCAATCATATTCCAGTGAGGGGGAACACAGGTGTATGTATATTCCATTATATCATTAGCTTTTCATACATCAGCCTAATTGAATGTCAAGGTAAGTTTTGGAGTATTCTATGTGATGTAATTTAATCTCTGATAAGTAAAGTAATGAGTGAGTAAACGTTGTTACTGTTGAATTTTTTTATAATGTAATTTTTATTTGTATTATTTTTATTTTTAATAATTTATATATTATATATTTTAAATATTAGGTTGGTGCAAAATAATGACGTAATAATGTCGTTTTTTGACGTTAAAAAATACGTCAAAAAACGACATTATTACGTCATTATTTTTGCACCAACCTAATAGAAATTTTGAATTTAACTGTTTTCTTTGATTTTGTTTTTTTTTTTTTTAAATTGTATAGTCATGTATGTTGGCTTAGGAAAAGAGAATTTCTTTCAGGAAAAGAGATATCTGAAAAAAAATATCCTGTCCGTAGATTCATATTTTGGTAAGATTCCATAGCAGCAGTTTCAAAACTTTTTTCTTCTCACTAAGTTATTTTTCTCGTTTCGTTGATCATAAAAAGGACCTTCAATCTGTATTCGACTGGGGCAGAAAATTGCTTGTAAACTTTAACGTCTCCGAAACGAAACTGCTCTCCTTTACCCATCACAGAAAACCGTCTCTGTCTTCTAGCAGAATGGCTGATTCCCAACTCCTCGAGAGCGCCTTGTTGCGTCTGCTTGGTATCATGCTGTCCGCTGACATGAGATGGAACATATACGTAGACTCAATAGCTTCATCTACCGCAAGGTAAGTTGGTTCACTGTGTCGGGGCAGAAAGTTTTCTCGTCTGAGACCAGCCTTCAAATCTATAAATCAAACATCCGTGCGTGGATGGAATATTGCTGTCATATGGTGTGGTGCCTCCGCTGTACGTCTCGACGTCCTCGACAAAATCCATAGATGAATATACAATGCGCTAAATCCTGATCTGGCATCTCGTCTACAGTCGCTTTCTCACAGATGTGCTGTGGCTTTCCTCTGTCTCTTCTATAAATATTTTCACGGCAACTGTTCCGACGGGCTGCTTTCTCTGGTTCCCAGACTGCATGAATTTAAGCGAGCTACTAGGCTGGCATCTCGGTCCCACCCTTTCACTGTCGAAACGATTAAATATAACAGTCTCTTCTTCCCAAACAGCTTCTTCTCTCCCACTTCAAGTATGTGGAACTCCCTTCATCTTGTTTGCTTCCCTGATAGCTATAATCTTCAATTATTCAAGTATAATGTCAATCGACATCTTTTGATACCTTGATCTTGTTCCCCGTCCTTCACGGTGTTTACTCGTTCCCCCACCAGAACGAGATGAGACACAAGGTCGTTTTAAAGTGGGAACCCAAGCGTGTACACTCGGACAAGGGACAAAAATTCCCCACAGCCCCCGCAACCGTCGGTTGCGCTGGCCTCGGTGCGAGCACTGATCCCTACCTCTGGTGCAATGGGAGGGCGTGGCCTCGGGCAGCTGTTCCCCAGGGCTGGACTCTTCTTCAGTATAATTTTCTCGGTTGCCCCTCTGTCCTTTGACAGAGAAGAAGCCCCTGAGCGCACTCTGCCCAAAGACAGAGATGCAACTGAGAGATGATAAGCCATGCGAAATCTCTACACGGAGAGGTTTACACACTATAACTATAATCTTCAATTATTCAAGTGTAATGTCAATCGACATCTTCTGATACCTTGACCTTGTTCCCCGCCGTTCACTGTATCCTTTCCTCAAACACGTCTCTTTACTCTCGTTCTCAATCCTCTGTAACCCTCTTGCGTGCTAGTGGCACTCCTGCCTTGCTTGGGATGAATTGCTTAAATTTTTTTTTTTAAATAAGCGTGGTAATCTTTAGAATGAAGTTGTGGTTAAATTTATTTCGATCTCGTTCTCTCTAGATATATATTTTTATATAAAATTGTTTGGTTTGTGTGTGTGTGTGTGTGTGTGTATGCGCGCGCGCGTGTGTGTGTGTGTGTGTGTGCGCGTGTGTGTGTGTGCGTGTGTGTGCGTGTGTGTGCGTGTGTGTGTGTGTGCGTGCGTGTGTGCGTGTGTGTGTGTGCGTGTGTGTGTGCGTGTGTGTGTGCGTGCGTGTGTGTGTGTGTGTAAATGTTACATAAAACTGTGACATAAATGTGGTTTTATCATGGTATTTATTTGCTCGCCCACTCAAACGGAATATGGCTCAAGGCCGAGTGTAAAGTGCGATCCGACGCATGTAAGGGATTGGTGACAAAAATGCGGTTCTTCATTGGGTCGTCTCAAGTATCAGAACTTGACTCTCCTACACTGTAATGGGAGAGATTCTGCCCGTGATATAAGGATATTATGAACCCCTGTAAATACGCAAAAATTATGTTTATTATTATTATTTATTATTTATTATTATTACTATTTATCGGCCTCTGCATAAGAATAAATTTGACACAAGGTCGGTTTAATGTGCGCCCACGTGTACATGGGTGCAGTCCGAAAAACTGCACAGTATTCCTCGGCATTTCCCTTTTGGTATGTCTCAGGTGACATCTCCCTGATCCTCCCTATTTTAATAGAATGGGGGAGGTTGTGTCTGAGAGGATGACCTCCTGGAGATGATCGCAGATAAAAAAAAAAAAAAAAAAATGTGGCTTTATAATTTAATTCTGACAGCATGTGTCTTATATCTTGCCCAACTTGCCAGGTTTATGCTTAATAAAAATACTAATTTGCATATCCCGTATGACAAAATCAAATTTTTAAAAAAGACACCTGGATCGATTTCTAATCTCATGATTTGTGATCTTTATAAATAAGCTATCGTTTACGTGATGACTTTTATAATTAGATTACTTAGTTATTCGAATGTGGCTATTAAGTGCAATTCTGCCTTAGAATTGAGTTCACAGGAAGTAATCAGTGCATAAACGGAAGTAAGTAATATAGGCATTTTTAATGGTTTATTTTAAAAATCTGACAAATTTGAAAGGTGAATGTTATTCTTTCCTTCATCACTTCCTTTAACAACCCTACCCAGTATCCTATATACAGAAAGCCCGCGAAAGGAGTAGTGACACATAAGCGGTAAATCCCTTCAGGCGTGAAACTGACGGCAAACATACGGTGTTGATACCTATGTACATAGCTTACACATACAAATGCTCCCCGATATCGAGCAGTCTTACCCTATAAATATTGCAAATGTTAAATATAGATAGATAGATAAATATTCTTTCCCACAAAGTTTCAGTTTTTCTACACTCTTCAGGCGGTTCAAAGGATAAGATACACAATTTTATATTATATATATTATCTTAGGATATATTATTTTAGGATATTACATTAACATGTTAATAAACGCTACATAAATGCAATCATGTTTCGATGTGTACTAAGACATTTTATTTATGTAGCGTTTATTAACATGTTGATGTAATATCCTAAAATAAAGAATTTTGCTCTACTTTTTGTATTGAGCTCTCTTTCAAATTAATGTTACGAACATTGGAATTTATATTCGATTCATTCTCATTTCATATGGTTATATATATATATATATATATGTGTGTGTGTGTGTGTGTGTGTAGTTAAATTCCCAGATCAATTCGATTTCATTTTTGCCTTGAAAAAGTCGGAAGACGAAACGCGTCGGCAAAATCTAAGATCTTTTTTCCAATTGTCATTTTATACCATATATATATATATATATATATATATATATATTATGCTGTGTTACATTAGAACATGCACATATCCACTACAAAAATGTACATTTTTGTTTCAACGTCAAAAAAAAAAGAAAACCTTTTTCAAACGTCTCATCAGGTGGGGAATCACGGTGTTACAAAGTGTTATATATATATAGAGAGAGAGGGAGAGAGAGAAAGAGAGAGGAGGCACAGTAGAGTAATGGATAGCGGATTGGATTGAGGAATCGCAGAGCCGAGTTCGAATTCCAGTCGAATCCATTACATACACTTACGTGCTAATACCCTTGGGAAAGGTATGAATCCTCTTCTTCTCCCTCCAGCTATGGGTAAAATAGCAGGGCGGACTGGGTTCTATAGCCTTGGATGACGACTCTGAATTCAAAACCTGCGGAAGGTTCTTTGGGAGCCTTGTGGCAGTTAGTGCACCAGGTCTCTGTATTCGTCCCTTCAAAAAGTGTGGATGGTCTTGCACAACGCCTTCACCACTATAATCAAATCTCATGTGTCGTTGTCGGGCTGTCGGTTTCCTGGAAAACTATCTGCTTGACCCTCATCTTCACCGGATCGGTGAAGATGAGGGTCAAGCAGATCAGTTGGCCCATTGGTATGACGCATGCGTTTTATCGTATTAGTCCGGGTTCGATTCTCGCTAGTGGTTACACATTTCTTTCTATATATATATGTATATAAAAGTGGACATTGAAGTCAACATCCAGCGGCGACAATATGTTTCGTGACTATACGCAATCATCAGGCCATGTGTTTTTGCTCGCTTATTTATATATACAGGTCAGTTATGCATTTTGGGTAGTCTATTGTATTGTTCTAACGGTTATTTTAGTGGGCAGTAACGGTTATGTTTCGGATTATTCTAGGGAGTATTGGATGGAAATAATTGTTGATCCGGATGCAGTTTTGGGGCTATTTATAGTGTTGTTTATTAACTGGTTTATTTATTATTTTATTCTTGGTTATTATTACATTTACTTGTGCTTATGTGTGCGTTCGTGGTTCGTTAATTTGTTTATTATTTACTTGATTTATTTACTTGTTTATTGGTTTGGATTAATTCATTTTTATTTATTTATTTTATTTATTTATTTGTTTTTGTTTATTCGTGATGGATGCGAGTTTAGATATCTTCAGAAGCTATTTTTTCCTTGAATCCGTTTAATTTTATACTTATCTTGTAAGTTCCTATATCGCTAATAATGTGGGATCGGCTCATTTAAATTTCTGGAACATTTAGTATCACAATCAATAGTGGTTTTGTTCTTCACATAAATACACTGTGTTCTAAGATAAGTCGATAAATCGCTATGAGGAAACACTTGTCTAATACACTTATTGCTACTACAGTAATAGTAATAAAATTAAAACAAAACAATCATGGAAGATAAAGAGCTTAAAATAACTCTACTCATTAGAATGGTTTTCAGATCCAAGATTCTAACCCAAATCTTTCTGGCGTCAGTTTAAAATGACGCCTTCCATTTCCATATAGCATGGTGAATTTCTAAGTGTAGCTTAGATATCTGTCTATATTTCTGAGATGAGATATTATGTACACTATTTACATTATTCGGACTATTGTCCTCATTTTTGTCGCCATATTTATTACAACGTTGCATGCTCCGGCCTTCTTCAGGTGCTTGTAATGTCGAACTGAAACCTTTATTTCGCTCACTGGAGAAGACTCTTCTAGCTCCACGTGCCATGTCTAATGGCTGTCAATTAACAGTTATCTCCTGTTAATTCCCATCTGCAAGTTCTCCACCGCCTTAGCCAGGTATTGAACTCACACTCTTTGGGTCCTGTCACTGGATCTAACTAACGCCTTTATCCACTGTGCCATGTGTCCTCAAGAAGGCCGGAGCGTACAACGGCCGAAACGTTGTAATAAATATGACGACAAAGATGAAGACAATAATCCGAATAATCTAGTGTAGGTTAGATGTGGCACAAAACCGAACGTATGTGGCACCCAGTGAGGATCGAACTCACTATTCAGTCGTCCCTTTCCATATAGTACGACTGCAATTGCTTAAAGTTTGTAGATTTCAAGTGAATACTTGGGAAGCTTCTTCTTTATATGCCGTGTCCCCTAAAGACGTAGTCGATCATGGCTCTCCATAACTTACTGCCATTTTTAGCTCTTAGTAAATTTTGTCTTTCTGTTATTTTTCCTAAGCCCTGTTTCGCCATCCATTTACTACAGCTCTCTAATTGTGTTTTGCGTAGTTTTCATTTGTACCTCTTGACCTCTATTTACCCAGTGAGTATCAGATTTTCCAAGCCGTTCTTCTGTAAAACGACATTTCTCTTCATCTGTGAGGAGATTGTCCAGCACTCACTACCATATAGGAAGACTGATATTATGTATTCAATTCAACACTCATTTCTTCGTTTCTAACGAATTTTTCCTATTTCTTAATACCTTGCTTAGCTTTTGGAAGACACCTTTTATTCATGAGATTTCAGTTTCACACTTACCGTTCTCTTTTAAAACACTTCCCATATATTTAAATTGATATACTTGTTTGATTTCGAATTTGCATGTTGCGCTGTTCCTATTACTAACAACTATGCCTTCTGTCTTCTTGCAATTGATGTTTAGTCCTTTCTTCTCGCTTTCCTTCACTATTTTCTTGTTTGATTTTGGTATCACCGATTTGCAATTTGAATTTTGGTCTCACCCGTTTTGCTAAACACCATGCATTCTTCTTGCAGTTGAGAGTTAATCCTTATTTATATTTCAAGGATATTTTCGCTTTCCAGAATTATACTTTATAATATCTAATTATATAATTATATTGAAAAAAATGTAAGTGTCGGTTTAAACAGACGCAAGGATTGATTGATTGAATGGCGTATCAAGTTTTTATGGGTTATTTTTGTGATGTCCACGAGTACTCGTTGTCACTTTTGTAATGCTCGTTATAGTAGAGACTTTGTAATCGCAGATACAAACTATAGTAAAGCCGTTGAACAATACTGGTGTCAGATGCCTTTGAATAATCTCGCACTAATAGTACTTGCCCGATTATACTCGCTCGAACAGTAATCCGTATAGAGAAACAGTATAGAGAATAGCGGTCCGCATAGAGTCGAAATACAGATCAATTAGACACACGCTACCTCCCATATATGCGTTTCCTCTATGGTCACGTGGTCTATTAATTCAATAATGGGATCGCCTGTGTTTGCTCGCTGGCGATCTATGTTCAAACTCAAGTGTCGGCAGCGACACTTTATTCTTGTATAACAGTTATTCAGTAACAAACTTTAATTTTCTCGGGAACTTTGAAGTAATAAAAATATACGTTATTCTGCTTTCACAATTGAATACATGGTAAATGATACTCAGATTTTGTTCATATATATGTTTGTGCGGACATAATTACTATAGGCGGTGACATGTGTTTTTATGTTGTACTTTTGGTAAAGTTATATTTTGGAATACAGTTTTTTTAATTTCTTTAGAAATTGTATGAGAATATGTGGCTTAATGTCATGAAAGATTTCTTTCGTGTTAGTCGTTTGGTAGTATTTTAAACGGATTTCAGTGAAGTCTTTGCAATAGTAGTATCTGAGTAGTGTAGGTAATTTTACTATAAATATGTATTATTGGTAAATTTTTATATAAAAATATATTGCTGGTATTTTTGCTAAAAAATTTTTTATATACTTTCATAGTCTTTTGTTTTTGGTAGGGGATTCACTATTTACTATTTATTTATTTAGATGAGACCCTAACAGGTGCTACCACCCAGGATCAGGTTGAACCTGAGAACAACAGTAATCAATAGGTGGTTCCACACGCCTCAAAATGTCCAATCTCCCGACCAGAGACCTTGCTGTCGGATGTAGTTTATCGTTATACCCAGGACTACCGACGCAAGGAGGACACGCGTTTCGATGAGGCGTTTTATATCCAGAAAAAAAAAGAAGAAAGCAAGGGAGGTGAGGGTCAACCAAATGGGATAGAATCATAACGAATGTTCACGTTGAAACCGTTAACGCCACTCTAGATCTTTGCTTTTTTGGGGTAGGGGGGGGCTCTCTATTTGTTCGCATACCACATTGCACCATCCTGGGTATGACAATAAACTACATCCGGGTCCAGGGTAAGACGATAAACTACGTCCAACAGCAAGGCCTCTGATCAGAAGGCTTTGAGGAGAGTGGAACCACCACTTAATTGTTGGTGTTCCCAGGTCCACTCTAACTCGGAGTGGTAGCACCTGTTAGGGTCCCAGCTATAGGCAAATAGCTTACCTCGAAACTGAGGTAAAAGCATTATAAAAATGTAAAAATAGGTTTTAATACCAGAAATATTGTGTAAAAAAATTATTACTTGAAATAAATTTTTGAAGAAAAAAACTATTACCAGCAATATATTCTTGAAAAAAAATATTGCCAGCAATATATTCTTGAAAAAAAAATATTGCCAGCAATATATTATTGAAAAAAAATATTGCCAGCAACACGTTTTTGAAAAAAAAAAAAACAATATTCTCAGCAATACGTTTTTGAAAATAATCTTACCAGCTATAGGTTTTTCAGGAAAAAAGTATCACAAGAAATAGATTTTTGACAAAACAAAAATATTACCAGCAATAAAAAATGTTGTCGGCATTAAATAACCCATTGAGGTGTTGATATGCCGTAAAACAAAATAAACCAAAGCAATCTAAGCCAAAGAATACCTTTTCTATTCATATGAATCTATCCTAAAAATGTTGTCGGCATTAAATAACCCATTGAGGTTGATATGCCGTAAAACAAAATAGATCAAACCAATCTAAACCAAAGAATACCTTTTCTATTCATATGAATCTATCCTAAAAATGTTGTCGGCATTAAATAACCCATTGAGGTTGATATGCCGTAAAACAAAATAAACCAAAGCAATCTAAACCAAAGAATACCTTTTCTATTCATATGAATCTATCCTAAAAATGTCGGCATTAAATAACCCATTGAGGTTGATATGCGGTAAAACAAAACAAACCAAACCACATTGTGATTATAATACTTTTGCGATGATCGGCCTGAAGTTGATCGTGGAGAAGTGCACTTTCTTCGTAGTGAATTCTTTTCTCTTCTAATCAAACTGGCATTTATCAGATTGAAATTGTGCTTAGGTGTATTACCGTTGTTACTATATTAAGGAATTTTTAATCCTGTTTTTAAAGCATAAATTATACCTTTAGCTGAAGCATTTACCATACAAAGACTAAAAATTGGCATTAAAGTAATTTTGCATGTTTATGCATTCTTTGCTCCAGAAAAAAGAAAGCAAAATATATGTAACTAGAAAATCTACCGGTTTTTGCAATTGCCCTATCACTATGTATATGTATTGTCACTTTTATTTTGGTGGAGGATGGGTGGCTGGTGGCGTTACCAAAAGAGAGGAAACGCGTGCGTGTCAAGGAAGAGGGCGCAGAAAGAAAAGGAAATCGTCGAACAATGCCAAAAACGGCACCTAAGAAATGGAAATGATGACGGCAAAGTAGTCGGAGTCCGCTAATAAAGGAAAACGCTACTCAAGAGAACCAGGAAGCGAATATGATGCGTCAACAAGGAGAGTCAACAAAATTGGCTTAGAGATGAAGATGAGCAATTCTGGAAATTTGGGAATTAAGTATTTTCACTATAACAAATTTTACTCTGTCATATTATGGCTGATTATTTTACATGGAACATTTTCATTATTATTATTCTTATTATTACGATACAAATATATCGTCTCTTTTTAGATTAAGCATTTTTATATCATTATTTACTTATTAGTTTTTTCAATCAAATATGTTTGGTTAACAGAATTTTGCATTTCATTTTTATTGATATTTTCAGGAGTTCTTTTCAATTTTATTCAATTAATAGCTGTATTATATTCTATTTTTTCAGCATCTTCTTATTGTTGCTTTTTTTATATTAACACACTGGCTCTATACACTCTTCATTATTCCTATTATTTTATTACTAATTTTATTCCATCTTATTATTGTTGCTTTTTTATCTTAACAGTTTGGCTCTATACACCCAACATTATTCCTATTATTTTATTACTAGTTTTATTCCATCTTATTATTGTTGTTTTTTATCCCAACACTCTGGCTATATACATTCTTCATTATTCCTATTATTTTATTACTGTTTTTATTCAATATTATTATTGTTGCTTTTTATTCCAACATTCTGACTCTATACACTCTTCATTATTACTATTAATTTATTAATAGTTTTATTCTATTTTATTATTTTTGATTTTTATCCCAACACTCTGGCTCTATAGACTCTTATTTATTTCTATCATTTTATTACTGGTTTTATTCCATCTTATTATTGTAGCTTTTTATCCCAACACTCTGGCTCTATACACTCTTCATTATTACTATTATTTTATTACTAGTTTTATTCCATCTTATTATTGTTGCTTTTTATCCAAACACGCTGGTTCTATACACTCTTTATTATTCCTATTATTTTATTACTATTTTTATTCCACCTTATTATTGTTGCTTTTTATCCCCACACTCGGGCTCTATACACTCTTCATTATTACAATTATTTTAATACTAGTTAATTCCATCTTATTATTGTTGCTTTTTATTCCAACACTCTGGCTCTATACACTCTTCATTGTTACTATAATTTTTTTTATTCCATCTATTTATTGTTGCTTTTTATCCCAACGCTCTGGCTCTATACATTCTTCATTATTACTATTATTTTATTACTAGTTTTATTCCATCTTATTATTGTTGCTTTATATTCCAACACTATGGCTCTATACATACTTCATTATTACTATTATTTTATTACTGATTATATTCCATCTTCTTATTGAAGCTTTTTATCCCAACACTCTGGCTCTATACACTCTTCACAATTCCTATTAATTTATTACTGGTTTTATTCCATCTTATTATTGTTGCTTTTTATCCCAACACTCTGGCTCTATACACTCTTCATTATTCCTATTATTTTATTACTGGTTTTATTCAATCTTCTTATTGTTGCTTTTTATCCCAAAACTCTGACGCTATACACTCTTCACTATTCCTATTATTTTGTTGCTGGTTTTATTCAATCTTATTATTGTTGCTTTTTATCCCAACATTCTGGTTCTATACACTCTTCATTGTTCCTATTATTTTATTACTGGTTTTATTCCATCTTATTATTGTTGCTTTTTATTCCAACACTCTGACGCTATACACTCTTCATTATTACTATTATTTTATTACTGGTTTTATTCAATCTTATTATTGTTGCTTTTTATCCAAACACTCTGGCTCTATACACTCTTCATTATTCCTATTATTTTATTACTATTTTTATTCCATCTTATTATTGTTGCTTTTTATCCCAACACTCTGGCTCTATACACTCTTCATTATTAGTATTAATTTATTACTAGTTTTATTCAATCTTATTGTTGCTTTTTATCCCAACACTCTGGCGCTATACACTCTTCATTATTCCTATTATTATATTATTATTTTTCTTCCATCTTATTATTGTTGCTTTTTATCCCCACACGCTGGCTCTATACACTCTTCATTATTACTATTATTTTATTACTAGTTTGATTCCATATTATTATTCTTGCTTCTAATCCCAACACTCTGGCTCTATACACTCTTCATTATTACTATTATTTTATTACTGGTTTTATTCCATCTTATTATTGTTGTTTTTTATCCCAACACTCTGACCCTATACACTCTTCACTATTCCTATTATTTTATTACTGGTTTTATTCAGTCTTATTGTTGTTGCTTTTTATCCCAACACTCTGGCTCTATACACTCTTCATTATTACTATTATTTTATTACTGGTTTTATTCCATCTTATTATTGTTGCTTTTTATCCCCTCACTCTAGCTCTATACACTCTTTATTATTACTATTATTTTATTGCTAGTTTGATTCTATCTCATTATTGTTGCTTTTTATCCAAACACACTGACGCTATACGCTATTCATTATTCCTATTATTTTATTACTATTTTTATTCCATCTTATTATTGTTGCTTTTTATCCCAACACTCTGGCTCTATACACTCTTCATTATTCCTATTATTTTATTGCTGGTTTTATTCCATCTTATTATTGTTTCTTTTTATCCCAACACTCTGGCTCTATACACTCTTCATTATTACTATTCTTTTAATTACTGATTTTATTCAATCTTATTATTGTTGCTTTTTATCCCAACACTCTGCCTCTATACACTCTTCATTATTACTATTATTTTATTACTGGTTTTATTCCATCTTATTATTGTTGCTTTTTATCCCAACACTCTGGCTCTATACACTCTTCATTATTACTATTATTTTATTGCTGGTTTTATTCCATCTTATTATTGTTGCTTTTTATTCCAACACTCTGGCTCTATACACTCTTCATTATTACTATTATTTTATTACTGGTTTTATTCCATCTTATTATTGTTGCTTTTTATCCCAACACTCTGGCTCTATACACTCTTCATTATTACTATTATTTTATTGCTGGTTTTATTCCATCTTATTATTGTTGCTTTTTATTCCAACATTCTGGCTCTATACACTCTTCATTATTACTATTATTTTATTACTGGTTTTATTCCATCTTCCTATTGAAGCTTTTTATCCCAACACTCTGGCTCTATACACTCTTCACAATTCCTATTATTTTATTACTGGTTTTATTCCATCTTATTATTGTTGCTTTTTATCCCAACACTCTGGCTCTGTACATTCTTCATTATTACTATTATTTTATTACTGTTTTTATTCAATATTATTATTGTTGCTTTTTATCCCAACATTCTGACTCTATACACTCTTCATTATTACTATTATTTTATTACTGGTTTTATTCCATCTTATTATTGTTGCTTTTTTATCCCAACACTCTGGCTCTATACATTCTTCATTATTACTATTATTTTATTACTAGTTTCATTCCATCTTATTATTGTTGCTTTTTATCCCCACACTCCGGCTCTATACACTCTTCATTATTACAATTATTTTAATACTAGTTTATTCCATCTTATTATTGTTGCTTTTTATCCCAACAGCCTGGCTCTATACACTCTTCATTATTAGTATTAATTTATTACTAGTTTGATTCCATATTATTATTGTTGATTTTAATCCTAACGCTCTGGCTCTATACACTCTTCATTATTCCTATTATTATATTATTATTTTTATTCCATCTAATTATTGTTGCTTTTTATCCCCACACGCTGGCTCTATACACTCTTCATTATTACTATTATTTTATTACTAGTTTGATTCCATATTATTATTGTTGATTTTAATCCTAACGCTCTGGCTCTATACACTCTTCATTGTTACTATTATTTTATTACTGGTTTTATTCCATCTTATTATTGTTGTTTTTTATCCCAACGCTCTGACGCTATACACTCTTCACTATTCCTATTAATTTATCATTTGTTTTATTCAGTCTTATTATTGTTGCTTTTTATCGCAACACTCTGACGCTATACGCTCTTCATTATTCCTATTATTTTATTACTATTTTTATTCCATCTTATTATTGTTTCTTTTTATCCCAACACTCTGGCTCTATACACTCTTCATTATTACTATTATTTTATTACTGGTTTTATTCAATCTTATTATTGTTGCTTTTTATCCAAACACTCTGGCTCTATACACTCTTCATTAGTACTTTTTTTTGTATTACTGATTTTATTCAATCTTATTATTGTTGCTTTATATCCCAACACACTGGCTCTATACAATCTTCATTATTCCTATTATTTTATTACTGGTTTTATTCAGTCTTATTATTGTTGCTTTTTATCCCAACATTTTGGCTCTATACACTCTTCATTATTACTCTTAATTTATTACTGTTTTTATTCCATCTTATTGTTGTTGCTTTTTATCCCAACACTCTGACGCTATACACTCTTCACTATTCCTATTATTTTATTACTGGTTTTATTCAATCTTATTATTTTTGCTTTTTATCCCCACACTCTGGCTCTATACATTCTTCATTATTACTATTATTTTATTATTAGTTTGATTACATCTTATTATTGTTGCTTTTTATCCCAACACTCTAGCTCTATACATTCTTCATTATTACTATTTTTTGAATTACTGATTTTATTCAATCTTATTATTGTTGCTTTTTATCCCAACACTCTGGCTCTATACACTCTTCATTATTACTATTATTTTATTACTAGTTTTATTCAATCTTATTATTGTTGCTTTTTATCCCAACACTCTGGCGCTATACACTCTTCACTATTCCTATTATTTTATTACTGGTTTTATTCAATTTTATTATTTTGCTATACATTCTTCATTATTACTAATTTTTGAATTACTGATTTTATTCAATCTTATTATTGTTGCTTTTTATCCCAACACTCTGGCTCTATACACTCTTCATTATTCCTATAATTTTATTAGTAGGTTGATTCCATCTTATTAATGTTGCTTTTTATCCCCGCACTTTGGGTCTATACACTCTTCATTATTACTATTATTTTATTACTGGTTTTAATCCATCTTATTATTGTTGCTTTTTATCCCAACGGTCTGGCTCTATACACTCTTCATTATTACTATTATTTTATTACTATTTTTATTCCATCTTATCATTATTGCTTTTTATCCCCTCACTCTAGCTCTATACACTCTTTATTACTACTATTATTTTATTACTGGTTTTATTCAATCTTATTATTGTTGCCTTTTATCCCAACACACTGGCTCTATACACTCTTCATTATTACTAATTTTTTTTTACTGGTTTTATTCCATCTTATTATTGTTGCATTTTATCCCAACACTCTGACACTATACATTCTTCATTATTCCTATTATTTTATTACTGGTTTTATTCCATCTTATTATTGTTGCTTTTTATCCCAACACTCTGACGCTATACACTCTTCACTATTCCTATTATTTTATTACTGGTTTTATTCAGTCTTATTATTGTTGCTTTTTATCCCAACACACTGGCTCTATACACTCTTCATTATTCCTATTATTTTATTGCTGGGTTTATTCAATTGTATTATTTTGCTTTTTATCCCAACACTCTTGCACTATACACTCTTCATTATTACTATTATTTTATTACTGGTTTTATTCAATCTTATTTTTGTTGCTTTTTATCCCAACACTCTGATGCTATACACTCTTCATTATTACTATTATTTTATTACTATTTTGATTCCATCTTATTATTGTTGCTTTTTATCCCAACACTCTGGCTCTATACATTCTTCATTATTCCTATTATTTTATTACTGGTTTTATTCCATCTTATTATTGTTGCTTTTTATCCCAACACTCTGACGCTATACACTCTTCACTATTCCTATTATTTTATTACTGGTTTTATTCAGTCTTATTATTGTTGCTTTTTATCCCAACACACTGGCTCTATACACTCTTCATTATTCCTATTATTTTATTGCTGGGTTTATTCAATTGTATTATTTTGCTTTTTATCCCAACACTCTTGCACTATACACTCTTCATTATTACTATTATTTTATTACTGGTTTTATTCAATCTTATTTTTGTTGCTTTTTATCCCAACACTCTGATGCTATACACTCTTCATTATTACTATTATTTTATTACTATTTTGATTCCATCTTATTATTGTTGCTTTGTATCCCAACACTCTGGTTCTATACACTCTTCATTATTACTATTATTTTATTACTAGTTTTATTCAATCTTATTATTGTTGCTTATTATCCCAACACTCTGACGCTATACACTGTTCACTATTCCTATTATTTAATTACTGGTTTTATTCAATTTTATTATTTTGCTATACATTCTTCATTATTACTATTTTTTGAATTACTGATTTTATTCAATCTTATTATTGTTGCTTTTTATCCCAACACTCTGGATCTATACACTCTTCATTATTCCTATTATTTTATTACTGGTTTTATTCCATCTTATTATTGTTGCTTTTTATCCCAACACTCTGACGCTATACACTCTTCACTATTCCTATTATTTTATTACTGGTTTTATTCAGTCTTATTATTGTTGCTTTTTATCCCAACACTCTGACTCTATACACTCTTCATTATTACTATTTATTTATTACGAGTTTTTTCCATCTTATTATTGTTGCTTTTTATCCCAACACACTGGCTCTATACACTCTTCATTATTCCTATTATTTTATTGCTGGGTTTATTCAATTGTATTATTTTGCTTTTTATCCCAACACTCTTGCACTATACACTCTTCATTATTACTATTATTTTATTACTGGTTTTATTCAATCTTATTTTTGTTGTTTTTTATCTCAACACTCTGATGCTATACACTCTTCATTATTACTATTATTTTATTACTAGTTCGATTGCTTCTTATTATTGTTGCTTTTTATCCCAACATTCTGGCTCTATACACTATTCACTATTCCTATTATATTATTACTGGTTTTATTCCATCTTATTTTTGTTGCTTTTTATCGCAACATCCTGGCTCTATACACTCTTCATTATTACTATTAATTTATTAATAGTTTTATTCTATCTTATTATTGTTGCTTTTTATCCCAACACTCTGACGCTATACACTCTTTATTATTACTATTATTTTTATTACTAGTTTGATTCCTTCTTATTATTGTTGCTTTTTATCCCAACACTCAGGCTCTATACACTCTTCATTATTCCTATTATTTTATTACTTTTTTTATTCTATCTTATTATTTTTGCTTTTTATCCCCACACTCTGGCTCTATACATTCTTCATTATTACTATTATTTTATTATTAGTTTGATTACATCTTATTATTGTTCCTTTTTATCCCAACACTCTGACGTTATACACTCTTTATTATTCCTATTATTTTATTACTATTTTTATTCCATCTTATCATTGTTGCTTTTTATCCCAACACTCTGACGCTATACACTCTTTATTATTACTATTATTTTATTACTAGTTTTATTACGTCTTATTATTTTTGCTTTTTATCCCAACACTCTGACGCTATACACTTTTCATTATTCCTATTATTTTATTACTATTTTTATTCCATCTTATTATTGTTGCTTTTTATCCCCACACTCTGGCTCTATACAATCTTCATTATTACTATTATTTTATTACTGGTTTTATTCCATCTTATTATTGTTGCTTTTTATCCCAACCCTCTGCTCAGATCTACTCTTCATTATCCTATTATTTTATTACTAATTTTATTCCATCTTATTATTGTTGCATTTTATCCTAACTCTGGCGCTATACACTCTACATTATTATTATTTTTATTTTATTACTTGTTTTCATCAACCTTATTGTTGTTTTTAATTTTTCGTTGGAATGTTCTCTTATCTTTGTTTAATTCAGTTGTAATTTCCAGTCTTGTGTCCCTATCAGTCAATAACTTTTCTCATTTGTCTTTTGAGATATTAACATTCTTGCAACACTTCAAAATCTTTATAGATCTGAAGGTAAAAAATACCATTAACTATACTATTAACCATATTTGATTGTTTGCAATATGATAGAGGATCTATTAATTGCATAATAAAATCTCACACCGTAAAATTAAACTACTTTCAATGTTCGTATTGAAATAAAAATCTAGAATTCAACCTGTATATTTTTTAAACTCCTCCCCGATCTTTTGAACATATATTCTTAAATGCGCATAATTCATAACAGAAGCCATTGGTTTATACCATGGCTTACCATACTTAATACTTCTCGTTTTCACTTTCGCGTGGTCATGTGTGACATCACGAGCTTTGAAATTTTTCATGCAACAAAAACAGACTATTATTATTGTTTCGTCCGTGGTTGATATATTGAAAAGTAATTGTCATCTTTGATAATGGTTTATGTAAACCGAAAGCTTAGATTGGATTTAAACATGTATCAATATGGTGATTTCCTTTCGTTTTTTCGTTTTTTTAAATTCCTCTCTCTCCTCAGGCAATATGCGCAACTCACAGGAATAAAAAAAAATCAGCCACTGTGCGTTTTTAAGGGTCGCTGCAGACCCACGTGCATCCCATGCTTTATGATTTTGTCGATTCTTCCTTCTTTTTATGTACCATGGGCGTAGGCGTTCATGGCTCTCCGTCTCCCCTTATCCCTTGCAGCTCTCAACAAGTTCCTTACCTCTGCAACATCTCCCAGACCACGTTTTATCACCCACTTGCTTAAGCCTCCAGATTTGCCATGCATTGTTTTCCCTAGTCTCTCTTTCCCTCTATTCGACCCGTGAGTATCAGATTTTCCAGACCCTCTTTTCTCATTATTGTCCCAGGAACTTCAGCTACCCCCTCCTGATGTTAAGTTTAAGCCTCCTTCTTGTTTACAACCCCTCAGAGACCTCATCGTTGCTCACACGCTCGGTCATGATATCCTTACCACATCTCTGTCGCCTCGAGTCTCTTCTTCATCTTTGAGGAAATAATCCAATATTCGCTGCCGTAAAGAAAGACAGATGTTACGTAACAGTTCAGTATTATTTTCTTTAGTACCAAAGAAATCCTCCCCTGTCTCGCAATATTCTGCTCAGCGTTTTGAATATGTCCTTAGCCATCCCAATACGTCTACGGATCTCTGTGTCGCACTTACCGTCGTCTGTCAAAACGCTTCACAGATATTTAAACTTCCGCGTCTGCTTGAGTCTAGTGTTCCCAACCTGCAAATCGCATAGTCATCATCTCTAAAATAGTTGAATTGGGATAGCGAAAGATGTCTTCCAAAGGCTAAGCAAGTTATTAAGAAACAGGAAAAATTCGTTAGAAACGAAGAAATGAGTGGTGAATTGTTGTTATATCGGTCTTTCTATATGGCATTGAATGCTGGACAATCTCCACACAGATGAAGAAGAGACTTGAAGCAACAGAAACAAAGGAAAGAGTACTGAACTGTGACGTAATATCAGTCCTCCTGTATGGCAGTGAATGCTGGACAATCTCTTCACAGATGAAGAAGAGACTTGAAGCAACAGAAACAAAGAAAAGAGTACTGAACTGTTACGTAATATCAGTCGTCCTATATGGCAGTGAATGCTGGACAATCTCTTCACAGATGAAGAAGAGACTTGAAGCAGCAGAAAGATGCTGAGAAGACCATGAATCGAACATGTAAGCAACGATGAAGTTTTGGAGATAATGAAAATAAAAAGGACACTTATACTTAACCACCGATGTCCGTTACTGTGTAATGGATATCGGCCCGGAATGAGAACTCGGGGAACCGAGTTCGAATTCCAATGGAATTCGTTACATTCACTTGCATACAAATACCCTTGGGAAATGTATGAATCCATCTCTTCTCTCCTTGTATGGCACTTAACTGAATGATACTTAAAATCGGGAAGAGACAGATGGAATTTCTAAAGCACATAATGAGGAAAGACGGCTTGGAAATCTTGATACTCACAGGACAGATTGGAAGCAAAAGAGACAGAGGAAAACAACGCAGAACCTATCTAGCGAGGTTGCTTAAATGGATGGCAGAGCAATGTTTTGGGAACATAAAAAAAAGATGTGGAGAGCCATGATCGCTAACGAACTGAAGAGATATAGCAAATCGAAGAAGAAGGATCTTGCAAATCATCGGCTACAATCAATGGGTTAATGTTTTACAGTTCTGTTCTTGATAACCAATTCGGCATACGCCAGCAATTCTTGTAACTGCTGATACGAATCACTGGGGGCACCTCCGAATATTTTTTGAGGCCAACGGCGAGCAGACCCCCGAGGCCATGAATCCAAGCGGTTAAGTGCGTGCGTGTCAATCGTTATAAGTTCAGTACGTATAGCTTCTTATCTTTCGTTTCGGCAAAGGAATGCCAGTGGAGGCCGATAACAGCATTGCAAGCATTGAGTCACGTCTTAGAGTTTAGCCACGTTTTTGACTATTCGCTTGACGGCCATCTTTATTCGGATTCGTCTTGTCCAGACCTACCTCATTGTTTATTCATTCACATCAGGGGTTTTTAGTTGTTTTTTTGGGTTTTTTTCATTACTTATTTCACTAAATTTCCCTCTTACTTTCTATATCATAATGCTGTGGTTCACCGCTCATTTCGAAAGTTGTTGTAAGTCTGTTTTCATTGAATACTCACAATTAAAAAAAATCACGGACATTCAAAGAAAATTACGGGGATTCAATGAAAACGAAATTTGAAAAAATTCTTTTTCATTGAATGTGTATAATTAAAAAAAAAAAAAAAACATTGAATGCCCATAAGTAAAAATAAAATATTCATTGAAAAAGAAATTTGAAAAAAAAAATTTTTTTTAATTGAATATGTATAATTTTTTTTTAAATTTTCTTTTTATTTAAAAATGTCTTCTACTATGTGCCGTGACCCTTCAGGGCGTGAGTGATCATAGCTCTCCACGATTTTCTGCCCTTTGTAGCTGTTAGTAAATGTTGTCTTTTTGCCAACTATTCAATGAAAATGAAATTTGAATTTTTTTTTTTACATTGAATGTTTAATTTTTTTAAATTTTTCATTGATAAAAAAAAAAATTTCAATGATTAAATAAATTATGGACATGCAATGAAAATTATGAGCATTCATTGAAAATTATGAGCACTCAATTATACGAAATTTAAAAAATATATATTTTTGATTGAATGTGTATAATTTAAAAAAAATTTTTTTTCATTCAATGCCCAAAATTAAAAATAAAATATTCGTTGAAAAAGAAATTAGGAAAAAAATATTCTTAATTGAATGTGTATAAGTTTTTTAAAAAAAAATCTAATTCACAAACGTCTTCTAATATGTGCCGTGACCCTTCAGGGTGTGAGCGATCATAGCTCTCCACAATTTTCTCTTCTTTTTACCAACTATTCAATGAAAACGAAATTTAGAATTTTGTTTTTTTTTACATTCAATGTGTATATTTTTTTTTAATTTTTCATTGATAAAAATTTTTTCAATGATTAAAAAATTATGGGCATTCATTGAAAATTATGGGCATTCATTGAAAATTATGGGCATTCAATGAAAACGAAATTTGAAAATTAATTTTTTAATTTTTTTTTTTCATTGAATAACCATAAATTTTTTATTTTTTTATTTTGCATTGAATGGCCATGTTGTTTTTTTTTTGTCTGTGTGTGTTTTTTTTTTTTGTTAATGAAAAACATAACTATGTTTATCAAACGTCTATCTTGGGGGTTTCATTGTCTGCCGTTGAGTTAGACACATCGAACAATGTCGAGTCTTCAGAAAGTAGCTTCTCGGGATTGAGGTAGACCTGAATATAAGGACCTTATACAAAAATACGGATTGGAACAACAGTTTTAATATAAAGAAATGAAAATACTTCATCTAAGAAATTAAAACTATTATATTTTCTACGACAAGATTCAGACAACTCTGTTACGTTTACTATTACAAGAAGAATAATTATGTGATAAAATAAATGTTAGTCAAAATGAATAATATTTGACAACGCTTCTAATAATAATAAAAATTATTAGTACTAATTTTAATAGGGATAGCTAGGTTCTCCTATCGTTCAGTTTACACTCCTCTCCAGTCTTTTAAACGTAAGTAGAGGTTTATCCCTTGTTTCCTGTTTAGGATTGGATTTCCAGTTCCTTTTAAAAGTCTTCTCATTCTCTTTCACTCCCAGAAGTCCCTTGCATTTTAGTGGGATTATCATCTTGCTTGGAGTGAATAGACGAGTAGAGGTTTATCCCTTGTTTCCTGTTTAGGATTGGGTTTCTGGTTCCTTCTAAAGTATTTTTCATTCTCTTTTACTCCCAGTAGTCCCTTGCATCTTAGTGGCATTATCACCTTGCTTGGGGTGAATAGAGGAGTAGAGGTTTATACCTTGTTTCCTGTTTAGGATTGGGTTTCTGGTTCCTTCTAAAGTCTTTTTCATTCTCTTTCACTACCAGTAACCCCTTACATCTTAGTGACATTATCACCTTGCTTGGGGTGAATAGGGGAGTAGAGGTTTATCCCTTGTTTCCTGTTTAGGATTCGGTTTCTGGTTCCTTCTAAAAGTCTCTTTCAGCTCTATACTCCTAACACTTGCCCCCACTTACGCTAATATAAAACCACACAGTAACCCTCTACTTTGAGTGACATTTGGGCTTTACATTGTGTGAATATTTGTAAAACAAAAATATTCTTCTTCAACTATGTGCTGTAACCCTTCAGGACGTGGGCGATCATAGCTCTCCACAATTTTCTATCCTTTGTAGCTCTTAGTAAATTTTGACTTTTTGCTGTTTCTGTTAAATCTTGATGTGCCAAGAATTTACACAAGATAGTTAGGCAGGTCATCTGCTGCATGTTGTCTCTATCACTCTTGCCTTCTATTGTGACATGTGAGTGTCAAATTTTCCAAGCCATAAAATTCAGCTTTCTCTTTCTTATGTCACGTTAAGTATAAAGGTCCTTTTTGTTTACATTGTCAAATACAACTGAAAAGGACTTTATGATGATTAGTTTTAATTAACACTTTTTCTTTTCTCCAGATTACGGAAAATTCCTTCTCGATCGACGAGGAAATTCCGTCAAGAATTGTTCGAAATGAACTATGGACAATTCTAGACGAAATTTCCTCCTTCTTTCAGAAGGACTATACAAGAAATCGGCATAAAATGTCTGTTGTTTTCAATATCACCACGACATTCTACAAGTACGCCCATTAGCGCACGCGCACGAACGCACATGCGCATGCACACATACACTATAGAAAAAGAACAAAAAAACTTGCACCAATGAAAAGTGCATATAAAAAAAAGAAAAATCGAGAAGTATAAACAGTCATTTGTTAATAGCACCTGACGAGTGGACGCAGTGATTGACGGAGAGTCCATCTACGAAGCTCTGAAGTCGGGATGCTGAAGGTAACATCAATTAAAAACCTTTTAGAAACCTTTTACTTGTATTATATATATGTGTGTGTGTGTGTGTGTGTGTGTGTGTGTGTGTATTTAGTCAGCATATCTTCATTGAAGAATGTTTGGTTTTATAATCTAGAATTAAGTCTATTTTTGTTTTAATCTTCTCATATTCACGGATCATTTTCTTAGTATTGTTATTAAACTGATTAAGAAAGACGCCATAGCTTTTGCATATTTCTTTTATTTCGTCAAGTACTTTCAGTCTCATCCAAGATCATCTTCAGGGGTGAATTGCTAAGACAAAAAACTATTGTAATAGATAGTTGTGAATTTCTTTTTCTTTTCCTGTAAATGCGCATCAAACGCGCTTTGTTTATTCAAAAATTAACGTTATCTAAGGGAAGTAACTTAATTCATATTTGTATTTCTTATCATAATTAAGTATTTTAAAACATTGTTGTTATAATTGTAATTTTTTCAAAAAATTACCATTTAGGTATTTGAAATCCTTGCTGTCATAGACATTTTAAAAATGAAGACATTTTGAACGGAGCGTATAACAATTAAATAACTATTAAATAAAATTTTCATGCTTAATTATATTTTATTAAATTATCCCTATAGTGCGCGACCTTTGTCTCACCCTATATATATATATATATATATATATATATATATATATATAGAGAGAGAGAGAGAGATACATATATATATATATACATACATATATATATATATATATATATATATATATATATATATATATATATATATATATATATATGTCAGTGTAGTATATTTGAGAAGTGTTTTATTACACAAAAATTCCGGGAATCATTTCAGATCATTAACTAATCGAAACAGAAATATCACGACACACAACGTATACAACAAAAATCAAATGTATATGACATTTACGGCATATATGACATTTAAGACATATATGACATTTACGGCATATATGACATTTAAGACATATATGAAATTTACAACATATAAAATAGTTCGACAGTTAAGTCAGTTCCATCATATTTGTGACCAACTCAGGGCCTGTAAGATTGTTGGATGTTAGACGATCATCCGCTCAGAATTCGGCCATTTTGATTTGAATAGCCATTGATGCGATGATGTAGGCGGCCCAGCATTCACATCTGGAATTGCTCTAGCATCAGATATCATCACCTCTGCTTATGTTTATTAGGACGAGTTGTAGAACAAGTAGTTGTTTCTGAAATGGGGAAAGGACTGTTTTCGTTTATTGATGTAACACACGAAGAATATACCCTTGGGAAAAAGAAAAAAAAGGTTCAGAATGATTGCTGAGATGATGATAAGCTTGAGGTATCCTTGTGATATTCTGTCATTTGCCCCTCCTTGATTTTTCATGCGGTTAATAAGATCTTTTACCTTTGGTATAAAGTCACTTACTTTAAGTGTAGATCGTGCTATTCAAAGAAATTCACCTATCACAGCAGAATATCACACACACAGACACACACACACACACATATATATATATATGAATCATTTCAGCCCAAGCAAGACGGAAATATTACTATTACGCGGGGTTTTACAGAGAGTGAGAAAAGACTGGGTACAGAGAGATTGAGGAAAGGATAAAAAATGAACAGGATTCAAGAAGATGTCCATTGACGTTGCATTTAATTATAGTTATCAGGGAAACAAGTAAACGGAAGGGAGTTCCACAGGCGGGAAGTGCGAGAAAAGAAACCACTGGAGTAGAAGTGGCGGTTACATTTAACTATTTCGATAGTAAAAGGATGGGACCTAGATGCCAATCTAGTATTTGTGTGTATGTGTCTGTATATATATATATGTGTGTGTTTGTGTGTGTCTGTATATATATATATACATATATATATATGTATATTTTGAACAATAAAAAAAATTAAAAAATTAAAATCTTCAGACACACTGGGTTGTAGATTAATATTCTTTCGTTTTTTTTATTATTATTCCATTTAGATTCCTCGACTAGTTTCTGCCGAAATGGCCATCATTGGGAGGAGAAATATTTCTGCTTGCTGCTAGCACTAAACTACAGAAATGAATATATATATATATATATATATATATATATATATATATATATATATATACCGTATATTTCCACGTATAAGTCAACCTATAGATAAGACGAGACCCAAAATATAGATAGATTTTCGTGACTTTATCTGATGTCGGTCGTATAAGACGACCAAAAACTTAAGCCAGACTACGCCTCCAGTAGCAGTTAATGATATCATAATGATTCCCACGAGTATAAAACCAAGCTGATCTTACTAGAAATATAAAGTATTAACATAAATCTTTATGTAAAATAACATTCTTATGCCTCGTTACAATCCGCAACATACTAGCCTACTTACCTGTGCCGATGCACCACAGGATTTAAGGTTAGCTTTTTCTAATTGTTGTATTAGACGACCTCCTAATTTGGTGGGTAAATTTTAAAATTAAAAGGTCGCCTTATGCGCGGAAATATACAGTAATTTTTTTTTCTTGAGCATTTCACCCCAAGCAAACGCTAGTGCCTCTAGCACGCAATAGGTTTACAGAGAGGAGAGTGGGAGCAAGAGTAAAGAAACGTGATAGAGGAAAGGATGAAGTGAAGGACTTGGAAATAGATCATAGGCATCTGGAGATGTCAATTGATATTGCATTTGAATATTTGGAGATTATAACTACCAGGGAAGCAAGTAAGAGGAAGAGAGTTCCACAGACGAGAAGTGCGAGACATAAAGCTATTGGAGTAAAAGAGACGGCTACAGTTTCGAGAGTGAAACGGTGGGATTGATATGCCAACCTAGTAGCACGTTTAAATTCATGCAGGATATTTAAACATATATTGTTAAATATAACAGACAATGAATATCTATTATGTTTGATCATGAGCCCTTCTAAACTTCGTATGCTTGTCTTATTTCGGGTGAAAAATTGTCCTACATTTGTGTATATATATATATATATATATATATATATATATATATATATATATATATATATAGTAGGTAGGTAGGTAGGTAGTAGTCATAATTTCCGCAAGCTTTGATAAATATGACAAGCAAGAAATGTTTTATAAGTTTTGCTTTTCTTTCTCAATTTTTTTTGTCACCTTACAATTTTTCATTTTTTGAAGACTGAGTGAGATGTGGAGAAATTGTCCATAGCGTTTATTGTCTAGAGCCATTTCAGCTAATAATTCAACCATTTTCAAGTGATAAATGATAATTTTTCGTATTTTTTTTTTCAATAGAATAGCCACATTTTCAAAAAAAAAAAATAATCAATAAATTTAATGGGCATAAAAAGTCTTTTTTTTAATATAATTAAAGAATAATTCCCAACGAAATATGCTAACTACACACACACACACACACAGATAGATAGATAGATAGATAGATAGATAGATAGATAGATAGATAATTATACTCGTTTCGAAAAACCTTCGAATTTTTGATTTGCCAATAATCAAATCAATCTCGAGGGAAAAAAGGTTTTAAAAAAAGAAAGATCTAGAAACATAAAATTCTGTCGAAAAAAAAATCGCACAGATACAGGTTTAAAGCCCAAAGAAAAAACCCCGACACGAGTAAACTACTAACTAAAAAGAGCTCAATACAACCGTAGAGCAGACCTAGATAAACCTAGTGAGCCAGACAAACCTATATATATATATATATATATATATAGTCATCCACAGACGGTGTGGCTAGACATCCGATTGCTTCAAGCTGGGACCGAAACCCAACCGATTTCGCATCAGTCAGAGAATCTACCCCCAAGCTATCGTCGCACGGCAGAGCGGAAGGGAAATTTAATTTTTTTAACGTTTTTACTATGTGAAAGACCTCAGTAGCTAGGAGAGCTCGATTCGAGTAGAAGAGCATTGCATTAGCAGCATCAGCCACTGTTTATAAAATCACCCCTTCCTGTCCGAGAAAATCGAATTTTTTCGAGACCATAAATAGTCATCACAGCTCATCAGTGTGACTAGACATCCGATTGCTTCAAGCTGGGATCGAAATCCGACCGATTTGGCATCAGTCAAAGATTCTACCTCCAAGCTATCGTCGCACTTCAAAGCGGAAGGGAAATTTTTCGCGTTTTTACTATGCAAAAGACCTCAGTAAGCTAAGAGAGCTTGATTCGTGTATATATATATATATATATGTGTGTGTGTGTGTGTCATTCGCAGAGATTACTGCTTTGCTGTATCACAGCTCTTCAGTGTGACTAGACATCTGAATACCTCAAGCCATGATTGAAACCCAACCGATTTGGTGTCAGTCAAAGTTTCTATCACTGAGCTATCTTTATGAGGCAGCTAAATCTAGCAATTTGTTTTTACAAATGTAAACAAATGTCAGTCAACCGGAGTGCTCCATTCATTTTACTGAAGAGCTTCGCATTAACGCAAGTGGCTGTTGTTTGTAGAATTAGCTTGCCATTCAACAATGCTCAATTGAAATATATTTTCAAGAGCTAAAATATGTCAATAGCAGACAGTACTGTTTCGCTGTATCACTGCTCTTCAGTGCGACTAGACAACCAAATGCCCCAAGCCAGGTTTGAAACCCAACCGATTTGATGTCAGTCAGAGTTTCTACGACTAGAGAGAAAGTGTGTGTATCAAAAATACTTTTACAAACTTTGAAGCGGGATCGTCACACCAAAACTAGAACAAAAGTCCAATATAAACATATGTCCGCAAATCCTTCGTTTTTGAGTTATTACGTTTGAAGAAAATTTACGGTAGATAGTGCTCTGTTGCTATATAGACAAGTTTACATTTGACATTCGTGTACATTTGTGGCTAGTCTGCATTCAACGTTTAACGTGTGTAGTAGTGAGCTAACTGCGAAGAGATCCGTTTAAGAATGGCATGATATTCATATCGTTAGCAGGTAGATATGATTTTTACATACAGCCGCGTGAATGGTAATGGACTCGAGGTTACATGGTTGCATCAAATTCTGTTTATAGACCGAAGTTGACCACCATTTTGTCTCCAACTTTTCACTAATTTCTAGAAGGAATGGACAAGGTGATACTTTACTAGAGTTAGTTTTAAAAATAGACTCTTTTCAATTTATGTAGACAGGCTCAGGGCCTCAATCATTGAGCACTCTGTAAGGATTAATTTGCTATCAGTGATTTGACCAACCTTCCTAGCCCTGGTAGGAACTCGAGTAGGTATGAAACTAGCTGAGCTTGCTTTGGTACAAGGCCATTCTAGAGTGGTCGCCTCGTAAAGATCACGCTCACCACACAGTAGTAATAGTTTATGAGACTACCAGAATTAGCTAGAAACTATTAATAGTGTTTGTTTTTCTTTAATATATATATATATATATATATATATATATATATATATATATATATATAGCTTTAAGGTGTGCTATATTTATGAGATAAAGTGATCAATATAAAATATTGACCGTATGTATGACGATTGCGTCTGGCATGAAACAGCCTGTCGCCATTGAGTGTTGACTTCAATGTACACTTTTATATATATATATATATATATATATTTATTTATATATATATATATATATAGCAGTTTAAACGTTACTTTTAGTGGACACTCATATTTGAGTAGACATTCCATTTATTTAATAAAACAGTATGTTTATTCATTATATTTTACCGGCCTGAATATTCAAGAAATCTTATAAGAGAAATGATGCCCCCTAATTCTGCTGGGTGTGGCATACAGTCGGTGGGGAGGGACAAATATTCGTATACATACAATTTTTTTTATTTATTATATTTCCAACTAATGAATGAACATGCTTTTCATATAGTTAACTGATGCATAATAATTAAATATGCATAGAAATCAGAAAAAAAATTGATTTAAAAGAAATAAATTCCATTTATCTATTTTAATGGGTATAAAAGTATTCATACAATACAAAAAGAATACATAATCTTCATTTAATACTTTGTAGAAAAAGTCATCATTCACTTCTACAACAACCAACCTCTTGTAGTTTTCAATTAATGATTTGCAAGTTTTACTTGGTATTTTGTCCCATTCTTCTTCGTGTATGGTCTTCAGATCCGGGATGTTGGAGCTTTCAATTGGATTTGAATTTTCCAATAACGCCACATATTCTCAATTGGGTTTAAATCTGGGGACTGACTCGGCCATTTCAGGATATTTACATCATTTTTAGCAAGCCATTTCTTCATAGATTTTGCAGTGTGCTTAGGACCATTATCTTGCTGGAATATCTAATCAGGAGGAAGTTCAAGATTTTCAACCGAAATTATTAAATTTGCTTTCAAAATATTTTGATATACTGCGGCATTCATTCTACCATCTATTATTGGTATGTTGCTAGTGCCTTTTGCAGAAAAACATACCAAAACCATAAAATATATGCCCAAATTTTGGTTTCGTCTTTCCATAATACTCTTTCCCAATACGATTTTTCCTAATCCATACGTTCACAAACGAATTTCAACCTGGTATCTCTGTGTCTTTCCAATAGCAGTGGAGTTTTCCAGGGAGAGTTTGATTTTAGATTGTTCCTATGAATTTCATTGCTTATTGTCTATTTAGTGACACAGATTCCTGATGAAAGCAAATCAACCTGCAACTTTTGACGAGTAACCATTAGATTTTGTTTAATTTGACGCACTAATTTCCTAGGAGATATTGAAACCTTCCCTGGAGTACCCGTTCTTCTTTGGTTTTCAACAGTTTTTAGTTTTGTATACCTTCCAATGAATGAACTAATGATAATAAACGGAGTATTCATGTTGTCTAAGATTTTCCTGTAACTTTTAGCTTCTTTCCAGAGTTTAACAATCAGTTCTTTTTGCGAATTTGTCAATTCTTTACGTCTTACCATGATGACAACATTTTGCACGAATATGAATTATAGAATATTCTGTTTTTAATTTTAGGCTAAAAATAACATTATTCGAACATTCTAGAATATTTCACTTGAATAATAAAGCAATTTAAAAGTTTTAAAATCTGAAATTTGCGAATATTTTTGAGCACATTAAAATAGATAAATGGGATTTATTGTTTATTAAATCAAAATTTATTTCTGTTTTCTATGCATATTTAGTTATTATGCATCTGTATAAAGTTAACTATATGAAAAGCATGTTTATTCATTCGTTGGAAATACAATAAATTAAAAATTTGTATGCGTACGAATATTTGTTTCTACCCACATCCACTGTATATATTATTCATTTTATCATAAAATAAAAAGTTTAATTTTTTGGTTTTGGTTAATCAAAGATTACAGGTTTATTGTTCGATTCGTAAATACGCTTTTAAGTAGGCGCACAAGGGGGTCGTCAGTGATGTTTTGACTTGGTTCATCAGGGAGTTTCGGGTCTTTCAACATCATACTCCCCATCACCAAGTCGACCCAATCGGGGGAGATCAACCCCTGATTCCCCCTTTTGATTGAACACTAACAGCTACTCTGGCCTTTTTTAAAGAATAAGAGGAAGAAAGACCACGTGTTCCGCACATCCGATTGGATGTTAGTAACAACCAATCTGCTGCGCGGACTAAGTTTTAAATGGCCCGCGGTTGGGACTCGTTTCTTTTCTTATTTCGGTGGATTGCAGTTTCGATGGATAACTGAGGAGGTAATCTTAATGTTCCTAAATCTTACCCTATTTCCTTGAGTATTTTAAGGTTTAATTATTTGCCGTTTTCATTTTGTACTTTTTCCTTTTGACAGGGATACTTGAACTCAACGCTATTATCACATTTTATCGTTAGCCTGTTTCTTAATACAAATAATATATACAAAAGAGGGAAATGTTCGTATAAATAAAGATAAAATAAATTAGACAAATGTCTTACGTTCGAATAAACATTTTTTAAATTATATTTATATATATGTATCGCTTGTTATATATATATTGATAATTCAAAATGTCCGTCATTTGATTTCACCATTACGTCTAGTCTCTTCTTAACGAACTGTTCGCTCAAATTGTACAGTGTGTATCAATTGTACAACGACTTCGTAAGAGGCACGGTGGAATAATGAATAACGGCTCGGATTGCGGAGAGCCGAGTTCGAATTCAAATCATATCCTTTGCATTCACATACGTGTTAATGCCCTCTTTTTCTCCCTCCAGCTATGAGTAAATAATAGGATAATAAAGATATAGCAAGACAGATAGAAGATAAATAAAAGGTTCTATAGCCTTGGATGGCAACCAGTCAAGGAGAAGGTAACTCTGAATTCAAAACCAACGTTGGGCTCTGTAAGGCTAACCACTTCTACTCGTTAGTTAATCTACTTAGAGAGCCCCTCTTCTTCCTTCTGAAAAAATAAGAGCTTCTTCGAGATCTGACACACTCCTATATAAGATACGGGAGACACCACTCTCCAATATGGATTATATCGCATAGGCTTAATGTCAGCTTGACTGAGGCTAAATTGACTTGCCAAAGAGTTCTGCATCAAACTGACCATGTGTGCAGGAGCTCTGTCTTGAGTGAAGTGGCTGTCAACCAGGGCAACACGACTCTCTCTAAGATTGCTATTCATTTTCACTCCTTCTTTAATGATCCCCAAGGGCGATTGCAAACCATAAGAAGCAACTGCAGTCCCAACTTTGACACCAGTTGCTTTCTTTTGCTTGAAATGACATCCGGCAGCAAGGCCTCTGATCGGTAATTTAGAGATTTTGAGGAGCGTGACAATGTTGTTTCCAAGGTCCACCAAGACCTAGAGTGTTAACACCTAATAGGGTCCCAGTAATGGGCAAATAATGACCCCTTAAAGAACTATGAAAGTATAAAAATACATTTTTATTGTAAAAATACCAGTAATCCATTTTATATTTAAAAAAATACCAAGAATAACTATTTATAGTAAACTTACCAACAGTACATACATCAACATGAAAAGACATTTTCATGTCATTAATCCATATAATATCCTAGAATTCGTTAACGAAATCAAACTGTATTCTAAAGATATATGTCCTACAAAATAAAACACCCACATCACCGCCTCTAGTAATTGTCCACACAAACATAGATATGTACAAAAGCTGAATATTATCTACCATGTATTCAATTGTGAAAACAGAATAACATATATCATATTTTTATTACTTCAAAGCTGCAAAGAAAATTAAATTTCGACTTAAAAATGATCCATAAAGAGTTGATATGCTGTTAAACAGACAAATCAATCAATCGATTTAAACGCGTTCTGACAACTTCGGGAATGTTTCTTGGTGAAGTGGCGTAAACTTAATCGTTTTGGTAGTTGACCACTTATTCTACAGAGAAAAACCTCTCGTCCGACCAAACGAAGACTTTATCTGCGGTACGCTGCATCTCCTCCAGGAATTTCTCCTCTCTGCCAATCAGTTTTTGTTTTGAGGCACTTGAGAGCTCTTTCTCTGTAACCCTCTACCTCGATCGGCCCTCGAAACTTTTACAGTTTTGAGAAAAAAAAAGAGCAGCTATTGTCGTTGAATCTTGTATGTCTTTAGACCTAAATTCTCTTCCAGAATCCTCATTAGCGACCTAACCGAAATATTCAGTTCTTTTACCATTTTCTTCCTGGAATTCGATTTGGTGGGGGATTGTTTGATTCTATTTTGCCAAACATTAAGAAGAGTTCTTCTGTAAACCTTCGTCATAACGAAACTGACCACAATTTTGACTTAGGGAATGTTACTCTGATTAAAAGAGAAAATTCACTAAGACGAATATGTCTAGAAAGTGCTTTTTTTGTTTGAAGGCACTTGAGATCATTTACTCTGTAACCCTCTACTTCGAATGGCACTTGGACCTTGTATAGGTTGAACACCACTGTATAAAAACAAAAAGAAGAGAATCTGGTGTCATTGAATCTTGTATGTCTTTAGATCTAAATTCTCTTCCAGAATCCTCATTAGCGACCTAACCGAAATATTCAGTTCTTTTACCATTTTCTTCGTGCTTCGTCGTGGATTTCTCTTCATTCTCTTCTGAACTGCTTCCATGAATCTCCTGATACGAGTTGAATGGTTTCTTCATGGAATTCGATTTCGTAAGGTTGTTTGCTCCTCTTGAAACTGTTTCCACGCCTTTAAAACTGACTTTTAACTGATTTGTCAACTCGTAATTCTTCATACCAGCCATTTCCAGTGCAACAAATTAGTCACGGCTTGTTTGAGCCGCCATATTGAACTAAACAGCAAAATGAAAAGAATGTTAGGAAGCCTTATGTAAAATTTGAAATTATTTTTACGAATAGGTATGTTGAAATAATGGGTAAATCTTTGTTTAAATTTATGTCGCACACTTCCTCCATTACTCATTCCATCATCATTTTTCACCGTTAGGTTCACCACTCCCCTCCATCTTGAAATTGTGGTTAATTTTATACCAACCGCTGCTAATAAATACTTTCTGATGCCTTCAATAAATCATTTTCGCTAAGATTCAATGAGTTCCATTTCAATTCTTGCCGCAGATGTTCAAGTGGATTTAGGAAAGGTGCACACACATGCGAGAAGAAATATGTTGAGTGACAATGGTCCCGGAGATGTTTAGGTTACCCGGTCTCTTCTCTCAGAAGTTAAAGAGGAAAGCAGGTAGTTTGAATTCAGACATTTTTGCTTCGAGCTATAGGGACCAGTCTCTTCTGCTATTTACCCATAGGGGGGAAGACGGATTCATACCTTCATACTTCAAACCAGGGGATTAGCATGTATGTGAAATGTGGAATGAACTCGACTGAAATTCGAACTCCGCTCTCCGATTCCTCAATCCGACTCGCAGTCCATTACTCTACCGTACCTCCTTATTGTACCAGTATAACAAAAACTCTTGGTTAATAGTTTAACTGAAAGTGTTTGGAATCACCAAACCTTTGGAGAATTTCAACTTTCATTTGATCCAGAAAATAAAGCACATGTCCACATAGAAGAAAAAAACATAATAAAAAAATAAATTTCTTTTTAATCATTTCACCCCAAGCAAGACAATAAAGCCACTAAGACGCAAAATATTGCCGAGTGTGAGGGAATATGAAGAAACAAAAACATTATTAATGAGAAAAAAAAAACTTGAGAAGATAGAAGATAACGATTGACATTCCACTTAAATTTTTGAAGATCAAAGTTGACTGGAAAGCAAAAAGCCGGAAAAAAAGTTACGCAACCGAGAAGCGCAAGAAAAGAAACTGTTAGCATAGAACTTACGGTTCAATTTAGTCATTCCAACTGCAAAATGATGAGTACTTGCGCTAAAATTTATAAATTCTAGGTACCCTAGAGGAAAGTTCATCAGAACAATTACCATGAAAGTATTTATTTTTAAATAGGCCCAGCGAAACTACGTTTACGGCGGTGGGAAAGTGACTGAAGCTGAGATGCCAGGTCAAGACCAATAACATCGGAGGTTCTTCTTTGGATTTTATCTAGAATTTCTAAATATATAGCAACGGCACCAGGCCAGATTTGGCTGCATTATTCAAAGCAAGGGCGAATAAAAGAACAGAAATTAAGAAGACAGAAGATAACGATTAGCATTGCATTTAAGTTTTTCAAGATCAAACTTCACTCGAAAGAAGGTTCATTATGATAAAATGAATAATATATACAGTGGCGGTGGAAACAAGTGCGAGAGTAGAACTTATGGTTACGTCTAGCGGTGGAATAATGGAGGAATCGGAGAGCCGAGTTCGAATTCCAGTCGAATTACGTGCTAATACCCTTGGAAAAGTTATGAATCCTCTTCTTCTCCCTCAGCTATGGGTAAACAAGAGGACCGACTGAGTTCTATAGCCTTGGATGGCAAATGGTCTACCGCAGAAAGAAATGGCAACCTACTGCGGGAAAAAAATCTGGCTCGTCAGTCATGTTTATCACGCATGGCACATAACTGAACTGACTCGCCAGTAATTAAAGTAAAGCAATTTGTCATTCTTGCTCAATGAAACATGTATCAAAGAAGAATTGCTGCCGAAATACATAACTATATGTGTGTGGGTGTGCTTGCGTGCATGAACAATCAAGTAAAGATATCACCTTCCATAGAAATCGAAACCAAGAAGAAATTTATTTTGAAACAATAAAAGGAAATAAATACAAGTTATAAATAAAAACACTTTCATCAATATAATAATGGCTTGAGAGAAAATAAACATTAACTATTAAATATTATAACCTGACAACACCAATTAACCTTGCTCATATATATATATATATATATATATATATATATATATATATATATATATATATATATATACAGAGAGAGAGAGAGAGAGAGAGAGAGAGAGAGAGAAAGTGGTGTATGTGCGTGTGTGTGTTGCGTAAGAGCCGTCTCCAGGGGGTTCAAAACAGCATGTGGCTATGCGTGGTTATCAAGACGTACTTTAGACCTCCTGGCCATGCATATCGCCATTTCGAAAACCACCTTCTCTTTTTACCAAGATCGTGAACGCACTTATTTGACCCCAGTCTTGTTGGTTTCTTTTTTTATTTTTATTTTTTATTTTTTTGGGACACACCTATTTTGTGTCCACTGAAACTTAGATAGAGAACATATCTTTTTTATTTTTAGTTTTTTTGTTTTTTTTTCAGTAGCAATCATTTTAGCAGTTCTTAAATTCCTGGAGTTCTAATAATACAAAATAATCTTATATATATATATATATATATATATATATATATATATATATATATATATATATATATATATATAAGTGTATAAATATATATATATATATATATGTGTGTGTGTGTATATGTGTTCGTGTCTGTGTATGTCTGTGAGTATATATATATATATATATATATATATATATATATATATGCAATATTATTTTGTAGGTTAAATATAGGAATGGAGAGACAAAAAGAGAACAATATTTTGATAGCTAACTATACATACATATATATATATATATATATATATATATATATATAAGTGGCCTGATGATTGCATCTAGCATGAGACATTTCTTATATTGAGCACTTTATCCCATAAATATAGCACACCTTAAGACTATATTTCTTCATACATATATATATATATATATATATATATATATATATATATATATATATATATATATATATTGAAAGAGAGATAACATTTTGAAATCTAAATATGTATATATGGAGGGAGAGATAGAACATTATTTTCAAAGTTGAATTTATCTATATAGAGAGAAAATTCTTTTCTAAGATAAATATATATATATATATATATATATATATATATATATATATATATATATATATATATATATATATATATAGAGAGAGAGAGAGAGCACATTATTTTGTAACCAAAATATATTTTTTTTAATTTCGCGCATGCCCGTTGTTTGCTAGTTGGGCAGCGTCTTTGAGAAACAGACTACCAACTCATTCAATCCACAAGAAATTTTGAAACGCCATGTTGTATTGCTTGGCATTTGTGCCGCGGTCTGCAATACGAACATTTCAGCGAATTTGGGTCTCTATCTGAGGACAGTGCAGAGAATTCAGAAAGAGTTTGATGATATATCCAGTCAACATCATGGTGTTCAGAGTGATCACTAGTGATAGGGACGCAATGCGGTAATGCTGCCCTGGGTCAAGAGTGTGGCGGCTGCAAGACCCCATGTCTAGCAACAGGACTCTGAACCATGCGACACACCAGGAGAACTCAGCCATGGCTGTCAGACAATTTCTGCGACCACATCACTCCTTACATCTAGCCACATAACTCCCCAGACTAGAACCCGCTTTGATTATTATGTGTGGATTTGAGCGAGAGACCAACAAAACTACTTGAGACACCAAAATGAACTGAAGACAAGGATTATGGCAGCATTCACCAACTTAAACAAGGAGACCGTCCAGAAGAGTTGCAGGAGTTTCGAAAGTTTTCTAGAGGCTGTGGTTGTAGCCAATGGTGATTTTATTGATTAAATTTACTCTTTAGTATTTCAAGATATTTTTGTGTAATTTTGGTAAATATATCTCTTAAAAGAAAATGTTAGTGTTATTTTAATTTTTGCATGATTTAGACGACAATTTACCCATCACACCCCTCTCTCTCTATATCTATCTATCCATATATATATATATATATATATATATATATATATATATATGTGTGTGTCTGTGTGTGTGTGTGTGTGTGTGAGTATATATATATATATATATATATATATATATATATATATATATATATATATATTATGAAATGGACAAAGTCCGACAATTTATTTATTAAAGACATTTTATGTTTAACGTTCTTTTTATAGATACAAGTAAATGCTCTGTTTATAATAAACAGTATTAAATAACATTTACCGGCCTGAATGTCCGAGAAATTAAATCCATTATTTCTTATATATATATATATATATATATATATATATATATATATATATATATATATATATATATATATGTGTGTATATATATAATATATATATGTATATATATATATATGTATATATATATATATATATATATATATATATATATATATATATATATATTATAAATATATATAAATATATATATATATATATATATATATATATATATATATATATATATATATATATATATAAAGAAATAATGGATTTAATTTTTTAATTCGAAATATTTTACTAATTCAAGGAGACGCTCCTTTTATTTTAATCAGTCTTTTTTCGTCTACCCGCCTGCGTACTCGAGGAATCTTAAAGACTCGTTTTCTTTAAGTTTTCTTGCGTGCCCAAGCAAATAGACGAAAGAAATACTGTTTAAAATAAACATTGTTTACCCTAATACGGGCATCCACTAAAAATAACGTTTGAAGTAATAATATATATTAATTCAAACGCTATTTTTAATATATCCACTAAAAATGAGATTATTAAGTCATGATAATATGAATCTTTCTAAGTAGGAATTGTTCCATCGTATTAATATGAGTGTAAGGCGTCTTGGTGGAGTAATGGATAGCAGATTGAGCAATCCGATTCCAATCGAATTCATTACATTCACTTACGCGCTAATACCCTTGGGAAAAGTATGGATTTCTTTAATCTCAGCTATAGCAGGACAGACAGGGTTCTATAGAATGTTTTGGAGAAGGAAAGCTCTGAATTCAAACCGACTTGGAGAAGGTTGGCCTCCGTCAGGCACACCACTTCTACTGTGACAGCTATACATATGATGCTCTCACGACTCGAAAGACTTACTGGACTTGGCAAGTTGAACATTTAGTTTACATTCAAATGATGGCAAAAAATTCCTGTTGAAATAAAGATGAAGGGTAAGTTTGCGAATTTTAAGGGAAAGTTGAGAGATAGAGAGTGAGTCAGACAGCTATGAATTTTTAGTGTTCAAACCATCTAAAATATATTTGCTACTATTGTGAGTGTTTTACTCTTCGGAGCTCTGCGTTCCTGAACAATTTCAAACCTTCTGCTTGAGCTGCTGAATCAAAATTCGCGAATAACTGGTATGTAATGTTTCACCGTAGATATAAAAATAACTACAAGTGTTTAACCACCATTCAACCGGTAACCGATCATTAAGTCATTTTTCTCTACCACTGTTTAACCGATAGTTGAGCATTACGTTATTTTTCTCTACCACAGGTAAAGCGGGAGTCAGAGCTCAAAGGGTTATGGGCAAAGGAAACCGGAAGACCACAAAGGTTAGACAAGAGAGGTGAAAGAAAGATTGTGAGAGTCCAGGTCAGTCAGTTATGTGTCATCAGATTTTTTCCCCGCATTAGGTTGCTATTTCTTTCTGCGGTAGACCAGTTGCCATCCAAGCCTATAGAACCCGGTTTGTCCTGCTATTTACCCATATCTGTGGGAAGAAGATGATTCATGCCTTTCCCAAGGTTATTAGCATGTAAGTGAATGTAATGGATTCGACTGGAATTCGAACTCGGTTCTCCGATTCCTCAATCCGAGCCGCTATTCATTACTCGAATTCCAGTCGAATACCACTTAATGTTTATATTAGTATTAGTTATAAGCAGAACTTCTTTCTTTCTTTTTATGTGCCATGTCCTTTCAGGACGTGGGCGATCATGGATCTCCACCTACCTCTATCCTTTGAAGCCCTTCTTCCTTCCCCCAGACCACGTCCTGTCATCCACTTGCTTAAGTCCGCCAGTTATGCCACGCGTTGTTTTACCTTGCCTCTCTTTCCTTCTGTTCAACTCGTGAGTATCAGATTCTCCAGACCCTCCTTCCTCATTATGTGTCCCAGAAACTTCTGCTGCCTCTTCCTGATGTTAAGTATAAGCCTCCTCCTTGTTTGCATCCTCTCTAAGACCTCATCGTAGCTCATACGCTTGGTCCATGATATCCCTAGCATCCTTCTGTAGTACCACATCTCGAGTCTCTTCCTTATCCTTGAGGAAATCGTCCAACATTCCCCGCCGTAAAGAAGAACAGATGTCACGTAACAGCCCAGTATTCTTTGTTACCAAAGAAATCCTCTTGTTTCGCAATACCCTAACCAGCTTTTGGAATACTTCCTTGGCCATCCCAATACGTCTACGGATCTCAGTGTTGCACTATACCGTCTTCTGTCAAGACGCTTCCCAGATATTTAAACTTGCGCATCTACTTGATTCTAGCGTTCCCGACCTGCAAATCGCATAGTCACCATCTCTAAAATGGTTGCAAACGACGGCTATGGAAACCGGTTTGCTCCACTGTTCAACCCATAGCTGGTGGGAGAAGGAACGGGTTCATAGCTTCCCTCAGGGCATTATTCGTTTAAATGAATATAACGAACTCGGTTGGGATTCGAACTCGGCTCTCCGATTTCTCATTCTGGGCTGCCATTCATTACACCACACACACATCCAACCAAATGAAAGCATCCTAATGACGAATGAGAATTAGGATTCGTGGTGGTCACAGTCTTAACAACATAAGACATTCAGATTTACACAGGATTGAGAGCAGACACAGAAAGGAAATAGCAAGAACTCCTACAGAAAATAGTGAAGGAAAGCAAGAAGAAAGGACTAAACATCAATTGCAAGAAGACAAAAGGCATGGTTATTAGCAAATAAATAAATAAAATAAAATTAACGGAACCCAACATACAAATTAGAAATCAAACAAGTACATCAATTTAAATATCTGGGAAATGTTTTAAAAGAGGACGGTAAGTGCAAAACATAAATCCTAAGGAGAATTGGGATAGCAAAAAATGCCTTCCAAAAGCTAAGCAAGGTATTAAGAAACAGGAAAATTCGTTAGAAACGAAGAAATGAGTGCTGAATTATGTTATATCGGTCCTCCTATATGGCAGTGAATACTGGACAATTCATCTTGAGAATTATATGGGTTGTATTAATATACAAGTAATACATGTCAATAAATGCTTATAAACCACATGTATCACCAGTAATTAATCTTGCTTTAAGTCTCTTAAATATTATTGAACCTTCAGTATTGATATACAATGCATGTCAATAAATGCTTATAAACCAGATACCCATAGTCATTTTCCAAGCGAAGCTTAGATGTGGCACAAGGCCAAAAGTATGGGGCACCCAGTGATCATCGAACTCACTACTCAGTTGTAATTGTTCTAGCGAGACAAGCTTGTTAACTATTACACCGCCTCGAGGTACTTTTAAGACCATTTCTATGTAGTAAGACTATTCATTCTTGTTATAGGAATGTCACCATTTTTACTGTTTGAAAATTGCCCGTTATTTTTTAACGTCGTTAAAATTGGCTATTTTTATGGCGTCAGCAAACGAGTTAGGAAGCTTAAGTAAATGTATTTATTTTTATCACATATTCTTACGGGAACCAGAATATTCATCTAACAAACATTCATCTAAGGAACACTGGTCTAAAGAATATACGTCTAAGAATTATGGTCTTATATGGGTTGTAGTGATTTTCCAAGCGTAGCTCAGATGTGACAGAAGACCGAAAGTATGGGGCATCCAGTGAGGATCGAACTCACTACTCAGTCGTAATTGTTCTAGCGAGACAAGCTTGCTAACCATTACACCACCTCGAGGTGTCCAAATGTGAGTTATATTAATATACAAACAATGTATGTCAATAAATGCTTCTAAACCACATGCATCATCAGTAATTAATATTGCTATAAGTGTCTTAAGTGTTATTGAACTCTCATTATTGATATATAAACAATGCATGCCACTCGTCTAAGGATATTGGTATCGGGAACGCTCGTCTATAGAATATACACCTAAGAAATATTTGTGTTTATAGACCATATGTATCATCATTAATTAATGTTGCTATAAACGTGTTAAATATTATTCTATAATATAGTGAATATCAATATAATTGAGTATTTTGTACGTGAATAAAGTGTTAATTTATTTAAAAATATTATTATCGACCAATAGTCCTTAGACGGGTATTCCATAGACCAATGGTCCTTAGACAAGTATTCCTTAGACAAATGTCTTTAGACGAGTATTTCTTAAACAAATCTCCTTAGACAGGTTTCCCTTAGACCAATATTCTTTAGAGGAATGTTCCTTAGACAATTATTCTTAAGACGAAATCGCTATGCTTAAGATGCTCTATCATCCACAATACGGCACCAATAAATAAAAAAAAGTAGTAACTTGTTTTCTGGCCCTCAAAGATCATAAAATGTACTGAGAAAAGTATATACCTAATTACTTTTGATTTGGGAGAAAAATTAACAAAAGTAATTAACTGACAAACGTGGCCCAAAATGTTTGAGCGCCACTGTACATACATACATACATACATACATATATAATATATATATATATATATATATATATATATATATATATATATATATATATATATATATATATATATATATGCGTGTGTGTGTTTGTATAGTGAGAGAGACAGTGTATAAGAACAAATGCTTATTCTTTCCTTATTGACAAGTTACTTCATCGGTATTGCACCTGTCGACCGTTAGCTGGCCCAGAGTAAGAACCTCTGACCGAATTTTTCTTCTTTTTTTTCAGTAGGAGGGGCAAAGGATTGGTCCCCGGGGCCAATCCACAGCTTGTAGCAAAGGCCTTCGACCCAGCTGAATTCCCAATTCGCAATCCATGTATCCCCTGCTCCGCTGAGTGTCCGTTGCTATCCCTGACTTAACACATATCAGCATTACCTGTTGTTATTATCTCTGTAAACAGTTAAAATAAATAAAATAAAAATAAAAAAATTGAAAGCTGTCAATGAGTACTCTTCTCTAGTTTCATTTCTTTTCTCTTACATTTCCTCTTCTTTCTCTTTCATTTCCTCTTCTTTCTCTTTCATTTTCCTCTTCTTTCTCTTTCATTTTCCTCTTCTTTCTCTTTCCTTTCCTCTTCTTTCTCTTTCATTTTCCTCTTCTTTCTCTTTCATTTTCCTCTTCTTTCTCTTTCATTTCCTCTTCTTTCTCTTTCATTTTCCTCTTCTTTCTCTTTCCTTTCCTCTTCTTTCTCTTTCATTTTCCTCTTCATTCTCTTTCATTTCCTCTTCTTTCTCTTTCATTTTCCTCTTCTTTCTCTTTCATTTCCTCTTCTTTCTCTTTCATTTTCCTCTTCTTTCTCTTTCCTTTCCTCTTCTTTCTCTTTCATTTTCCTCTTCATTCTCTTTCATTTCCTCTTCTTTCTCTTTCATTTTCCTCTTCTTTCTCTTTCCTTTCCTCTTCTTTCTCTTTCATTTTCCTCTTCTTTCTCTTTCATTTCCTCTTCTTTCTCTTTCATTTTCCTCTTCTTTCTCTTTCCTTTCCTCTTCTTTCTCTTTCATTTTCCTCTTCATTCTCTTTCATTTCCTCTTCTTTCTCTTTCATTTTCCTCTTCTTTCTCTTTCATTTTCCTCTTCATTCTCTTTCATTTCTCAATTCCACTTCGTTCTCTTTTATTTTCTTTTATTCCTTCATTCACTTTTACTTCTCATTTTCACTTCCTTCTCTCTCATTTTCCTTCTTTCTTTCTTTCTTTCTTTCTTTCATTTTCATTTTTAATTTCCCCTTCCATCTGTTTCATTTCCTCTTCTTTCTGATCATTTCGCATTTCTACTTTCTTCTTTTTAATTTTTCTTCATTCATTCTTTCACTTTCATTTTTGATTCCCCCTTCGTTCTCATTCATTTTCCTTTTTTCCTTCCTTCACTTTCATTTTTCATTTCCTCGCCCTTCTCTTTCATTTCCTCTTCTTTCTCTTTCATTTCTCATTTCCACTTCCTTCTCTTTCATTTTCTTTCATTCCTTCCTTCAATTTTACTTCACCCTTTCAATTCATTGTCTTTCCTTTTCCTTCTTTCCTTTCTTCACTTTCATTTTTCATTTCCTCGCCCTTCTCTTTCATTTTCCTTCTTTCTTTCATTCACTTTCATTTTCCTCTTCTTTCTCTTTCATTTCTCATTTCTCATTTCCCCTTCCTTCTCATTCATCTTCCTTCTTTCGTTTTCATTTCTCATTTCCCCTTCTTTCATTTATTATTTTTCCTTTTTTTATCTTTCATTTCACCTACTTCTCTTTCAGTTCTCATCATTCCTTCCTTCGCCTTCATTTTTCATTCTTGTCCGTTTTCTCCTTCATTCCACATTCTTTCACTGCTTCCCTTTCATTTTCATTCTTTTCTCCCTTCTCAGTCTTTACTCTTTTTCTCTTCTTTTTCTCACTCTTTCCGTCTTTCTCTTTTATTTCTCTTTCTTTATCTCCTTCTCTTTCCTTCAATACTCTTTTTTTGTTACTTTCTATTTTATTTCTTTCGTTTTCTCTACTTCTTCGCCATTTCTTCTTTCCTTCTCTTTTATTTCGCAATCTTCCCCGCCGTTTTATTTTCTTCATTTATTATTCTAGAATGACTGAAATTCACGTGACCTGCACCATATAAAATATTTTATATTCCTGTGACATAAGCCATATAAAATATTCTATATTCACTATGTACAGACCATTTAAAACGGAAACAAGGTTGGGTGAAGAACAGATTTAATCACATGAGAGAGATGAATTAATAATACAATAAAAGTGAATACCGTAGTTCAGTGCAGCAATGCGTACGACTCAAACACAACGCCTTACGGCCCAATTTGCGACGGCCGTTCCTATGAGCAGACATTCTACTCATAGCGGATGGACGAGTTCATGTTCAACAGTTAGTGGAGAGAAGGTCGGACGTATTTCTACACAACACATTCACATGGTATAAACCATGTAAAATGTTTGATATACGTGTGAGATAAGCCATTTAATTCTTTTTTTACGTGACATGAAATGATATTCACATTAGATAAACCATGGAAAATCTTTCATATTCACGTGAGATAAACTTTGGATAATCTTCGATATTCACGTGAGATAAACCATAGAAAATCTTTAATATTCACGTGAGATAAAGCATGGAAAATATTCGGTATTCACGAGAGATAAACTATGGAAAATCTTTGATATTCACTTGAGATAAAGCATGGAAAATCTTTGATAATCACGCGAGATAAATCGTGGAAGATCTTCGGTATTCATCTGAGATAAAGCATGGAATATATTCAGTGTTCACGCGAGATAAAGCATGGATGATCTTTTGTATTCACGTGAGATAAAGCATGGAAGATCTTCGGTAGTCACATGAGATAAAATATGGAAAACCTTTGACCTGACATAAGCCATATAAAATATTCGATATTTAAGCGTCATTATCCATATAAAATCTTTTACATTCACTTCACATGATCAATATAAAAAATATTTATTTACATGCCATATGTCCTGATGCATACGTTACAAAAAACACAAATCATCTTTTGATATTCACCTGACATAAACCCTGTAAAAATTTTTACACTCCCGAGACATAAACCATATACAATATTTAACATTTTACGTAACCTGAACCATATAAAATCTTTGACATTCCCGTGATATAAACCGCATAAAATATTTGATATTCATTTTTTCTGTCATAGATATCTCTTATGTATACTTATTATAGATACATGTGATATAGTCTTTCGTCATTATGCAATATGACTCTGAAATGCATTTGCGATGTTCACGCAATATAAAGTCTTTGATCTTTATGTGATATATGAAAGTTTTATGAACACAGGGTGTCGCAGACGTCACCAAGCCATTTTAAAATCTAGTAATTTCAACATTTTATTATTTTTATTTGTTGTAACCTAGGTAAGGTTATTGAATAGAATAATCACACGAAAGTTAGTAATCAACGATAATACTTAGGACAAGAACAACACATATTAGATTCGCCGGCGGCGCGTAGAAGTAGTAGTCAGCTGCTAGAAGTGAATCAAGTGAATTTCACAATGAATCTCCAACTGCAGAATATCTAACAATGTGGCACAAGGCCGAATTTAATGTGGGGTATCCGAGCCCGTAGGCCCGGCAAAAAAATTTCCCGTAAACCACGTATAAAATGAGTTCGAGTAGCTGTTTCCCTAGACGACTCTGCCCTTCGACAAAGCCTCGTTCCACTGTCCATGTCTCGGGACATCTCGTCTAGTCCATAGTCTTAGTACATACATACGCGCATACATACGGGAGCATGGGCGCACGCACAGACGCGCATACGCACACACACACAATGAAAAAAAAACTTGCACCAATAAAAAGCGCACACAAAAAAGAAAAATCGAGAAGTATAGACAGTCCATTGCTGATACCCCTGACGAATGGATGGAGTGATTCCCGAAAGGTCCGCCTACACTTTTTCAACTTTACACCTAAAGGCTGTTGCCAAATATATCTGTTGTGGATTCCGAGATGAATTCGGTCTCCAAGGAATGACAAACACAATAATTAAATATATGAAATAAAATGTATTTACACAATCATACAAAGAGTAATACTGTTAGTAAGTCCAGGAACGTGGTTAGTAGCAAATACAGATAGATATATACAGTCTCGAAATAGGACTTCCTTAGAGTCTACGTGCTTGTAACTGACTTCTACAAGAGGTTATCTCACACTATCTCCGTTCGTATATTCGTACACTATCCGACTACCGACTGGCTACCCTCACAGACTGTAACTCTGAGTATTTAACGGCAGCAGTCCAGGTACACTTGGTAGAGTCCACTTATATAAAAAAAAAGGGGGGTGGACCCCATAACAATATCATACCATCTAGGAATTAGGACGACTCCGTAAGCAAATTAAACTCACCCCGGACCGGATAATCGAAATTAATTGCGAAAGTCACCCATGAAATAAAACTAATTGTTTGTAAGGAAAGTGAGAACCTACGTACATCAAATTGTATTTAAATTAAGTGACGACAGAAGAATTATCGTTGAACTTTTAAAAGGTAAGCTTAGATATTAATGCAATACTTAAATGCTGTTATTAGTTTTGAGTTTTGTAGTTTATTATTGCCTATCGCATCTACTCCTCCTTACCTTTAGTGATGAAGGGCCAATTAAGAACCCTCCGCAGCAGGAGCTAGCTTAAATTCCACCCGATAAGTCACCTAGTATATATAAATATATATATATATATAGGGTCTATCGAAAATACTTTTTACAAACTTTGGGGCCAGTTCCTGACACTAAAACAAGGTGAAATGTTCATATAAACATATATCCAAAAGGTTCTCGTTATACCTCACCACAACAACTCGTAACAAATGTTCAAAATGTCCTCTGCTTGCTCCTACACATCCATGCACCGTCGGATCATTTACTGGCGGACCCTTTCAAATACTCCCACATGATGTTGAATGATTACACAGGCACCCATGAAACATTGATGAAGCGTCTTTGCATTATTAATGTCTCCTGCATAAACCAAATTTTTTAGGTGACCCCACAGTTAAAAATTCAAAGGATTGAGGTCGGGGGAATATGCAGACCATGAAATCGATCCTCCCCTACCTATCCATCTTTTATGGTAGATGGCCGCCAGTGGACCGCGAATAATGTGACTAAAATGTGCTGGAACTCCATCATGCATGAACCGTATGCGTCTTCGTATTAGCAGTGGTACATCTTCTAGCAAGTCTGAAAGTATGTTTTTGAAATAAAGTCCCTGCAGGCAGCTCCTATAAGACGTGCTGGGAGAATATATCGACCTAGCAGATAGTCACCTAAAATCCAGCTCATACATTACTCGTAAACTGATGCTGGTGTCTAGCCTCTATTGTACCATGGGGATTCCAATCTGCTCACAAATGTTGGCTGTGTAAATTTGTTATTTCATCACTTCCAAATGTTGCCTCATCCGTAAACAACACTGAAGAGACAAACAACGGATCGGCAATTTGTGCAATAACCCATCTGCAAAAGTTCTCCTGTGGTGAGCGATCGGAGGGTGAAAGACTTTACACACGTTGCAAATGATACGGATACAGGGGCTACTCTTGAAATAACCTCCATCGGGTACTATGAGATGTACGGCGCGCTAGGGACAGTTGACGTGTGCAAACCTGGGTCGTCCCTGACAGCCTGTAGAATGGGTTCGTAGTCAGACGTACGAGTTGATCTCGGTCTTCCTCGATCCATAGTTTGTAGTGCCATGGATTCTGTCTCAGCAACGCGACGATAAACAACAGCAAGGGTTGGATGATTCGGCTGCCTGCGGGGTCTGGAAACACAATCTGATACAGCCGTGCAGTCTCTGCTGTTTGAACCGTCTCGAAGCTGAACCTGGTATTCCAAATGCCAATCTGGATTGACCCTCTTGAAGGAATAGAAATTAGCCTCGTTGCTTCCAGAGATTTCCCGCTTTCACTATAATGACTGGCTACTATCCATTTCCGGGCACACCTGTTTGCTAGGGCGGTTAGACAAAACATATTACAACCGTCTGATCTGTTGTTTTTTATACTGCAATTATGCTAAGAAGACCTGATCTGGTGGCGTGATCGATTTTTTAAACAAAGACAGTACACTGAAACCCTCGGTCACAATGACTTTCCAAACAGTTCCGTATATTCAATTTCCATCACAAGGCTTGGTTTGATTTGGTTTGTTTTGTTTTACGCCATATCAACCTCAATGGGTCATTTAATGCCAACAACTATTTTTCTGGTGATATTTTTGTTTTGTCAAAAATCTATTTCTGTTAATATTTTTTTCCTCAAAAATGTATAGCTGGTAATATTTTTTCAAAAACGTATAGCTGATAATATTATTTTTTCAAAAATGTTTTGCTGGTAATATTTTTTCAAAAACGTATACCTGGTAATATTTTTCAAAAACGTACAGCTGGTAATATTTTTTCAAAAACGTATAGCTGGTAATATTATTTTTTCAAAAACGTACAGCTGGTAATAGTTTTTTCAAAAACATATTGCTAGTAATATTTTTCTCTTCCTCAAAAACTTATTTCTGGTAATAATTTTTTATAAAGTATTTCTGGTATTATAACCTATTTTTACTCTTTTGTAATGCCTTTTACCTCAGTTTCGGGGATAACTATTTGCCCATAGCTGGGACCCTAACAGGTACTACCACCCCGGGTCAGGATGGACCTGGAAACACCAGCAATTAAGAGGTTCCACGCTCCTCAAAGCCTCCTGATCAGAGGACTTGCTGTTGGGCGTAGTTTATCGTCTTACCCTGGACGCGGATTGAATGTGGTTTATCCTCATACCCAGGAAGCACACGCGGCTTGGGTCAACTTTATGTTACAGGACTTGTAAAAAAAAGAAAATTTCATCATTGCCCGTAAAAATTCTGAAGAGCTTGGACATTTTTGATTCGTTCATTGATTGGTTTTCTACGGTTTATCAACCCTTTGTACGTTATTTAAAGCCAGAAAACATTTTTATATTTTAAGAATTTTTCTTTCAGATAGTAATAATTTAGTGATAAAAGTCTTACTAATTAACCCATAGCTGGGGAGAAGAGGTGGGTTCATAACTTTCTCAAGGGTATTTGCGGGTAAATTAATATAGCGCACCCGACTGAAATTGGAACTCGAATATCCGATTAACAATGTTGAGCCACTATTCATTACACCCCGTACATCCAAGCTTACAGCTTATTTCCAATAGGTCAACTATCTATCTACTGAGTAGAGAAAAAAAAAATGAGGGCTTGGAAAACTTGACACTCACGAGGCATATTGAGGTCAAGAAAGATAGAGGAAGGCAGCGATCCGCTTACCTGACGATCTTGTGCGAATGGATGGCAGAACAGGGAGCCTTAGCAAAGGGAGAAAATCTACTAAGGGCAACACGAGCTGGTAAGTTGTCGAGAGCCATGATCGCCATCGTCTGGTTAAAACTATTTGTTATAACCTTTAACAATTCTTTCTGCAATGCAATATTTAAAAAAAGGAACCTGACATGACTTTTTTTTAAAAAAACTTTTCACCCCAAGCAAGGCTGGAATGCACGCAAGGGGTTATAGAAAGTGGGAACAAGAGTAAAGAGGGCGTGATATAGAAAAAGATGAAGGGAAGAACGGGGAATCAGATCAAGGCATCTGGAGATGTCGATTGGCATTACATTTGAATAGTTGGAGATTATAGCTATCAGAGAAGCAAGTAAGAGGAAGGGAGTTCCACAGACGGGAAGTGTGAGACATGAAGCTATTGCAGTAGAAGAGACGGCTACATTTAACCGTTTCGACAGTGAAAAATGGGACCGAGATGCCGACTGACAATGGATATAGCAGTCGTCAAGGCAAACGATTATAAAGCAAGTTGATTTTCTTTATATTGACCCATTTGCTATGTAACTTATCGCTGTTACATATCACATACCTATATCATTAAGCAACAGAAATGTGGTTTTACAGAAGGATGCTGAGGATACCCTGGACCGAATATGTGAGCAACGACGAAAAAAATGGAAACCAAGAAGAGAAGTAACACTTAACATCAGGAAGAGACAGCTGGGATTTCTGGAACACATAGAGGAAAGAGGGTTTGGAAATTTGATACTCACAGGATAGATTGAAAGCAAGCGGGAGAGAGGAAAACAACGCATAACGTATGTAGCGAACATGACGAAATGGATGGCGGAACAAGGTTTAATAGAAACAAGAAAAAGACGATTTAGAAAGAGCTACAAAGGACATGAAATTGTGGAGAGCCATGGTCGCCTACTTAGGGGACACGATACATGAGAAAGAACATGCAAAGAGATTTGGCTTCGGGTCTCTGCTGCACATCCATCGTGCTACACTGATTGAACTACTTGAAGTTTATCCTTCTTTTAAGATATACAAGTAGAAAACACATCCTTTGCACCTATATCCATTAATCAACAACATCAGCTTTAATATATGGATGCATTGTCGAAGGAGTTAGGACGTTAGTGTTTCATGGAAGCCGGTTTTGAATGTCAGCATGGTCGATTTGTCAAGGAGGCTACTTCTTGATAAATATCACCCTGGAGGAACGACTCCGGCGTGTGACACTGTTGGGATGTGGCTGAAAACTATACCGCAGTTTAACCCAAGCCTTTTGAATGAGTTTGTGCGGGAAAGGGTTGAAAGTTTTGTGGGTCAGCAGGAAACTCTTCTCGCCACTGTGAAAAATGGCGTGGTTTGGACACGTTACAAGGCATGACAGCCTGTACAAGACCATCATACAAGACACCGTTGAAGGTGGACGTAGGAGAGGACGCCAACGCAAAAGAAAGCTGGCTGGACGATGTTAAACAATGGACAAGTATGACCAGAAATGCTGATGGCTGCCATTGATAGACCGTTGCGGAGGAGATTCACTGTGGCTTCTGCATTCGTATCCCCCCGCCCTACGATTACAAAAGTCAAAGGGTTGTTGATGATGATGATGATGATGATGATGATGTGAATGAGAATGAGAACTGGATTGTCAAAATAGTTCCGAAGCCATCAATAGCCATCGTGGCAGAGGGTGTTAGCGTACTGGCTTTGTTCAAATTGCTGATCACGCCAGATTATGTGCCCTCTCCCAGGAACTGTAACTAAGCTTCGAATTTGATAAAGTACGACACAAAAAAAATAGCAGAAAAAGCTTGATTTGCATTGAAAATGTATTCGAGTAACGCCTAGCGTCTGCTGGGAACAAATAGCCTGCATGCTTTTAAAGAACGAGTTCAATGAATGCACAAAAATGGAGGAGTAAGAAAATCAGGTGTTTTCTCATGGGAATTATTTAAACTATGATCGAAACCGGATGAGGAGAAGTCCTAAGAGGATTTATTATTAATAAGTGTTACAAAGGAAAATGTTGTGAGCAATGATCGCCTAAATCCTAAACGGAGAGAAAAGAAGAATGCATCAAGACGATTATAAGATAATTAGAAGATCAACCTACATTGATTAATACTAAGAGCTATAAAGGATAGGAAGTTGTGGAGACCAATGATCGTCCACATCCGGAACGGATAGAGAAGAAGAATAAATCAAGACGATTATAAGAGAATTAGAAGACCTACCTAGATTTATTTTTACTAACAGCTACAAAGGATAGGAAGTTGTGGAGACCAATGATCGTCCACGACCTGAAAGTATACGAAGAAGAATGAATCAAGACGATTATAAGAGAATTAGAAGACCTACCTAGATTTATTATTACTAAGAGCTACAAAGGATAGGAAGTTGTGGAGACCAATCATCGTCCACGTCCTGAACGGACAGAGAAGAAGAATCAATCAAGACGATTATAAGAGAATTAGAAAACCTACCTAGATTTATTATTACTAAGACCTACAAAGTAAAGGAAGTTGTGGAGACCAATGATCGTCCACCTCCTGAACGGAGAGAGAAAAACAATAAATCAAGACGATTATAAGAGAATTAGAAGACTTATCTAGATTTATTATTACCAAGAGCTACAAAGGATAGGAAGTTGTGGAGACCCATGATCGACCACGTCCAGAACGGATATAGAAGAAGAATGCATCAAGACGATTATAAGAGAATTAGAAGACCTACCTAGATTTATTTTACTAAGAGCTACAAAGGATAGGAAGTTGTGGAGACCAATGATCGTCCACGACCTGAAAGTATACGAAGAAGAATGAATCAAGACGATTATAAGAGAATTAGAAGACCTACCTAGATTTATTATTACTAAGAGCTACAAAGGAAAGGAAGTTGTGGAGACCAATGATCGTCCACGTCCTGAACGGATAGAGAAGAACAATAAATCAAGACGATCATAAGAGAATTAGAAGACCTATCTAGATTTATTATTACTAAGAGCTACAAAGGATAGGAAGTTGTGGAGACCAATGATCGTCCACGTCCAGAACGGATATAGAAGAAGAATGCATCAAGACGATTATAAGAGAATTAGAAGACCTACCTAGATTTATTATTACTAAGAGCTACAAAAGAAAAGAAGTTGGGGAGAGCAATGATCGTCCACGTCCTGAACGGATAGAGAAGAAGAATGCATCAAGAAATTAGAAGACAATTAGAAGACCTACCTAGATTTATTATTACTAAGAGCTACAAACGAAAGGAAGTTGTTGAGACCAATGATCTTCCACGTCCTGAATGGATAGAGAAGAAGAATGCATCAAGACGATTATAAGAGAATTAGAAGACCTACCTAGATTTATTATTACTAAGAGCTACAAAAGAAAGGAAGTTGGGGAGACCAATGATCGTCCACGTCCTGAATGGATAGAGAAGAAGAATGCATCAAGACGATTATAAGAGAATTAGAAGACCTACCTAGATTTATTATTACTAAGAGCTACAAAAGAAAGGAAGTTGGGGAGACCAATGATCGTCCACGTCCTGAATGGATAGAGAAGAAGAATGCATCAAGACGATTATAAGAGAATTAGAAGACCTACCTAGATTTATTATTACTAAGAGCTACAAAAGAAAGGAAGTTGGGGAGACCAATGATCGTCCACGTCCTGAATGGATAGAGAAGAAGAATGCATCAAGACGATTATAAGAGAATTAGAAGACCTACCTAGATTTATTATTACTAAGAGCTACAAAAGAAAGGAAGTTGGGGAGACCAATGATCGTCCACGTCCTGAATGGATAGAGAAGAAGAATGCATCAAGACGATTATAAGAGAATTAGAAGACCTACCTAGATTTATTATTACTAAGAGCTACAAAAGAAAGGAAGTTGGGGAGACCAATGATCGTCCACGTCCTGAATGGATAGAGAAGAAGAATGCATCAAGACGATTATAAGAGAATTAGAAGACCTACCTAGATTTATTATTACTAAGAGCTACAAAGGATAGGAAGTTGGGGAGACCAATGATCGTCCACGTCCTGAATGGATAGAGAAGAAGAATGCATCAAGACGATTATAAGAGAATTAGAAGACCTACCTAGATTTATTATTACTAAGAGCTACAAAAGAAAGGAAGTTGGGGAGACCAATGATCGTCCACGTCCTGAATGGATAGAGAAGAAGAATGCATCAAGACGATTATAAGAGAATTAGAAGACCTACCTAGATTTATTATTACTAAGAGCTACAAAAGAAAGGAAGTTGGGGAGACCAATGATCGTCCACGTCCTGAATGGATAGAGAAGAAGAATGCATCAAGACGATTATAAGAGAATTAGAAGACCTACCTAGATTTATTATTACTAAGAGCTACAAAAGAAAGGAAGTTGGGGAGACCAATGATCGTCCACGTCCTGAACGGATAGAGAAGAAGAATGCATCAAGACGATTATAAGAGAATTAGAAGACCTACCTAGATTTATTATTACTAAGAGCTACAAACGAAAGGAAGTTGTGGAGACCAATGATCGTCCACGTCCTGAACGCATAGAGAAGAAGAATCAATCAAGACGATTATAAGAGAATTAGAAGACCTACCTAGATTTATTATTACTAAGAGCTACAAAAGAAAGGAAGTTGGGGAGACCAATGATCGTCCACGTCCTGAATGGATAGAGAAGAAGAATGCATCAAGACGATTATAAGAGAATTAGAAGACCTACCTAGATTTATTATTACTAAGAGCTACAAAAGAAAGGAAGTTGGGGAGACCAATGATCGTCCACGTCCTGAATGGATAGAGAAGAAGAATGCATCAAGACGATTATAAGAGAATTAGAAGACCTACCTAGATTTATTATTACTAAGAGCTACAAAAGAAAGGAAGTTGGGGAGACCAATGATCGTCCACGTCCTGAATGGATAGAGAAGAAGAATGCATCAAGACGATTATAAGAGAATTAGAAGACCTACCTAGATTTATTATTACTAAGAGCTACAAAAGAAAGGAAGTTGGGGAGACCAATGATCGTCCACGTCCTGAATGGATAGAGAAGAAGAATGCATCAAGACGATTATAAGAGAATTAGAAGACCTACCTAGATTTATTATTACTAAGAGCTACAAAAGAAAGGAAGTTGGGGAGACCAATGATCGTCCACGTCCTGAATGGATAGAGAAGAAGAATGCATCAAGACGATTATAAGAGAATTAGAAGACCTACCTAGATTTATTATTACTAAGAGCTACAAAAGAAAGGAAGTTGGGGAGACCAATGATCGTCCACGTCCTGAATGGATAGAGAAGAAGAATGCATCAAGACGATTATAAGAGAATTAGAAGACCTACCTAGATTTATTATTACTAAGAGCTACAAAAGAAAGGAAGTTGGGGAGACCAATGATCGTCCACGTCCTGAATGGATAGAGAAGAAGAATGCATCAAGACGATTATAAGAGAATTAGAAGACCTACCTAGATTTATTATTACTAAGAGCTACAAAAGAAAGGAAGTTGGGGAGACCAATGATCGTCCACGTCCTGAATGGATAGAGAAGAAGAATGCATCAAGACGATTATAAGAGAATTAGAAGACCTACCTAGATTTATTATTACTAAGAGCTACAAAAGAAAGGAAGTTGGGGAGACCAATGATCGTCCACGTCCTGAACGGATAGAGAAGAAGAATGCATCAAGACGATTATAAGAGAATTAGAAGACCTACCTAGATTTATTATTACTAAGAGCTACAAAAGAAAGGAAGTTGGGGAGACCAATGATCGTCCACGTCCTGAACGGATAGAGAAGAAGAATGCATCAAGACGATTATAAGAGAATTAGAAGACCTACCTAGATTTATTATTACTAAGAGCTACAAACGAAAGGAAGTTGTGGAGACCAATGATCGTCCACGTCCTGAACGCATAGAGAAGAAGAATCAATCAAGACGATTATAAGAGAATTAGAAAACCTACCTAGATTTATTATTACTAAGAGCTACAAACGAAAGGAAGTTGTGGAGACCAATGATCGTCCACGTCCTGAACGGATAGAGAAGAAGAATGCATCAAGACGATTATAAGAGAATTAGAAAACCTACCTAGATTTATTATTACTAAGAGCTACAAACGAAAGGAAGTTGTGGAGACCAATTATCGTCCATGTCCTGAACGGATATAGAAGAAGAATGCATCAAGACGATTATAAGAGAATTAGAAGACCTACCTAGATTTATTATTACTAAGAGCTACAAAAGAAAGGAAGTTGGGGAGACCAATGATCGTCCACGTCCTGAATGGATAGAGAAGAAGAATGCATCAAGACGATTATAAGAGAATTAGAAGACCTACCTAGATTTATTATTACTAAGAGCTACAAAAGAAAGGAAGTTGGGGAGACCAATGATCGTCCACGTCCTGAACGGATAGAGAAGAAGAATGCATCAAGACGATTATAAGAGAATTAGAAGACCTACCTAGATTTATTATTACTAAGAGCTACAAACGAAAGGAAGTTGTGGAGACCAATGATCGTCCACGTCCTGAACGCATAGAGAAGAAGAATCAATCAAGACGATTATAAGAGAATTAGAAAACCTACCTAGATTTATTATTACTAAGAGCTACAAACGAAAGGAAGTTGTGGAGACCAATGATCGTCCACGTCCTGAACGGATAGAGAAGAAGAATGCATCAAGACGATTATAAGAGAATTAGAAAACCTACCTAGATTTATTATTACTAAGAGCTACAAACGAAAGGAAGTTGTGGAGACCAATTATCGTCCATGTCCTGAACGGATATAGAAGAAGAATGCATCAAGACGATTATAAGAGAATTAGAAGACCTACCTAGATTTATTATTACTAAGAGCTACAAAAGAAAGGAAGTTGGGGAGACCAATGATCGTCCACGTCCTGAATGGATAGAGAAGAAGAATGCATCAAGACGATTATAAGAGAATTAGAAGACCTACCTAGATTTATTATTACTAAGAGCTACAAAAGAAAGGAAGTTGGGGAGACCAATGATCGTCCACGTCCTGAATGGATAGAGAAGAAGAATGCATCAAGACGATTATAAGAGAATTAGAAGACCTACCTAGATTTATTATTACTAAGAGCTACAAAAGAAAGGAAGTTGGGGAGACCAATGATCGTCCACGTCCTGAATGGATAGAGAAGAAGAATGCATCAAGACGATTATAAGAGAATTAGAAGACCTACCTAGATTTATTATTACTAAGAGCTACAAAAGAAAGGAAGTTGGGGAGACCAATGATCGTCCACGTCCTGAATGGATAGAGAAGAAGAATGCATCAAGACGATTATAAGAGAATTAGAAGACCTACCTAGATTTATTATTACTAAGAGCTACAAAAGAAAGGAAGTTGGGGAGACCAATGATCGTCCACGTCCTGAATGGATAGAGAAGAAGAATGCATCAAGACGATTATAAGAGAATTAGAAGACCTACCTAGATTTATTATTACTAAGAGCTACAAAAGAAAGGAAGTTGGGGAGACCAATGATCGTCCACGTCCTGAATGGATAGAGAAGAAGAATGCATCAAGACGATTATAAGAGAATTAGAAGACCTACCTAGATTTATTATTACTAAGAGCTACAAAAGAAAGGAAGTTGGGGAGACCAATGATCGTCCACGTCCTGAATGGATAGAGAAGAAGAATGCATCAAGACGATTATAAGAGAATTAGAAGACCTACCTAGATTTATTATTACTAAGAGCTACAAAAGAAAGGAAGTTGGGGAGACCAATGATCGTCCACGTCCTGAATGGATAGAGAAGAAGAATGCATCAAGACGATTATAAGAGAATTAGAAGACCTACCTAGATTTATTATTACTAAGAGCTACAAACGAAAGGAAGTTGTGGAGACCAATTATCGTCCATGTCCTGAACGGATAGAGAAGAAGAATGCATCAAAACCATGATTAAAGAATTAGAAGACCTACCTAGATTTATTTTTACAAAGAGCTACAAAGGATAGGAAGTTGTGGAGACCAATGATCGTCCACGTTCTGAACGGATAGAGAAGAAGAATGTATCAAGACGATTATAAGAGAATTTGAAGACCTACCTAGATTTATTATTACTAAGAGCTACAAAAGAAAGGAAGTTGTGGAGACCAATGATCGTCCACGTCCTGAACGGATGAAAAGAAGAATGCATCAAGACGATTACAAGATAATTAGAAGATCAACCTACATTGATTAATACTAAGAGCTATAAGACCTACCTAGATTTATTATTACTAAGAGCTACAAAGGATAGGAAGTTGTGGAGACCAATGATCGTCCACGTCCTGAACGGACAGAGAAGAATAATAAATCAAGACGATTATAAGAGAATTAGAAGACCTACCTAGATTTATTATTACTAAGAGCTACAAAGGATAGGAAGTTGTGGAGACCAATGATCGTCCACGTCCTGAACGGATAGAGAAGAAGAATGCATCAAGACCATTATAAGAGAATTAGAAGACCTACCTAGATTTATTATTACTAAGAGCTACAAAGGATAGGAAGTTGTGGAGGCCAATGATCTTCCACGTCCTGAACGGATAGGGAAGAAGAATAAATCAAGACGATTATAAGAGAATTAGAAGACCTACCTAGATTTATTATTACTAAGAGCTACAAAGGATAAGAATTTATGGAGAGCAATTATCGCCCACGTCCTGAACGGACACTGAAGAATACATCGAGAAGATCATAAAATAATTAGAAAACCTACCAAGATTTTTTGCCTTCAGTGACATCCTCTTAGTGTTAAGTTCTCCAATCCTTTCTTTCTCGTGAGGTGTCAAAGGAATTTCAACTGTCTCTTTCTTATACTAATTCTGGGTCTTTTTTGTTTCCATTTTCTTTTAAACTTTGTCGTTGCTTACATGTTGTCAGCATCCTTCTGTAGAACGACATTTCTGTTGCTTGAAGTCTTTTCATTGTCTCTGAGGATATTATCCAGCATGCAATGCCATGTAGGAGCATTGATAGCTTTTCACCAATATTTTCTTATTTTTCTAACTAAAATTTCATGTATTTTAATTCTTTGTTCATATATTTATTATGTAACACTTCAGTACACTTGTCTTTGTACTGTAAAAGATAGTTGATCAGAAAAGAAAGAGCTGGATCAGATGGAACTGTAATATAGATGCTATTAGCCTGTGTTGATTCTGAGATCGATATAATTATTGAAAACTATGCAATATAAGACAGCGGCGAAATATCGGAAGGTACCAGCAAATCTTTGTTGGTAACAATGGCAAAGACTGTAGGTGTAAATTCATGTGAATTCTATCAGCTTAACGAGCTTATATTTAAAAATCTAAGAAAGCGATCTCTTAGCTCTAAATAAGGCGATACCTCGTAATAATTATGCAACGATACTGATCATTTTACGCTTTTTATTGAGACGTCAACAGAAATATCACTGGCTGCTTAACTTGTTATTATTCAATTTGGACACCCAGTGAGAATCGAAATCCCTTTTTAGATTAAAGAATTGGTTCATAAATTGGGTGATATTGTAATTTCTAGTTCAATCGCTGGGTCGGGTGGGACCAATTAAGACCCAACGGAAAGGAAACGGTCAATAACTGAGCAGCACTAAAAAAAAAGGTAATGACGAGATATTCTTAGATTATGGATAGTAGGACGAGAACACCCTGCTCGCGTATATTAAATAAAGGGTTCAGTTCGAAATACCCCGAATGTTACTGGTATCAACAGATACCTGAAGAAGACCAGATAGAAAACGGCCCAAACGTTTTGATAACAACAACAAAAATGTGTACAATGACGTAGGAATAAAAAAAAAGAGTCCAACTTGACTAATGGCGTAATTGGGACCAGTGGCGATTCTGGAACTTAGAAAGTAGGTGAGGTGGGGAGTACTTGGGAGCCGAAATTTTTCGGGAGTGGGGGAGAATTCAAGCAACGTTTTTATGTTCATACTACACCACTATCGTATACACAACTTAGGAATGAGTTTTAGTATAAGTATGTTCACTAAATTAAACGAAATAACTTTTCATTCATAGTACTGGAGTTCTAAGCTATTCTTGTCCTCTTTTCCACTCTCATGCTGTTGGACCACAAAAGAGGGGTTAACTTCAAAACAAAAGCAAAGGGTTAATACTAATGTCAGTACTAGCAGAACAGTGTAATTTGTCTGCTCTGATTTTCCCTCTACAAAACTTTAAAAAATGGGGCGGGGGGCAACAAAAGGGCCAGCCAAAATTCGGAGAGGGGACATTGGCTACTTCTGCACCCCCTGTAGAATCGCCACTGATTGGGACCTGTGTTTTTTGTATTTTATAGACTATGCAAAGGCGTTCGACAAAGTACGCAACAAAGATTTGTTAGAGCTGCTCAGCAGCCTTGACATATTCGGAAAAGACGTTAGAATGATCAAAAATCTCTTCAGGCAGCAAACCGCCTGCATACGAATACAAAAATGAGTTTTGCAGATATACAAAAATAGAAAGGGGTATAAGGCAAGGATGTATCGTCTCACCGGACTTATTCAACCTGTACAGCGAGGCAATTCTGAGAGAACGGGAAATCCTACCAGGATTCATCATTGGCGGCCACAATCTTAACAACATAAGATATGCAGATAACACAGTGCTGATAGAAGACACGGAAAAGAAACTACAAAACCTCCTACATAAGGTAGGGAAGGAAAGGGAGAAGAAGGGACTAAGTGTTATGTTCCAGGTTAGGACGAAGGAAGAACAACACGAACACAAGAGTAAAAATAACGAAGGTATATTACACGAAATAATAATACAAGATGTGGAAGGTGTTAGTCTGACTGTCAGTCTGGTTTGGAGTGATCTACTATCGGCTCGACTCGATTCGGTATCTAGACACCCGCCCACGAGAGTTTCATGTGGCACAAGGCCGAGTTTAACGTGGGTTTCCCGAGCCCGTAGGCTCGGCCAAAAAATGCCCGTAGAAACTGTAAAAACAGAATCGGGTTAGTCAACCTCCCCAAACGAGGCTCAACCCTTGGGCGGAGCCTCGTCCGGGTTCCTCTCTGCTCAGAGGCAGAGAATTCGACCGTCAAGCCGAGAAGTTCGGCTTGATTCGGTATCTAGCCACCCCTCCCCCACGAGGGTTGCATGTGGCACAAGGCCGAGTTTAACGTGGGTTTCCCGAGCCCGTAGGCTCGGCCAAAAAATGCACGTAGAACCCGTATAAACGGGATCGTGTTGGTCAACCTCCTCGGCGGAGCCTCGTCCGGGTTCCTCTCTGCTCAGAGGCAGAGAGTTCGACCGTCAAGCCGAGAAGCTCGGCTTGATTCGGTATCTAGCCACCCCTCCCCCACGAGGGTTGCATGTGGCACAAGGCCGAGTTTAACGTGGGTTTCCCGAGCCCGTAGGCTCGGCCAAAAATGCTCGTAGAACCCGTATAAACGGGATCGGGTTGGTCAACCTCCCCGAACGAGACTCTGCCCTTCGGTGGAGCCTCGTCCGGGTTCCTCTCTGCTCAGAGGGAGAGAGTTCGACCGTCAAGCCGAGAAGCTCGGCTTGATTCGGTATCTAGCCACCCCTCCCCCACGAGGGTTGCATGTGGCACAAGGCCGAGTTTAACGTGGGTTTCCCGAGCCCGTAGGCTCGGCCAAAAATGCTCGTAGAACCCGTATAAACGGGATCGGGTTGGTCAACCTCCCCGAACGAGACTCTGCCCTTCGGTGGAGCCTCGTCCGGGTTCCTCTCTGCTCAGAGGGAGAGAGTTCGACCGTCAAGCCGAGAAGCTCGGCTTGATTCGACCTTCTCTCTTGAGAGGCGTAGTATACATGGTGTTAGGAAGAGTTCATTCTTTAGTTATAGGTAAGGTCCCATGACATTAAGCATAAACTACAAGAAGACAGAAGACAGAATGCATGATCGTATGCAAAAAGATGAACTCAAAATGCAATTTACAGGTCGAGGACACTAAAATCAAGCAGGTGCAGAAACTTAAATATCTGGGAAGTGTTCTGACAGAGGACGGAAAGTGCACCGCTGAGATCCGAAGATAGCGAAAGACGCATTCCAAAAGCTAAGCAGAGTATTAAGAGACAGGAAATATTTGTTGGAAACAAACAAAAGAGTATTGAACTTTGACGTGATATCTGTCCACCTGTATGGCAGCGAATGCTGGACAATCTCCACAAAAATGACGAAGAGACACGAAGCAACAGAAATGTGGATGCTAAGGGCAACATGGGTAGGATATGTGAGCAACAACAAGGTTTTGGAGAGAACGGAAAGAAAGAGGAAAATTATACTTAACATCAGGAAGAGGCAGCTGAAATTTCTGGGACACGTAATGAGAAAGGAGGGATTGGAAAATCTGATACTCACATGACGGATGGAAGGAAAGAGGGACACGGGGAAGCAACGCGTGACATACTTAACGGGCTTAAGCAAGTGGACGGCAGGACAGGGTCTGGGAGAAATAACTAAAAGACAACATTTATTAAGAGCAACAAGGACAGGAGTATGTGGAGGGCCATGATTGCCTACGTTCTGTAGGGACACGGAACATAAAAGAAGAAGAATATGTTGCAGTTTTTTGTGTATATGTATATACTAGTGAGTTAGCCCAAATGACTTGACTCACTTTATAGTCCACCAATAGAAGATTAACCAATCAGAAGACGTAGAACATTCAATCCGTCGTGTATAAAGGCGGTCATTTTGTATACTCTACCCGAATGTCTAGTTCCAGCTTGTCAGGCGAAGAGAAACAGAAGGACGAACTACGCTCTGCTACTTTTACCAAAATATCCACTGCTAACCTGAACAATGCTTTCCGACTGTCTTCGAAATATTCACTGCTAACCTCTGGATTCTATACTCGAAGACGACCGTCATCATGAACAACAGAATATAGAAAAAAGCAGGCACTACTTACTGTTATCCTGGTTTGTGACAAGACCTAAATTTCTAAATGTATTTTGTCATATTAGTTCTAAGTTGCAGAATGAAAAGAAAATCAATGGTGAAGGAATGAAAACTGACTTCAAGTCAAATAATGACTGAATTTTCAAGGAGTATATATTAAAAAATAAACTCAACTACTACTTACAACTATTCTGAGTTGTGGAGGGAAAGGGGCAAAGTTTATATCTTACCCCAAGAATGGTCTTGGTGGTGAAAAGAGCAAGACAACCCCTTTACGAGAAATTGCGGAATTAGAGGTCGGCTAAGTAAAACTCTTTCTGGGTTTTATTTTTATGGGTTTTTTTTTTTATTTGCATAATGGGAAATGTGTATGTGTGTGCGTGCGTGAGCGCGCACGCGTCTGTGTGTGTGTTTGCTAATTCTTATTCTAATTAATGTTAACGATCCTTTTCTCTTGTATCAAACAGTTTTTTTTGTGTTCATTTGTTTTCTTTTGGAGTGCTTTCTTGTAATCCTGTGGTTCACCAACATGCGCTGACATGGAGTCGTTGATATCGTATCAGCAAGTTGCTGTATGTTGACTTGAGTACGTCTGTTTTTGTAATATATTCGACAAGGTAGTTGTACGAAAGCAGACCATGCCTTACAGGATTAGACACGTCTCGCATATTCAATAACACGATATGATTAGGTTAATGACAAGGCATAGTACGAGTCTGTGACTAATTAAGTACACACCACCATCTGCTGATGTCGATTTGACCATGTAATGCGCAAATGAATGCAGCCAGTAAAAACGTTTGTATGGATGATGTTTCTTTCTTAACTTTTGAGCGTCAAGCTCTTCGACGTGGAGGGGTTGGAAGAGCTTCGGCCGACACTGAAATTATCAGAAATGTACAATAAAACATTGTCCTTTGTTCGACCTCTGATTTACAGGTTAGTAAACATATTAGATTATTCTCAATTGCTACACAATAATAAACTTGTTTAATACTACTACTACAAAAGAAACACCACTGGCTGCAGATTTGGTTTGTTTTTTTTAACGGCATATCAACATCTTGTGGGTCATTAAATCCGACATTTTATTTTCTTGGGAGCTTTGGTAATTTTTTTTCTTTCCAAAAATGTATTGCTTGTAATTTTTTCTAATGTATTTTTATATTTTCATGTTTTGACCCCAGTTTAGGGGTTCACTATTTACCCATATCTGGGACCGTAACAGGTGCTACCACCCTGGTTCAGGGTGGCCCTGGGAACAACAGCAATTAAGAGTTGGTTTCACATTCCTCAAAACCTACCGATAAGATGCCTTGCTGCCGGATGTAGTTTAACGTTATCCCCGGACGAACTGGCCGCAGAACAACTTGTTATTATAAACTTTTCAAAGTTTCCTGCTCAGCTTTTCTCACGAAGCTACATAATCTTCCTACACCTATAGGCGTCAAGACATTCAATAGCTTATTAAATATACCAGGCCACCATTTTTATTTGCCGAGCTTGGCATAATTTGAGAAAGGCGAGTTCGAATCCCAGTCAAGTTCATTATTTACTTTACTTTCGCACAGATACCCTTGGAAAAGGCATGAATTAATTTCTTCTCTTCTCCCCAACTATGGGTTAAATAGTCGGATTTCTATCTGTAAAAATCATTGTTATCTCCCCAAAAATTGTTGATTCACTCGCAAAAATTTATTCTTACAATTCAAAATACCAAACCCACTTACAGACTACAGCAATTAATTCCTCAAACTACATCCAGTGTTATTTTAACCTAAATTTTAGTACAAAGGGAGATAAATCTTTTTGGTTTGTAGTTATCTCCCTTATTTGGTATTTTGCTGCTATAAAATAAAACTTCTTGTCGTTTTTCTTATTTTTCCCCCTTTTTCCATCCTTCGCTTTCTGTATGTTTCCTTCTTTTTACTGTTCTTTTTCTACTTCTCTTTCTACACATAAACAAGAGGTAAGACTAAAATGAATGCGTCTTTTTTTTTTACCGAAATGAAAACAAAGGTGTACTGCTAGTGCAAACAAAGTATTATCTACCGAGGTATTTGCGGCCCAGCGTAAATGACGACCCACTCTACCAAACAGCTCACACACGGCCGACAGCAAGTAATTCCTCAAACTACATCCAGTGTTATTTTAACCTAAAGTGTCAGGTATTTATCTAATTTGTATTCATAAAGGGGGTATTTATGTAATTCCATTACAAAATAAACAAGCTACCGCCTGACAAAATAATTCTAGTCCATTTAGTTGATCAGACTAACACTGTGCTGGCCAGAGACTTTTACGAAATAATTTCAATTGAAGATGAAGTATTGTCCTTTTTAAGGGTTTGGGTTTTTAACATATTTCATATTTCCAACAGGTGGTAAATATCATACCAGAGTAGCTATCATACTATAGTAGAAAATGGACGGTAGATATCATAGTATAGCAGAACCCTTTTAGATTTCTGTGTCATATTTTCTGTCGTTTGCTATACCAATTCTCAGATAGTTAAATTTCTGTACTTATTTGATTTTGACATCTCCAATGTGTAGCTCTTGTCTTGTGTTGTCTTTTTTGTTAACTACGATGCATTTTAGTCTTCTTACAATTGATGCTTATTACTTTCTCGTTTTGCTATATTACCTTGTCTAGGAGTTCATACATTTTTCTTTTGGTGTCTATTATCAACACAATATCATCTGCACATCTTGTATTGTAAAGATTGTCCGGTGCTATTATAGGGTGATATCTACCGATTATATTATTATTATTATTATTATTATTATTATTATTATTATTATTATTATTATTATTATTATTTAATTTATAAAAAAAATCATCTGGCCTCAACTGAACTAGTAAGTTAAGTTTTGAAAAAGGTACGTGTGATATTGAAATAGGCACATCTCATCTCTCTTCTTGCTTGTAATTATCCATTGCAATAAATATAACAATTTTTCAGCGCTAAAGCTGAATCAAGTCTAATAAAGCTACTGTAAACTTCCACTTGGTGTCATTACTATTATTATTAATAATTATTATTACTACTTTCATTACTTATGATTATTGTTGCTTTTTAGATGAAATATTTTCACTATTATTATTTTATTACCTTACCCAATGTCCTTATGAAGATGAATAATTGGAACAAAATTAGTAATTAAAAAAGTTTTATGCAAAAAGATTTAAGAGATTAACTTAAGTCTCAAATTCAACGTTATGGATCTAAAGTGGTTCAAGATTCATCTTTTCAAAATATCTTGACATGTTGGATATGATCTGAAATCTCATTAGAAGACCGTTGTTTCTTTCTGATGTCATAGTACTAAATTACTAGTGCATATCATTAGAATGCAATTGTTTCTTTCTGATTTCATAGTACTGAAATACTATTTCTTCTCATTAGAAGTCCGTTGTTTCTTTCTGATTTCATATTGCTGGATTACTATGGCTTCTCGTTAGAAAACCGTTGTCTTTTCTGATTCTGTAGTTCTGGATTACTATTGCATATCATTAGAAGGCTCTTGTTTCTTTCTGATTTCATAGTACTGGATTACTATTGCTTCTCGCTAGAAGTCTGTTGTTTCTTTCTGATTCCATAGTGTTTCATTAGAAGACCATTGTTTTTTTTTTTAATTCCATAGTGCTGGATTGTTAGACATTTTCATGACGGTCGTCTTCGAGTATAGAATCCAGAGGTCAGCAGTGAATATTTCGGAGACAGTAGGAAAGCGTAGTTCAGGTTCGCAGTGGATATCGTGGCAGAGCGTAGTACTTCCTTCTGTTATCTTCGCATGACAAATTGGCACTGGTCCTTCGGATAGGGTAAAACAAAAATGGCCGCCTTTATACACGACGGATACCATGTTCTGCGGCTTCTGATTGGTTAACTTTCTATTGGTAGACTATAAAGGAAGTTAAGTCATTTGGATTGGCTCACTAGTTATATCTACCCAACATACCCCCGTTGTGATGGTATTGATTAGTGTTGAGTGTATTGTTTTGTGGCGTACGCCAGTGGACGTTTTGTTCAACGACAAGATTTGAAAAAAAAGTAAGCCGGACATTGTTGTTTTCTTGCCCTTTTTTGTTGAACTGCTTGTTTTTTGTGGGGAATACCCTCCCGCCATGGCGGAGGTGATCCAGGAAAAAGAGCCTTTGGCCACTACTTCAACGGCACCATCTGCTTAGGTGCCGGAAAGGCCGCAAAAAGGCCTAGAATATTACAGAAGTCGGCGGGAGGATTTAAAAGAGTTCATGACAAAGTATGAACTCGTGCCAATGTCTTCGGTCATGAAGACGGTGGAGAAAAGGACAATCTCCCTATTGACGGTTGATATTAAGACCAGGAAATTCATACCCGTCAACAGGGAGCCAATGGAAGAAGCCCTAAAGACACTGAAGATCGGGGCTATGGTCTTGGCGCGTAGATCGAACGCGTGCTGGGACGTGTTGTTGGCTTCAGAGGAAGCTGCAAAGGCGCTGGCCGGTTGCACCTTCACCACAAAGACGATGAAGCTACAAACGGAATACATGGGCACGCGGAAAACAAGGGTTATCCTGCATGATATACCCATGTTCATTACGGAAGACCAGGTGGGTGCCTTCTTTTCTGATTACGGTACTGTACCATCAGAAGTAAGGCGGGGATTGCCACCGGTGATATGGAGGTCATGGCTGGGTTTGTGGTGAAGCTGGACACCTGGCCAAGACGTGCCCGACCAAGAAGCTAGTACCATTGGAGAAGCAGGCACCGGTACCAACAGCAGTGGTGCCCAGAGAAGAAACAATGAAAGCGGCCAGTAATGAGTGGACGGAAGTGGTGAGGAAGAGAACAAAAGTGGCAACCTCACCTCTCGAGAAGCAGCAGCAGGAGAAGCTCCCGGGGAAGGCTGCAGAATGCTGATACAAACAAGGAACATGAGGCTTCAAAACAACTGCAGGACGGAGAGAAAAAACAGCAGGAACGAGTGCCCGTCAAACCGAATCGTAAACCGGAGAGTCCCAGTAATGGGGCTGCTAAACAGAGGGAGCAGCAGCAGGTGCAGCAGCGGCAGGAGCAGCGGGAGCAGGAGCAGCAACAACTTTAACAACAAAAGAAGAGGGAGGAGGAGACAGAAATGGAGGTAGATAAAATGCCTCCACCGCGAGCTGCCAAAAGGAGCAGAGAAGAAGACCCTGAGGAGACAGAGACAAGCCATTCTGGTCGTAGCAGGGAGGAGCGAAGCATGGACAGAACCAGGCGGCGCTCCTTTCCTGCTTCACCAACAAGACATTTTAGCTCCTCTAAAGCTTGGAGCGTCCCTTCTTCCCCTTCCCGTGCTCCAATCCCCTCTTCCCCCATTACACCCCTAAGTTCACCAGCTAATTCCCCACACTCATCTTCCTCCTCCCCTCCGCATCGGGCTAGGGTAAAGAAAAAGAAAATGAAATATTTCCCGGGGCCAGACGGCATTTGTAAGGTTGACAAGAAAGAGGCCAAAAAAGGCCTGTCTAAACAAAAAAGGGCGCTTTGGGGGCTACTATTTAATTTGGGGGAGGTAGATGGAAAATCAGTGGAGGATCCAAGAAACTTCGCCAATGCCCCAGGTGTCATCACCGATGTAAGGGATACGGGTGCCTACTTAAAAGTATGGAGCCATATTTACGAGGCTCAAGAAGCATACCCTAAATTAAGGGTAGTTGAGGAAAATAATGAAGACCTCAAAAAAATGAGGCATTTTTGCTCTGGGAGAGTCCCGATATTGCTCCATCCCTCTTTATATAGGGCAATAAAATTAACATACCCTACGGACGTTGGCGGTATTGTCCTGGGGGTCGTATGACGACTGAGCTTGGTACAGGGAACCTGGGACAATCCGTCGGGGTCCTTACTGCTGCAGATTTCCGCCCTGTATGTGAATAAGGTTTTTGCGCGTATTGGTTTACTTTTTTGCAGGCCTAGACGATAGAAATGAAGATAGCTACGTTGAATGTGAGGGGCTTAAGGGATCGGGGTAAGGCTGCCCGCCTGCTCCGGGACCTTCTGTCCCTGGATGTGGATGTTGCCGCGATCGAAGAGACCCACTTTGTTTGCAGTTCCGATGCGTGTGTGCTGGAGGATGACTTTGTCGTCTATTCAGCATATGGGGACCGTTCTGCCAGGGGAGTTTCTTTGTTTGTCAGTCGTACTCTTGATGCAAAGGTGGACCTTGTGCATACCGATGCCGAGGGCCGGTTGATCGTGGCCGATATTGCCGTGAAAAGTGGTTCGTTCGAGTCGTTGCGGTTTATGCGCCCAATGACCAGGAGGAGCGGGTCTCGTTTTTTCGGCAGTTGGGGCCGTTCCTAGTGGATTCAACGCGCCTAGTTTTAATGGGGGACTGGAATGCCATCCTGGACCCCAAATTAGACAGGGGGCGGGGTGCAAGTGGGAGAAGGGGCGATCGCAGCCTGGTTGATCTGATCGACGATTATGGTCTCGGCGATAGATACCGGGTCGATCATCCCGGGGGGAAAATGTGGACGTGGGCTCTTAATTGGCTTTTGACAAAGTAGTTAGCTACCTTGACAGAATGTTAGTTAGAAGAGCCGAAATAGATCTGCTAGATTGCCCTACGTTCCACTGGGTAGGATATTCGGATCACAAACTCGTTTGTGGCCGGGTGGCGTTAGACAATAGGCCTAGAATGGCTGGGTACTGGAAGTTCAATCTATCTTTACTGGACAGGCGGGACTTCCAGGAGCAGCTCATTAGACTAGTGCAGCGGGAGCTAGTGGGGGCGGTTATCGGGAATAAGTAGTGGGAGCGACTTAAGTGTAGGATTAGGTCTTTCACCACTGATTTCAGCAAACGGCTCGCTCTAGATAGAGCTGAAAAGGTGAAGACGCTTAAGGCTAGTTATTCCCGGGCGGTGGCTGGAGCGATCCCCTAGAGATAGCCTTAGCTAGGGAGGCCCTGGATCGTTCGAATAGCGAGCGGTACATAGGCCAGGTAATTAGACATAAGTTAAGCAAGATGTCTTCCGAAGCTGTGAACTTGGGCGCAGATCTGCGCAGGGAATAGGTCCGTCGAGGTGGCGATCGTTACATTCGTGAAGTCATATCCCCGGAGGGGCGTACTCTTCGGGCCACTGACGACATGTGCGAGGCGTTTCGGCGCCATTTCGAGAACCGGTTTACCAAGGAGCCTGGTCTCCGTGAGGAGGAGTTTCGTAGCTATTTGGATGACTTTCCTCGGCTTTCGCCGACTGAAGCGACTAACTGCGAGGGAGAGATCACGAAGGGCGAATTCTACGCGGTATTGAAGAAAGTCGGCGGAGGCAAGTGGCCCGGTCTGGATGGTTTGCCCTATGAATTGTACTTGAGGCTGTCGCACATCTTTGTTCCGATTTTGACTGCAGTGTTCAACAACTGGTTTCGGTTGGGGTTCATCCCCAATCGGATCACCAGTGGCGTGATCACTCTGTTGAAAAAGGGCAAAGGTGGTGGGGGGGAAGCTAGATGATTACAGGCCCATAACTCTGCTAAACACAGAGTTAAAGATTATGGCCAAGATCCTGCAGGAGCGTTTGCAGTCAGTTGCCGAGTCTCTGTTGGGACCTGAGCAGACTTGTTCTGTGAGGGGCCGAACAATTCAGAGCAACCTGCATCTGATCCGCACGATCATAGAGGGTGTAAAAGACGACGAGGAAGCCGCGCTGATCAATTTGGATCAGTCCAAGGTATTTGATAGGGTCGACCATCGCTACCTTGCTACTGTTCTGCAGGCCGCTGGATTCGCACCCAACTTCTGCCGCTGGATTAGCCTCCTGTATCGCTCCCCCAGTGCTGTGGTACAGGTGAACGGAAGGTTGTCGGACGCGTTCGTGCTGTCTAGGTCGGTTCGTCAGGGTTGTCCGCTGTCGCCTCTCCTTTATGCTTTGGCGTTGGAGCCTCTCCTTCGCCGGCTGAAGGACGAGACCGGCAGTCCGGCCCTACGTGGAATCACCGTTCCTGGAGGGTCTCGAGCCAAGGTTTCCGCGTACGCCGATGACGTATCTGCTTTCGTGTCGTCCCGCAGCGACATTGCGGCGGTACAGAAGGCGCTTGATCGGTACGAGAAGGTGGCAGGGGCCAAGATAAACAGCGACAAGTCGTCCGGCTTGCGGTTAGGTGCCTGGAAGGGGTCCCTCTTCCGGACCGCTTCGGTTGGACGGACGGTCCTGTCCGCATTCTTGGAGTGTGTTTTGGGCCCGACCTCCAGCTGGAGAAGAATTGGTCTGAAGTACGAGCAAAGGTCGATTCTGCCGGTCAGACTTGGAATCGACGGAGGTTTTCCGTGAAGGGCAGGGCGGAGGTTTGTGCTACATACATTTTCCCCCTGGTTCTTTATCGATTGTCCGTACTTCCTCTCTGTAAGGACCACAGGAAGGCGCTCGAGCGATCGCTATCCTCCATTTTATGGAGGGGACACGTGAACAGGGTCGACAGACGAGTCTGCACTAAACGTCGGTGCCATGGGGGGCTGGGAATGCCGCACCTGATGAGTCACATCCGTGCCTCTAGGTTGGCTTTCCTACGCCGCGCATTGACTGGAGGAGATCCGATTCTGGAGGGGATTGTTAGGGACGCGTTCCCTGACCTTACTATCAGTCCCCCCATCTCGAGGGTTGAGCGCCGTCGTAAACCCCCGGATCAATCGGTTTTCCTTCGCCAGTGTCGGTTGGACTTAAAGGCCATTCCCCGTTCCAGTGACCTTTCACGGCCTAGGAAGGTCTTCTATCGTGGATTAGTGGAGGGGCCCGCGATGGATTCCCTACGAGATAGGCTCGGCTTGTCGGAGGAGGAGTATCGCTCCTACTGGTCTTGGGCGCCAGCGGCGGATTACCTCAGTAACCCTGAGTTTTCGCTTACCTGGCGATTGGCTCGGAATCGGCTGCTTCTCAATGACAAGGCTTTCATATGGGGTTTGGCGGATTTGCCAGACTGTGAACGGTGTGGTCTTGGATTAGAAGAAACGGCTTCACACGCCTTCTACCATTGCCCCCGGGTCCGCCCCTTATGGGACCATGTCGGCGAGCTGACGGCTCGTCTCGCTCCCGAACAGCTTGTGTCCATGGATCGCGCATACGCGTGTGACAATGTGTCGCCCCCGTATTCCGGGGTGAAACGGATGGTGTTTCTGACGCTGCTGTCCACGGCTCGAATGGTGATTTGGACGACTCGAAAGGAGGAAGTCTTGCGACACAAACATCTTTCTCATCAGCATCTAATCCAATTCTTTGAGCATCAGCTCAAGATGAAGATTAGATCTGATAGAAAACGATTGCATTCGACAGTCTTTAGCGAAAGGTGGGTAAAAGAGGCGAGCTTTGTTCGTGTGACCGCGGCTAGCCTTGATTTTCTCTTCTAGGTCAACCTATTGCACATCGGGGTGGCTTCCTGTGGAACCCTCCCCTTGGTTAGGTTAGACAAGCTTCAGTGTACCTAGTTAATGTGAGTAACTGTTGTTCCTGGCCTGTATCCCGGCCGCTCTTTGGTTATGATCCAAGTTGAGATTCCCAACCTCCCCAATTTGTTTTGGCCTCCTTTTATCTCGACTGGGTCAGCTTTATATTTTCCCATTCCCGCCTAATATTTTATCCTTTTTCCCACTCCCTTAGCGAGAGTTGCCTCTTGATTCTATCCCCTGGGTAGAATACAGCGGCCTCTCTGTTTTGTGTGTTGGACGGTTCCTACTAACATCTGATATGTTTAGTTTGCTTTTTGTGTTACTTTTTAGTTGATTATTGGGTTCATCTCCCTCCCCTTTCATTCTATCATTATTAGAATTTTATATATAGCATTTATATCATCATCAAATTTTTATGGATTGGGGCGCGTTTTGGTAGGTTCCCCTTGAGAGGATGTGGTATTATGGTGGTTGGAGGATTGTTTGGTGATGGACGAGTTCTTCTGGTGAATGGGTAAATTATAATGTATGAATGGGTCGTGAATCTGATTAGCTAGGTATAGGATAGTTAGTTTGGACCAGCCTTTACCCCTCCTCTTCATCGGCCACGTGCCACAATTGTAACTTTGTACAATAAATAACCTAGTTATATCTACCCAAAAAACCGTAACACCCCCCTTATTTTGGGTATATTATGGAATCTTCCTTCAAAATATTAGTAAAGTCAATAAATACTTTAATTCCAAAAGTTATATTTTTTTATTTTTTTTTATTTTTTAAAGTTAATATTAATATGTAACAAATACTTTAGTATTCCAAAATTTTTATTTTATTTTTTTTTTAGCATTCATAAAATACATTTTATTTCTTTTTTCTTTTTTTTTTTTCTTTTTTTTTTTTTTTTAAAGAAAATTAATATCCACAAAAATTAGTCATCATATCACTTTGTCCACAGTTAAGTATTTCCGGGTTAATAAAACATGAACAACAATATTATAAGTTTGGGGTTGTGATCACAACAAAAAAAGTGGAAAGAATTGTTACTTTACCCACAGCTGGGACCCATTAAAACAGTTACTATCACTCCGGGTCAGAGTGATCCAGAGAGTCACTAGAAAGTGAAAAATTGTTATTTTTCCCATAGCTGGGACCCATTAAAACAGTTACTATCACTCTGGGTCAGAGTGATCCTGAGGGTCATTAGAAGAGGATTGGGATAAAAGTAGGACTATTTACATTTATACCCAGAAAACTAAGGACTCGCATTCATGCCAAAAACTGAACTGACGTTTCTTAAGACAATAACTAATGGATGCAGTTTTACGTCCTACCCAGGACTAATAAGGACCTAACAGTGACTTAATGGATGCAGTTTTACGTCTTGCCCAGGACTAATTAGAAGACCATTGTTTCTTTCTCGATGGTAAATATATATTACAATAAATATAACGTCTTTAAGGGTTAAAACTTTTTGACTCCAATAAAGCTTCTACTTAGTGTCATTACTACATTACAGTAATCATTTTTCAGTATTTAGGAGATTCTTCGAAATCGATAGGGTTCCCAAAAAATTTGGTCTATAGTGTAAATGTATATATTCTAGGATATACTTAAAATCTGCTTACAATACGAGGTGGCTTTAAGTAGTTACTCAGCTCAGTGCTGCCTAAATTCAATGATCAAACTAGAACTGGCTATTCATTGTGTTTGAATCTGCTTAAATTGAAGGATCAGACTGAAACTGACTAAACATTGGGTTTGAATCTGCTTAAATTCAATGATCAAACTAGAACTGGCTATGCATTGGATTTTAATCTGCTTAGATTCAATGATCAAAAGATCAAAATTTTGTATTTGCTCACGTTACACGAAGTTCGGTGATCAAACCTATTCGAAGTCGCAAGTCGTTCGTTACTTGCGAAATTTTGCCATCCACTTACACGTAGCGTCAGCTTGGTGTTTCTAAGGGGCCACCCAAGTGAGTAGAGAGGTAAAGTTCAACTCTGCTTAACTACGGTGATAGAACAGATGCTTCCAGTTGCTTCCTACGGGACGGGACCACAAACCGGCTAATCTTACTGTTAGTTTATTCCAGCAAATGATTTCGATCAGAGTAGTGATAGTTGCAGAGTTGCACTGGTTCACGGTCGCTGTTTTTCTTTGTTTTTTTTTTGTTTTTTTTTGGGGGGGGGTATCTTGGGGTGGGTGGTTGTTTTTTTGTTGTTCTTTTTTTGTTTTGCTTTGTTTTTTGAGAGGGTGGGGTTTTTTTTGTTTTTGTTTTTTGCTTGTTTTATTTCTTTTCTTACTTTTTTCTTTGCATCAATCAATAATAAAGAGGGTGTATTCCATTCCAGAAATTATCACAACTCTAACGAAAACGGATCTCCATTAGATTGCGCCTGCCCGGTTGCATCAGCTAACAACATTTTTCAACCTGTTTGCACCCACAAGACCTGTAAGAATCATTTTCCTATTTTTTGGAATAACATTCGTGTTCTTCATTGTTTCCTTCGAACAACCGCATACGATCGTTGTTGTTGTTGTTGTTGTTGTTGTTCCGATTCCTTTTTCTTTTCTGTTACACATCCTTTTAAATAAACCAGACAGATCCCGAAAACCTATCGAGCCAATATTCTACTGTCAAAGTATCAATTGTATTTCGAAATCAAAAGGCCAAAATAAGATGGAGAATAAATAAATAATGAAAAGTGCTACGTTGGGGGGTAATGGTTAACAAACTAGTTCACAACCATTACTATGACATAGTGAGGGTGTCTTCTAATCAGAATATCTCAGAGACTATCTGAGACTCATAATGGGGAAGGAGGTTTTCGAACAATTAACATTCACATGGGATACCGAAGACGGAGAGCACTTCGACGTGCTGTAATGGTTAACAAGCTTTTTCCGCTAAATCAATTATGATAGAGTAGCTCTACACTATGGACCTTGCTCCACATCTAAGCTACGCTTAAAAAAATCATTTTTGGCTATTTTGTCGTGGTGTAAAGGTTAGGATGCTTGTTTTGCTTAATCAATTTCGAGTGAGTAGTGAGTTCGATTCTCACTTGGTGCCCTACACTATGGTCCTTTTACCACAGCTACGCTTAGAAAATCATTTTTTTTATATTTTGACGTGGTGTAATAGGTAGGAGTCTTGTTTCGACTGAATAGTGAGTTCGATCCTCACTTGGTGCCCTAACCTATGGGCCTTGAACTATATCTAAGCTACGGTTAAAAAAGTCATTTTTGGGTATTTTGACGCGGTGTAATGGCTAGCAAGCTTGTCTCGCTAAATCAATAGCGACTGTGTAGTGAGTTGGGTGCCCCAAACTTTTGGCCTTGTGCCACATCTAAGCTACGCTTAGAAAATCATCATATCAAAGGCAGAAAAAGGGCCTTTGGAAATGAATGTAAGAATGAGGAGTGGGAGTGTTACTGAAAACAAATATGAGTAAGATCTAAAAATTATTGGAAGTTGGGGAGAACCGTGATTGCTTGCATCATGCACTGACACAGCACATAGAAGAATATACGGTGGCAGTCATTAGAGAACTAGGAGACCTACCAAAATTCATAATTGTTAAGGTCGCCAAAGGATAGGAAGTTGTGGAGAGCCATGATTGCCCACGTCCTGAACGGACGCACAAGAATACAGCGAAATGATCAAAAGAGAATTAAAAGACCTACCGAGATTCATTACTATTAAGATCTACAAAGGATAGGAAGTTGTGGAGAGCCATGATCGTCCACGTCCTGAACGGACGCACAAGAATACAGCGAAATGATCAGAAGAGAAGTGGAAGGCCAATCAAGATTTATTATTATTAAAATCTGTATATGCACCTTATGTAGTAACTCGCACACACTCATACCCAGACAGACTCACTAGAAAAAAAATCACTGATAATAACTCATTCTCGAATTGCCTCCTTTAAAAATCAAATTACGCGCCTGGGAACCACGAGGTTAACCATTACTGAATGATGATTTTGATCCCCACGAGGTGCTCCATAGAAAGTTTGGCATTAAATAATCCAACAAGAACTGACAGAAACAGTCCAAAAAGCCTAAACCTGGGCGCTTCGACCTGGGCACTTCGACCTGGGCGCTACGACCTGGGTTAATGGGTAAGCGAAGGTTATTGTGTTTGAGTTCAGTCCTCAAAATGTGCCTCATACAAAAATCCAAACTATGATAGACATTTCATGAAATCAACCATCCTAACAAAATAAACACCATAACACATAACAGTTCAGTACCCTTTTCTTTGTTTCTCTTGCTTCAAGTCTCTTCTTCATCTGTGAGGAGATTTTCCAGCATTCAATGCCTTATAGGAGGACTGATATTACGTAACAGTTTAGTACAGTTTTCTTTCGTTTCAAATGAAATTTTGCTGTTTCTTAATACTTTGCTTAGCTTTTGAAAGCATCTTTCGCTATCCCATTTTATGAAAGGTTGCTGACGTTGATGCTCAGCAGTCTGCTAGACCGTGTCTAACTACTTCAATATTTCGGAGAGTCAAAAAGTACACTATGTTTGGAATATCGAACTGAAGCCTTTATTTCGCTGGCTGGGGTAGACTGTTCTAGTTCCACGTGCCATGTCTTAAGGACACATGGCACAGTGGATAAAGGCGTTGGTTAGATCCAGTGACAGGACCCAAAGAGTTGCGAGTTCAATACCTGGTTAAGTCAGTAGAGAACTTGGAGATCTGATTTAACAGGAGATAACTGATAACCGACATCCATTAGACATGGTACGTGGAACTAGAACAGTCTACCCCAGCCAGCGAAATAAAGGTTTCAGATCGATATTCCAAACATCTGAAGAAGGCCGGAGCGTATAACGGCCGAAACGTTGTGACAAATATGGCAACAAAGATGAGGACAATAGTCCGAATAACGTAAATAGTGTGCATAAAACCTCATCTCAGAGACATAGACAGAGTCAGAAAGTGTTCAAGAGATCTGAACAAATGGCGCAGCGTCAAGTGATTTGGATGCCTTTGGTAAAATTAGTCAGCTAAAACCTTTGTTTTTACTTGCTGAATCCGGTTTGGCCTCATCATGCTGCGAAATGGCGTCTTTTCTACTGACCAACTCTAGTTGTTTCTTTTGGCCCTGAGGTTCAAATTACCAACAGCTTATATCAGCTGTTATTGGCACCTGCCCAAAAAATAAAGCGCAAATTTTGTTTAAAGTATTTGACGACATGAAAGAGACAAGGTCACCATAGGGTATATTCAGGAATTTAAGTTTATAATATATAAAGCATGAAAAGCCCTTTAGCTCTAGCAACAAAAAAAATATACTGTATATAAAAAGATAAATTTACAGATAATGCCCCAGTGACCGATTTTAAAAAAAAATGAATTATTCCAGGTGTAAAAACACCTGATTATTACAAAAAAAGCAATAAAAATTGAGGAAAATTTACCTTTTAGAAGACATTGCCAATCTTAGTTTGGTTCCGGATACAGCCTGGCAGCCTGCTCGATTTCTTTTCCTGAAGTTAATCTTTCACCATATGAGTGCCTTCACAGATTCCTGAAGCTGCCAGGCTGTATCTGGAACTTTTTGGCAATATCACCTAAACGGTAGAGTTTTCTCGATTTTTATTGCTATTCTTGTAATTATCAGCCATTTTTTACACCAGGAATAATACATTTTTTTAAAAATTAGTCACTGATCGGCAAATTTACCTATAAAAAGCAAGTTAGCAATACAGCTGAACATAAAAACCAAAACATCGCAATATAAAGACACCCATCACCTCATCAGTCAGAGTTTTTTTAATCTTTTACATTTTTTACACAGCTTTTATTTACCGAATACAGTAAAAAAAATAATATATTTTGCTTATGAAGAAACATAATTAGAATTCTGGTTTTATTTTTTAACGACAATACCATGGAAAAATTTCCCAAGACACCTCTGCACTTCCCCTTTTGGGGACATTGAATGGATATTTTTTAAAATAATGTATTTTAAAATCCTCTCTTACCTCTCCTTAACTCCATCATAATATTTATCCATTAAGTTGAGTCATCTGTACAGTAGAGCAGGTCAATTTTGGAACTGTGGTATTGTACTCAATTTGAAAGAGTTTCACAGGATAAATAACTACACAAAATATTTTTTAAATCATTACCGTTCTTTGAGGAGACAAGTTTAAAGACTAAGTTTAGTTTCATTCCAATGATCAGTGAAAACCTTATAGACAGACTTATATAATTTATAATTTACTCAAGCTTTTCAACTTGTATATGAACAAGGTGTATGGCATAAACATTATTACTAAATCATTGTGCCATCAAATAAGTCATTTATTTACTTCAAAGGGAAATTATACTGAACAATTTATCTATATTATGATGGGATATGTTATACAATGCAGTAGATTTAGTGTGATTTTCGATAAACATTTCAAATTTAAAACATTTCGTTTTATAATATATGCAGCGCAATATTGTGGTGTTATATACATTTTAATCTATTTTTGTCCTTAATACTTATGATCTAACAAATTCTATTCATTGAGTCCACTTTTTTGTAATCTTTCGCAATTTTTTACTTCTCGAATGCAGTAAAAAAAATTTGCATATTTTGCTTGTGGTGATTCATAATTAGAATTCTGACTTGAATTTATTTTCTATTCAATGTATCTAATACAAAAATATCAATTTTATTGGGATTTATTCTTTAAAGTCAGTTTGTAAGCAAAAACCTTCGTAAATTCGGTATTTCTATACATCAGACAGTCTTTAAAACTAAATGCTGAAAATTTGGTAAGTTCTATGGATCTAATGTTTGGTTTCAGTACTCATCACATCAAACCACAGGTTTCACGCCGTGCGCAATATTGATTTTCTTTAAAAAAAAAAAAAAAAAGCGAAAACTTCAACCTGCCCTAGTGCGTCACGGTTAGACAAACCTCAAATAGATACGAAGATGTAACTATCTTGGAAATGCTATTGCATACAACAGAAAATGTGACAAGTTGCATTGGAATAGCTTCCATCGGCTAAACGAAGTATTAAAAACAAGAAAATTTCGGTAGAAACAAAGAAAAGAGTACCGAGCTGCTATTTAATATCAGCCGACTTTATGGCAATGAATACTGGACAATTTCCTCACGTATGAAGAAGAGACGCGGGGCAAAAGAAATATGGTTCTGCAGAAGGATGATGAGAATGTCATGGACAGAGTATATTAGCAATAAGGAAGTTTTAAGCAAAATGGAAGCAAAACAGACATTTGTAAATGCAAACAGAAAGATACATTTGGAATATCCGGAACACGTAATGAGGAAAGAAGTTTTGGAGATTTTAACACTCACAGAACATATCAAAGGCAAGAAGGAAACATAAAAAAAAGACAAATTTTTTGATAGCGTTAATAGTCTGAGAATAACAATAGATAAAATATCGAAGTATAAAAATACCAAAGGTAGTATTATTAATTTTTGACTTCTTTTATGTACCATGTCTCTCCAGGATATAAGCGATCATGGATCTCCACAACTTCCTATCATTTACAGGAATAAGCACTATTCAATATTTCGGTGAGTCAAACTAGCTTGTGTAAATAGGTAGCAGATGAAAGGGTGGGAGGATAGTACCAAAAAAATATTGCTTATACCTGTAAATGATAAGAAGTTGTGGAGTGCCATGACCGCCTATATTCTGAAGGTACATGGTATTTTTATACTTCGATAATTAATCTATTGTTATTCTCAGACTATTAACGCTATCAAAAAATTCATCTTTTTTTTCTTTGACCAAACATGTTTTTCGGGATTATTTTATTTTTTACGAATCAAAGTTTTTCTTATTTTAACTTTTGACTTTTCGTCTTATTGTTTCACCTTCTCTCTCTCTCTCTCTCTCTCTCTCTCTATATATATATATATATATATATATATATATATATATATATATATATATATATTCTTTCTTTTCATTTCTTTCTCTCAATTACTATATCCTTCTATTTATCTTTGTCTTTCTTTCTCTCTCTCTCCTATATTTTCTTTCCCGCTTTCTCTCTATTTCTTTCTCATTTTCTTTCTTCTTCTATCTCCCTTTCTCTACATTTCTCTCTCTCCCCCTTCTTTATCTCTACCCATCCCTCTTTCTCTTCTCTTCCTCCCTTTTTCGCTATCACTCTCCTCTTTATCTCCCACTGTCACTCCCTCTTCTTTCCTCTTTCCCTCTCTCGCCTATTCTCCTCTTCTCTTTTTTTTCTCTCTCTCTCCTTATCTTTTTCTCGTTCCCGCCCTCCTCCTCTCGCTCTTCTCTCTCTTTTTCTTTCTCTCTTTCTCTTTCTCTCTCTCTCCCTATCCCTTCAATCTTTCTATTTCTTTCCCCTTTTCTCCTCTCTGTCTTTCTCTTTCTCTTTTTATTCATCTCTCTCTCTCTCTCACTTTTCTTACTCTTTTTTCTCTATCACTCTCCTCTTTATCCCACGCTTTCACGCCATCTTTCCCCCTCTTTGTCTTTCTCTCGCTTATTGTCTTCCTCTCTTTCTTTCCATCTCTTTCTCTCTCTCTTTCTCTCTCTCTCCCATTCTTTTTTCTCACTCTCTCCTCTGTCTTCTCTTTTCTCTCTCTATCTCTTTCTCTCGCTTTCTCTCTCTCCCATTATCTTTTTCTCACTTGCTCTCCCCGCCTCTCTCTTTTCTCTTATCTCTCCCTTTCTCTCTCTCTCTCTCCCATTATCTTTTTCTCACTTGCTCTCCCCGCCTCTCTCTTTTCTCTTATCTCTCCCTTTCTCTCTCTCTCACATTATCTTTTTCTCACTTGCTCTCCTCCGCCTCTCTCTTTTCTCTTATCTCTCTCTATCTTTTTCTCTCTCTTTCTCTCTCTCTCTCTCTCCCATTATCTTTTTCTCACTTGCTCTCTTCAGCCTCTTTCTTTTCTCTTATCTCTCTCTATCTTTCTCTCTCTCCCATTATCTTTTTTCTCACTTGCTCTCCTCCTCCTCTCTCTTTTCTCTCTCTCTCTTCCTCTCTCTTTCTCTTTATATATATCTCTCTCTACCTATCTCCCTCACTCTCCTTATTTATTTATTTCTCCCTCCCCCTTTACTCTCGCAACTCTCTCTCTCTCTCTCTCTTTCTCTCTCTCTCTCTCTGGATACAAAGATAATTTCACTTATTCTGGGAACTGAAGATAATGCCGTTATCACAAGTCAAACTTCGTTAAATTCTCATGTTTCAAGTCTTGCTTGCTTGATGTCTTTCGATCCGTCAGGTCGGCCGGTACTAGCCGAGTATTTCCACTTCTCCTGTTATACTTTATTACCTTTAGCCGATAACGTAGGACCTCTTTTTTTTTTCTTTTCTTTCTCTCCCCCCCCCCACTTCCACGCCTTACAGAGCTTTTAGTTATCATGATTCTGCATTACAAATAATGCAGTCCCGCCGACTGTTTTCAAAAATAACATTAACGTTACTACAACTCGTCTCCAGAGTAATCAACTTAGTGCAATGGTAGTCATGTTGTATACGTTCCTCGTTGGGTACTCTATGGTTTATGGCTATATATCACAGTTGGAGCATGCCAACCAATAAACGTAGTTCTCGTTAAATGGAAGCACAAGTTTTTCAAAAAAATAAATGCAATGTTCAATAAGTGGAGACAACTTGGAAAATATCATCGGGACATATAAAAACGCCCCACTTCTTCTTTTATAACCCCTGTCCCCTCAGAGAAAGATATATCGCGGCTCTCCACAGCTTCTTTTCTTTTTCCTTTAACTCTAACCAACATTTGTCTACTTGCTATTATCTCCTATATTTTGCTCTGTCATCCAATTACAAAAAAAAATTGGTTGTTTCTTACTGTATATTTATATATTATACAGTCTTGTCACCCCTACATAATATATTTTTTTTATTTCAACACACTTTGGGGTATTATTATGTTATAGAGGAACACACCTATTCTATAGTTAATAGACTCTCCCGCCTATAATAAGTAGGAGTAGTAAGAGTAACAAGGGGGTCGGTCAATCAGTCGATGCCGAACGACCGTTAGTCGGATACTAAAGTATCAGCGACCACAAGTAGATTTACTCTGCGTCATTACCTATTATATCAAGTTCCTAACGTTTTGTACGTCGAATCTACTTTAGGACCGACTTAGTACAAATACAAGCCTCTACTGTGAAACCACTCTATAACACACTTGGCGACAAGGTATTTCGATTCATACGGTGGAAGAGAAAAAAAATTCACCCGCCATAACAAATCTGGCGACGAGGGATTCGTACTCATACGTAGAAAAAAAAAATTCACCCGCCATAATAAATTTGGCCACAAGGATTCGGATTCATACAGTGGAGAGAAAAAAAAATTGCGTTCGCCACAGTTTATTTGGCGAAGGGATTCGAATTTATACGGTGGAAGAGAAAAAAAAAATTCGCCACAACATATTTGATGACGAAATTCGTACTCATGCGGAGGAAAAAGAAAAAATTTGCTCGTCACAATTTCGGCGACAAAATCTCGGATTCACACTTAAAAAAAAAAAAAAAAAAAAAAAGAAAACTTGTCGAAAAAATCTGTCGTTTTCTCAACTGAGAAAAGAATTTTTTTTTCTCGATAAGACAGTCTGCTCAAATAGGTCACGAATTGCAAATTCGTTTTGGATCCCCTCCCCTACAATATTTAAGCATTGTGTAAACTTTTTTCGAAGATGGAGGAATCCAAAAATAGATTCCAGGAATTTTTTTAAGTTCCGGACGGAACAACAGATGACAATATTAGAGCAGCAGAAGACATTCCAGATGCAACTACAGGAGGAAACCTTTAATAGACAAATGCAGTTTCAACGAGAAATGGAACAGATGCATAAGGATACAAAATAAAAATACAAGCCTCCACTGTGAAACCACTCCATAACATATTATCAAGGTGAGAGTTTCCTATGACCGATACCTGAATACCGATGTGTGACAGCATCAATGAAAGGGAATAAACTGATCAATGTCCCATTATTACTGTATTACTTGTTCTATTGTTCTCATTAATTTTTGGTAGGGGTGACAAGACGTTCAGACCACGTGTAGATAGATAGATAGATAGATAGATAGATAGATAGATAATGAATATACTGGAAAATAGATAGATAGATAGATAGATAGATAGATAGATAGATAGATAAAGTATAGACTGGAAAATAGATAGATAGATAGATAGATAGACAGATAGATAGATAGATAGATGGTGGTCCGAAAGACTTGTCACTCCTACATAATATAATTTTCTATTTCAGATAGCTGACACGAGCTCCTACACGAAAATGATGTGTGACCCTCTCGATGTGTGATAACTCTCAATGAAAGTGAATAAACTGAATCCAATATATGTGCTTGTATTACTATATTACTTGCTCTATTGTTCTCGTTACTTTTTGGTAGGGGTAACAAGACAATAGCAACAAAACAAAATTTCAGACCCACTTATTGTATATCTAACTTGTCTTTTAAATACTAAAGAAACACAGACAAATTTAATAAAAGTTGGTAGGTTCGCCTATCGTCCGGCTCACACTCCTCCCCGAACTTTTGAACTGGAGCAGAAGTTCATTCCTTGTTTCCTGTTCCTTGTAAAAGTCAACTTCAGCTCTATACTCTTAATACAAGGGCTCCAACAAGAACTGGCGATTAGCTTTGATTGTTCTGTCTGTGTGCATTGGAAAGTTATAGGTACTATCTCCGTAGCCGGGTCTGGGTAAGTGTTGCAGATTTTCCAGTGCAGATATTGGCCCACTCTGTCATACCGTGTTTTATATTCAGTGGGTGCCAATTCCGTGCAACCTGATACAAGATTGTCAATTGTTTTTGATATTTATCACAGAATCTGCATTTTGGACTAACACAATTTTTCAGTATGTGTGCTCTGTAATTTCTAGTAAGCAAGCATACGTCCTGTGCAGAAAGAATAAAACCCTGCAATACGTAGCCCCTGATGGGTACGAGGTTTGTTTACATCAGCTTGTTTGATACCGGCAGAGTATTGACCATGAAGCAGTTTATCTTGCCATCGTTTCTGTATCTGGTCGGTGCATTATGCTTTACTTGCATTTTCTCACCCATTTGAAACTCTATTTTGAACTTGTTGGCTTCCTTTATTACTGAATAAATTTTCTTACTACTTTCATGTCCTTTGACACAGGTCATCATCCAGTCTTCTGTAGTTTCTAGGTATCTTTGAAGACCGATTGTTGTAGTTGTGTAAGACAGTTCTAGTTGAACTAATCCTCTGCCTCCTTCGGTTTTGGGCACATACAGACGATCAACATCAGCCTTGGGATGATGCATGCGGTGGCATGTGAGAAGCTTTCTCGTTTTGGCGTCCATTCGCTCAGTGTCAGCTATGGTCCAGTTAAGGATGTTGAAATTGTATTGCACCACTGAGACAGCCAAGGTGTTTATGGCTGATATTCTGTTTTTTTTTTTTTTTTTGTTGTTTTTTGTTGTTTTTTTGTTTTTGTTTTTTTTTGGGGGGGGTTATTCCGTACTAGACGCACACGCCTGTAGTACTCCTTTCCCATTCTCCTTCCTTTGGTTATGCTGTATTCGATCTCCTTCGCTAATCCCTAGATACCTATAGGCTTCTTCTTGTTCCAGTTCCCTAATCATTGTGCCCAAATCTAAATCTATTAAGTGTGTTTTTGTAATTATTTCTTGGGTGTTAGTTTTGCACATTTATCTAATCTGCAATTCATGCCTATGTCATCACTGAAACATTTTACAGTATTGAGGAAACCCTTCAACTCATTGTCGTCTTTGGCAAAGAGTTTGAGATCATCCATGTAGAATACTTTCTTGTTTAGTTTGTAACCATAGCTATTACTGTTTAATTCATGCGTAAGAGGGATTAAGGACAGACAAAACAGAAGGGGTGACAGGGAGTTTCCCTCAAAGATTCCTCGTCGGATATTCAGTCGATTGGAGATGGCAGTACCTCTAGTGTGATGTAGGTATAATGTGGTTTTCCACATTCCCATTGTGTGTTTAAAGAAATTTACTATCACGGGGGAGACTTTGTACATGTCCAAAATCTTAAATATCCAAGAGTGTGGCACACTATCAAATGCTTTACGGTAATCTATCGATGCTTTGCTAAGATTTCTTCATCGTCTCCTGCAAATTTCCAGGATCATTTTGTTTATCAGTAGTTGATCTTTGTGACCATATGAACCTCTTCGGCATTCCTTCTGTTCCAGTGGAAGAATGTTGTTTGTTTCGAGAAAAGAGTAAATACGGTTTGTCAGGACATACGTGAATATTTCGTATATGGTGGATAGGCATGATATTGTCTATAATCTTTTGGGTCGTCTGTTTCACTTGTTTGGGGCATGAGAGATATGTAATACCTTCAGTGGTCCATTCCGGGATTTCATTGGGATTATTAACAAGCATTGATAGAGTTTGTGCAAGGGTTTTATGGATTGATAAGAGATGATAGAGCCAGTTCATTTCATTATTATTATTATTATTATTATTATTATGATTATTATTATTATTAAATGAAGCTTTATCAATCATAATTAATTTTTGCTAGTATTTATTTCATCTTAATTTCATTTCCTTCTTATTACATTAGTAGTATTAGTAGTAATATTATCCTGAATTTTATTATTGTTCGAGGAAGCATTGTCGGCTATTATTCATTTTTTCTAGAATTTCTTTCATCTTAATTTCAGTTGCTTTTCATCGCAATTACCCAGACTGTTGTTATACAGAAGTAAGTATTAAAAAAGTGGATCAGGAATAAAAATGTAATTACCAAATATCAAAAAAAAAAAACAGGAAAACATATGAAAACAAAAATTGTCACGGATTAATAATGGGAAACCCCTTAAAACAGGGGTATACAATCTTTTTCCCCAATGCCCCCTTTTCACCATAAATCAGAATGTCATCCATCCACTTTCCAAGATTGTCCAACTCAAAAAGTGCATTCCAAATAGTATGCATATATTACTGAAAATCTTCATTCTTTTTCATATTAGTATTAGGTTGGTGCAAAAATAATTTCGTTTTCTCACATAGTAACATATGTTAGAAAACGAAATTATTTTTGCACCAACCTAATACATATACATTTACATGGATTATTTTTCTAGAGGAGTTTTAGAAATTTAGTAGCAACAGAAAATTTTGATAGATTTTTAAACTTGAATACGTGTACAGTAATTTGTTTTAATTCATAACTATTTATTAAATAAACTGAAGTGCATATTTCAATAAACAAAAAAATCAATAGAATGTCATTTATTGTAATTCAGTAAAGAAAATTCTGTAAATAAAAAAACAAGAAAAAGTAAAAGATTTTTCTATCCCCACCTGAAATCCTGAAATTCTTTGCTGGTTGAAAATATCTGCTTTAGAAGATGGCACATATTGAAAAACTTTCCATCCTAGCTTTATGATCATTTGTTGTCAAGATGGGTGCTGTCAGTAAAATTACAGATCAATTTTCTTGCTCAGATAAGTTATTCTGATCCAGTGTAGCATTCAAATGAGCCAATTGCTCATTGCAGTATTACATCATTAAACTGTGTATGACACAATAGGTACCCTTACACAGTTGACTGAACACACACAAATTTAAGTGGGCCCTATTGACTCAATTTTCTTGTACTTTTCCATTTAGTTAATCATAATTCAAAACTTCCATCTGCCAAATTTAATTCTATGTTTTCTCATCATTAAACCCCTGTTGATGGATTTTTAAACTTGAATCAATTTAAAGTTGCTTCAAGTCTCTTCTTCAACTGTGAGGAGATTGTCCAGCATTCACTGTCATATAGGAGGACTGATATTAAGTAGCAGTTCAGTACTCTTTTCTTTGTTACAGTCGCTTCAAGTCTCTTCTTCAACTGTGAGGAGATTGTCCAGCATTCACTGTCATATAGGAGGACTGATATTATGTAACAGTTCAGTACTCTTTTCTTTGTTTCTGTTGCTACAAGTCTCTTCTTCATCTGTGAGGAGATTGTCCAGCATTCACTGTCATATAGGAGGACTGATATTACGTAACAGTTCAGTACTCTTTTCTTTGTTTCTGTTGCTACAAGTCTCTTCTTCATCTGTGAGGAGATTGTCCAGCATTCACTGTCATATAGGAGGACTGATATTACGTAACAGTTCAGTACTCTTTTCTTTGTTTCTAACGAAATGTTCGTGTTTTTTTCATACTTTGCTTAGCTTTTGGGAGGCTTCTTTCGCTATTCCAATGCGCCTTCAGATATCAGTCACACTTTCCATTCTCTGTTAAAACATTTCCCAGATATTTAAACTGTATTTGTTTTTATTTTGGTATTTCTTAATTTGTAATTTTTATGTTGTGCTTTTCATTTTCACTAACAACCATGCATTCTGCCTCCTTCCAATCTACTTCCACCTGAATCTATTTTTGTTAATTTATAATCCATGGAGCTCTTTTAATGGACGTAGAATTGAAAAACGACCTCATTTGTACGATAAAAATATAAGCAAAAATTTTACGTATATAAAAGTGTTTTTCTGAATTAATTCCTTGGATGCAAAATTAGTGATTATTTACGCCATTTACATTCAGACTATTGTCCCAATTGTTGTGGATTCCAGAATAAAATTCCGGTACCAAATAAATAACAAACGCCAAGAAGGAATATAATAGAAACTGGTAATGCAGGTTAGTAGTTCCAGGAATACGAGTTAGTAGCAAAATATATATGCAGTCTTTGGTATTGAAGTATCGCAGTATGACTTCTTACTGAGTCTACGTGCTCGCTACGTTCGTTTTGTCTCGCTCTCGGGTGGCGCTCTGTGTGTTCTGTTTTGTTCTGTTCTGACCTGTGTGTTCTGACTCGAGTCTTCACGTAGCAGTAGTATATGTATATACTGGGTGAATCCATTTGTGCAAAAAGGGGAGGACTCCTCAGCCTCAATATTATTATCATTTTATTTAATCTTCTAGGATAGACTGTTCACTTTCCATTTCCCTAGGGATATCTCGTCTAGTTCTTATTTTTAGCACTGCACAGTTGCCCGTACGCACTACCAGACCCAGGATTTGAACTCACAAGTACTATGTCCCGAAATTCAAGAACCCAGGCTTCAATCCCAGGCTATTGTCCCAGAATGAAATTCTCTGCGATGAATTTTGAAAGGGAAAGGTTTGATTTCAGAATTCTCTGTAGGTTACCCAGGTCGATATAACCCTGATGTGGACACAACGGTCGAAACGTTGCGATAGCAACAACAATGATAAGGACAATAACCGAATGTAAATAGTCTAAATGAAAAAAGTTTTATCAAAAATAATTATAATGACAATGGTTCATTGAAGAAATCCAAACAATTATATTATTAATTGGTGCAAAAATAATGACGGTTTTTGACGTATTTTTTAACGTCAAAAACCGTCATTATTTTTGCACTAACCTAATATAAACACTATTATATCTGCTACTACAAAGACTATTATATCTACTACTATAACGTGTAAACATGCGGTGGTACAATGTGTAAGCATACGACAAAAGTGAAATTAAATTAAAACTACTAAACAAAAATTAACGATGATAGCAATCTATCTGAAAAATTCAAACAATTTAAAACTTAAATTCAAAAATTTTAAATTGACGTCAACTATTAAGAAGTAAACAAAACAACAATATGAAAAAATAGAATTCAAATATGAAAAAACTAATAACCGTTTTGTGAAATACAGGGTGTTCCAAAAGTTTTGGACACATTTTGACATTGAATATCTCGAAAACGCACCTGACATATTCTGAAAGAATTTAATCTCAAGTTTTACATGGAATGTAAAAGATGTTCAATGTGAACGCCGTTGGTCACACGACACACTTCAAATCCGTCATCTTCAAATTTCTCTTGTATTGCAATGCAAAAGTCACGACGAGTTCGTTTATCAATGTCCTGCAAATGTTGGGTTAACTGTAGTTTGTAAGGTGTCATGTGCAGTCATCGTTTTAAGACACGCCAAACAGTTGTTGTATGAAGCTGATGTTCCTCGCTGGCTCTTCTGATCGATTTATGGAAGCTCCGCTCGAAGGCAGTTCGAACTCGCCCAACCGTATCATCTGAAGTTGAGGGGCGTCCCTTTTTCTTAGATGGGCATAAACACCCATCCTTCATGAATTTACCCTGCCATCTCAATATGGACTTCCTTTCTGGTGCCTCTTTCGAAATTTTGGGCGAAATGCACGTCGGACAAGTGTCGATGATTCAGTTTTTTCAAATTCAAGGACGCAAAATGCCTTTTTCTGGTTGAGTGAACGCCATTATTGGATCTGAAAAAATATGAAAAAATCATTAGCATTACAAAAAACCTAATGAATTTAGCTTTAAAATGGTACCATTTTCATCTTACTACCATTCATAGTTATATATATATATATATATATAAAGAAATATAGTCTTAAGGTGTGCTATATTTATGGAATAAAGTGCTCAATATCAGAGATAGAGCGTGTGTAAATATAAAAGTGAACATAGAAGTCAACACTTAGAGGCGACAGTCTGTTTCATGCTATACGCAATCGTCAGGCCACATATGCGGCCTGACAATTGCATATAGCATGAAACAGACTGTCGCCTCTAAGTGTTGACTTCTATGTTCACTTTTATATATATATATATATATATATATATATATATATATATATATGTCTGTCTATATTTCTGAGATGAGGTATTATGTACAGTATTTACATTATTCGGACTATTGTCCTCATCTTTGTCGCCATAAGGATACATGGCACACTGGATAAAGGCGTTGGTTAGATCCAGTGACAGGACCCAAAGAGTGTGAGTTCAATTAAGTTAATTGTTAAGGCAGTGGAGAACTTATCAGAGGGAAAATTAGCAGGAGATAACTGATAACTGATATCCATCAAACATGGCACGTGGAACTAGAACAGTCTACCCCAGTGAGCGAAATAAAGGGTTCAGTTCGAAATTCCAACCACCTGAAGAAGGCCGTAGCGTACAACGACCGAAACGTTGTGATAAATATGGTGACAAAAATGAGGACAATAGTCCGAATAATGTAAATACAGTATATATATATATATATAGATATATAGATATATTAAAGCGCACATGCATATAGATATATAGATATATAAAAGCGTACATGCACGCCTCTGTCTAGATTTATAGTTTATAAACAGCTTCTACTCGGATATGAGTATCCATCAAAAATAACATATAGATAGATAGATAGATAATGTGTACGTGAGCACAAAACTTTTATATTTGCATCCGCTCTATCCATGATACTGAGCCCTTTTACCCATAAATATAGTATCCCTTAAAATTATATGACTAAGTAGTTAGTACCTCGTTGTATGTATGTAGGTAGGTCGATAGTTCAGAAAAGAATATTTAAAAATAGAAAGCATATATCTAAAAGCCGTAAACATTCACGCACACTTGCATATATCTTTCTATCTACAAATGCATATTCACGGATACACACTCATAAACACACACACGCAGAAACACACAGATATGAGAACTTGAAATGTTCCCAAGACTTCTGGAACACCCTGTATTTTAAACACAATTTCTATGCCTTTGACTTTCAACGTAATTGCATGCCTTCAGATATGTTGTACATAATTTCAGAGTAAACGTAGATATATAGTTTGATTTGGTTCATTTTGTTTAGCGGCATATCAACCTCTATATATCATCTAATCAGTCAGTTATGTGCCATGTGTGATACATGACTGACGAGGCAGATTTTTTCCAAGCAGTAGATTGACCAGTTGCCATCCAAGGTTAGAGAACCCGGTCTGTCCTGTTATTTACCAATAGATGGATAGATGAAGAGGATTCATACCTTCCCCAAGGCTATTAGCACGTAAGTGAATGTAATGGATTCGACTGGACTTCGAACTCGCCTCTAAGATTACCTCAATCCGAGTCGCTATCCATTACTCCACCTCACGAAACCTAAATATTTTGTACGCAGTTTTATGCCTTTGTAGGAATCTTTCTATTCGGTTTTCTTTGAAACGTCAGAATTCGGAGTGTCGGGATTCCAGACAACATAAAATATTGTTTCAGGACTTCTCGTAATTCGTCCGTTTAGAATAGTTTCAGGACTTTCATTGAAAGAATAAACACACAAATATGAGGAAGATTTCTAGAACACCCTTCACATCTATTTGATATTTTGATACACATCATCAGTCAAGTTTTTAGCCGAAGATCATTAAAAAAAACAATCATTGATGATGAAAATTTCACGGTTTTCTTATTTTAATTTTGTGTTGAATCATATTTCCTAAGTTAATGATTGAATAAGCTTCAAGGCGAGTTCTACGACAATACGACTAGTATTCTATTAAAAAAAATAATCGCTTTACTTGTTGGCATATCATTTAGAAAAATGGCGCTAAATTTACATCACATCTTTAATTTTTTTTTTTTTTTAATATTATTTTTAATATCTGTCTATATTTCTGAGATGAGGTATTATGTACACTATTTACATTATTTGGACTATTACAGTAGTCTGAATGATGTAAATAGTGTACATAATACCTCATCTCAGAAATATAGACAGATACTAAAGGGCCAAAACGTTGTAATAAATATGGCGACAAATATGAGGGCAATAGTCCGAATAATGTAAATAGTGTAATATTAATATATTGACATGATGCTTTAAACCCGCTTGTTTGTTTAACGAGCTGTTCCCATGTTTTAATCAGGAACCTCAAGAGGATGAAAGAGAGTGACGCATTGCGCCTTGTCGGGCTAACGTTTACCGCTGACCTAACTTGAAAATATATATTGAATGAATCAGTCTTCTGCGAGAAAGTTGGTTCAATGTGACATGACAGACGCTATCTTACAAATTTATAAGTCGACCAGTCGTCCATACCTAGAACATTGCTGCCACATTTGGTTTGGTGCTTCTGCTATGTATTTAAAGATTCTTGGTAAAAATCCATTGAAGAATCTGCAATGTTATTAGTCCTGACATAGCATCACGGAATTGGTCCCTTTCCCACCGCCGTAAAGTAGCTTCCTTTTGTCTTTTCTGTAAATACTTTTATGGTAATTCTTCAGGCAAACCTTCCTCTTTGGGCGCCTCAGCTTTATGAATTTAAGCGTGCTTCTAAATTGGCAGCTAAGTCTCATCATTTTACAGTTAAAATAGCTAGATATAACTGCAAGTTCTATGCTAACAGTTTCTTCTCTCGCACTTCTCGCTTGTGGAACTCTTGTCCGGTTTCTTGCTTTCCCGTCAACTTTGTCCTTCAAAAATTTAAATGCAATGTCAATGTCCCCTTTTTTTCTTTTCCTTTTCCCATTTTCTTTTTTTCCTTTCTTTTTTTCGCCCCCAATTACTAATGACTTAGATTTCTGTCTTAATTCCTCTTCTTTTATTGTTCGCTCCTTAATAATCTTGTTCTTTTTTCTCATATTCTCTAACACGCAATAACCCATTGCGTCTTAGTGGCTTTATTGCTTTGCTTGGGGTCAAATGATAAAAAACACAGGTATAACAAAGACATTCTGTTTGAAATAAAAATTTTCAACTATATTCTTCCTCTAATTTTCTTGGATTGTCTTTTATGTCGCAGTCGCTCTTTCACAGATGTGCCGTCGCCTCCCTCTGTCTTTTCTACAAATACTTTCACGGTAACTGCTCCGACGAGCTACTATCGCTAGTTCCCAGACTGCATGAATTTAAGCGTGCTACTAACCTGGCATCACGGTTCCACCCTTTCACTGTCGAAGCAGTTAAATATAGCCGTCTCTTCTACTCCAATAGCTTCATGTCTCGCACCTCCTGTCTGTGGAATTCCCTTCCTATTACTTGTTTCCCTGATAGCTATAATCTCCAACTATTCAAATGTAATGTCAATTGTCATTTCCAGATGCCCTGAACTATCTCCTGCCCTTCTCTTCATCCTTTCCCCCATTACACCGCTTTACTCTCGCTCCCACTCTGTAAGCCCCTACGTACTAGTGGCATCCCGCCTTGCTTGGTGTGAAAAGCTTTAAAAAAATGCCTATCCACAACATGGGTGATCAAGGCTTTCCATATCTACCTATGTTTTCTTGCTCTAAATAATATATGGCCCTTTACCATTCATATCAATAAAGAAACACAAATATAAAAAAATCTACACATTCTGTTAAAAATAAAAATAAAAAAAAATCCTTGATAATGGCTAACATCACAGCCGAAAGCTCTCGGATATATAGAACATTCGAACAGCGTATAACACACTTTATGTTCAAAAATTAAACACTTATATGAACACAATAAAATCTGAATTTCTTCCTTTCATTTTTCTTTTTCCCCTTTTTTTCTTTTCCTTTTCCCATTTTCTTTTTTTCCTTTCTTTTTTTCGCCCCCAATTACTAATGACTTAGATTCCATTCCTTCTCCACATGTAAATTCTAGAATAACTTTTATGAAATTTTCCAAAGGGCAGAAGTATGTGATATTTGCTTCGATAACAGTATTTCTGAATAAAAGTTTTTAGTAACATTGTGATTCCCAACCTGATGAGACGTTTAAAAAAGGTTTTCCTTTTTATTTCTTTTTTTTTCTTTTTTTCTTTTTATTTTTCTTTTCTTTTTCTTTTTTTTTTTTTTTTTGACGTTGAAAAAAAATGTACAATTCTGTAGTAGTGGATATGTGCATGTTCTAAGATATATATATATATATATATCGTAATCATAACCATTGCATGCCCCCATCTGGATAAAGTTAATTCCAAAATATTCCCACGACGGGGATTATTTTTCCACAAGCATCTCTGTTTCAAATCTATCATTTTTTTTTTGTTTTGTTTTTTTGTTTTGTTTTTTTGTTTTGTTTTGTTTTTTGTTTTTTTCTTACAGTGTTTGATGCCCATTGGGCACTAATCAAGTCACCGTTTGCTCCATCTGATATCTTCTCTTCTCGCTACGTGTCCAGCCGACCGCCATTTTTGCCGTCTAACTACTATTGTGCTATTTTTTGCTTTCTTTGCCTTCTTATCCAAACTATGTTTCTCCCTGAGAGTTATCCCCGTAATACATCTCGAATTATTTTTTTTTATTTTTTTATTTTTTATTTTATTTTATTATATTTTATTATTTTTTTTTTTTTTTTTTTTTTTGGAGAAGGGGTCTTTTTGCTGTTTTGGGCATGCTTTTTCTTTCTTTTTTATTGTTTTACATTTTTTGCGTTTAGAGGGTTCTTTTTTATATAAAAGTTAAGTGAAAAGTGTCTCTTGGGATAAATTAATATCGCTCTGAGTGCAACCGATGCAAAACGCTTTGGGAACGTTAGACTCGGGGATTTCTTTAGGTGAAAAGCCTATTGGTTCTTTTGGACTTCTTTAACTCTTTGTGATAAAAGTAATGAATAGTTATCAAAGAGAAATGTGTATATTTAATAGCAATTTCTGGTTAACCACCATAGTTCCTCTCACTATTTTCTTTCGTTCGGGCCTTCTTTATGGTGCGTAAAAACTTCATGTCTATTCCTTTGTGTTGTTGCTTTTCAACCACAAGGGGCAGATAACTCAGATGAAACAAGTCAAAAGCAGATTAATGTGTAATAATTTCAATATTATGAATGAAGCATTAAATTAACAAAACCGTAAACGGTGCAGATTGAGAGATCTACAAGAAAATAGTGAAATGGTCGCAAATTTGGGAGGCTCAAACTCATCACACATTACTTATCCCTGTAGACTAGTTTAGCAAGAATTTCTTCAATGCTGTATTCCATAAGGTCATAGGCAATCTTAGCTTTCCACATATTTATTTTCTTTATTATCTGGCAATTGCCATGATTTCCTGTTAATTATAGTGATCTGGTTTGCCACTGCCTACTCCACGGTTTTCAATTCGGATTTTTCCTCAAAATCTTTCAGATTGATTGCCAACCAAAAGAATCCGGTAAACTCTTCGTAGCCGAAAGGCCAAGTCATGCCGGATCAAACGGTAGTCCTTCTTGTAAATGGCGACGCAGATTGAATCCTGTTGGAGAGAACATTTTTTTATTAAGTTTTCTCGGCTACATAGCTCTATAGACGAATTTTCTTTTAACCAACTTACACACAGACAGAGAGAAAAAAAAAACAATAACCAACTTGCCAAAAGTTGATTGTTTATTTATATCTATCTGTTTTTTTCTTACTGTGTTTGATATCCATTGGACACTAATCAAGCCATCTTTTGCTCCATCTGATATCTTCTCTTGTTACGTGTCCCATCGACCGCCATTTTTGTCGTCTTACTGCTACTGTTGTATTTCTTGCTTTCTTTGCTCTTTTATCCAAACCCATTTTATTCCTGGGAGTTATCCTTGTAATACATTTTTTGTTTTTTGTATTTTTTCGCATTCTTTTCTTTCTTTTACTGTCTAACATTTTATTGCATGTTTTAAATGATAGAAAATCTTGAAAAACGAAAGAAAGACACCTACCTACAAAATAAAGAAAAATACTCAACGCCTAAATTACATAGACAGAACTAAAAAAAAAAAAAAAAAAAAAAAAAGCGTCACAACGTTAACTGCTATCAAAGGGCAACCCGAGTCGCTACTCGAATTTCAAGATCTCACGATCTTCACACCGCTAGAACACAAATGAATAAAGACGGGGTCTGGCTTTATATACCCATGACCGTAACATGCCTACCTTAAAACATCACGGGGAAAAAATAAGACAAAATAATTTCATGTAAAAACCTATGGATACTATTAGGTTGGTGCAAAAATAATGACGGTTTTTGACGTATTTTTTAACGTCAAAAACCGTCATTATTTTTGCACCAACCTAATACAACCGACCACAGCCGGGTTCATAATGTCATTGTAAACCCCACGATCCTTAAATTAGCTGCATAGTATGTGCTCCAACAGGGCTACGTACGAGTTTTGAATTCAAAGTTCTCATTCTCTTAGACTGGTTGCCACTCAAGGCTGAAGAACATAGTTTACACTACTATTTACCTATAGTTGGAAGTTTTGAATACAGAGTTTCTATTCTCCTAGACTGGTTTCTGCTCAAGGCTGAAAAACCCAATTTGACCTACTATTTACACATAGAGGTTTTAAATTTAGAGTTGACATTCTACTAGACTGGTTGCCACTCAAGGCTAAAGAGCTTAGTTTGACCTATTATTTACCCATAGTTGGAGATTTTGTATTCAGTTTCCATTCTCCTAGACTGGTTACCACTCAAGGCTAAAGAACCCAGTTTACCCTACTATGTAGTCATATATGGAGGTTTTGAATTCAGTTTCTATTCTCCTAGACTGGTTTCCATTCAAGGCTTAAAAAACAGTTTACAGTACTTTTTACCCATAGTTGGAGGTTTTGAATTCAGATATATCTTTCTCCTAGACTGGTTGCCACTCATGGCTGAATAGCTCAATTTACCCTACTATTTACCCATATTTGGAGGGTTTGAATTCAGACATATCCTTCTCTTAGACTGGTTGCCACTCAAGGCAGAATATCCTAATTTGCCGTATTATTTACCCATAGTTAGATGATTTGAATTCAAAGTTTCCATTCTCCTATACTGGTTTCACTCAAGGCTGATGAACTCTGGTTGCACTATTATTTACCCATAGTTGGGGGTGTTGAATTCAGAGATGTTCTTCTCCTAGACTTGCTGCCACTCAATTCTGAAGAGCCCAATTTGCCCTACTATTTACTCATAGTTGGAGGTTTTGAATTCAGCGTTATTCTTCTTCTAGATCCAATGGGAGTGTGAAAGAATAAGAAAAACAGGAAACATTTATAAGGAGCGAGAACAATAAAAGACTAATCAAAAATACAGTAGATAACGATTGACATAGCATCTAAATGTTTGACGATTAAAGTTGGCTGGAAAGTATTGAACCAGAAGGGAGTTCCACAAGCGAGAAAAGAAACTGTTAGCTTGGACCTTACGGCTACACCTAACCAATTCAACTGCAAATTGATGAGACCTCACCGCCAATCTAGTACTGCGCTTAAATTCATCAAGTCTAGGCACCAAACCGAAGTTCGTCCGAACAACTACCATGAAAGTATTTATAGAAAAGGCACAGAGATGTACTTTACGACGATGGGAAAGTAACTGAAGCTGAGATGCCAGGTCAGGACCAATAATATTGCTGATTCTTCTTTAGATTTTATCAAGAATGTCTAAATATATAGTTGGAGCACCGAGCAATATGTGGCAGCAATATTCAAGGCATGGACGAATGACAGACTTATAAATATGGAAGATAAATTCTGGAGAGAAAAATTGTTTAGTACGACACTTTCTTATCAGCAGACGTAACAATGGATTCAAGATAATCTTTCCACTTCATGTCTACCAAGAATATTAGCTCGAGAAGACGCAATAACTCATACTGATTGGGGGGGGACGTATTTCGGTGGGGTGACATATTTGGGTGGGGGGACATATTTGTAAAAATTACTTGACGAATATAACGTAAGTGCGTTTTTTATATAATGTTTTAACTGCCCAGTAATCTTAAAAATTTAAGAAAATATTCTAAAGTAATCTAATGTTTTATTGAATTGTAGGTACTTTAAATTTACTAGATTTACCGCTCTTATTTTCTGATAATGTCGTGTATGGGCGTCCGTATTTACAAAAACTACCACGTTTATACACACACACACAAAAATTCAAAATTCCTTTTAAAATACTGGGGGTCGTTGAATTATAGTAAGCTTTTCCATTTATGATTAGCATATATAGATTTTATTTTAAAACAATATCACCTAACCGCTACAGTTTAATACAGAATTTACAAGGTGTAAATCTTTATAAGTTATTCTAATTAACATTTTTAAAAGATGAAAATAATTATTGTAAAAATTCATTATTCATCGAAAAAAGTTCTTAAGCCAACAGTGTCTAATATATCTTATTCATAAAAGCAATTAAATGCTTTTGTAATTAAATAATGTTTTAGTTTTATTGCTTTTTTATTTTACGATTCAGAGCAGAATTTATGTAAATGTGGGTCCTGTTTTACAAAAGAGATTGATGATTTAAATTCTCCAAGTACTTGTGCTTATAACTAATATAAAATTTAAGCCCTACAGAAATGAATTTCTCGAAGTTTCACAAAATTAAATAAGTGCAGAGTAACAGATGTAAATTATATTTTTATCAAGGTTTTCTAAAAATGAAACATTTCTAAAATAATTTCAATCATTTGGGAATAAGTCTTGAAACTTTTATTAAAACCTGACAGTAATTTGGTTTTTGCGAGAATTTTCAAATCAGTCTGCTTTTCACCATAAAAAAGATGCTAAAATTTACTAACCTAATTTATGGTCATCTGCTGAGGCAAAGTAAAAAAAAAACTAACCAAAATTTTAAAGGTTCTAAAAAGGATTAAAAATATAATTTAATAATAAAAAAATCCTGTGGTCTTTCCTCTTAAAAATAACGTAAAGATTTTTTTTATTAAGTTTCGGGCATATATATATATATATATATATATATATATATATATATATATATATATATAGGTTGCGATGGGCAAATTGTCGCCTTTTCTTAATTTCGCGCATGCGCTTTGTTTGTTTTTTATTTTATCGACTGCACAGTATACTAGGGTCAGTTGGGTACCGTCTATGAGAAAAAGAACATCATGACGCAATTCATTCTGCCAGAAATTTGGAAACGGCATGCTGTACTGATTGGCATTCGTGTCAGATGCTCCAATAGGAGTGTTTGGGTGTCAATCTGAGGATTTGGAAAGAGTTGGATGACTCTAATTGGGATTAAGAAGATGTTTGGAGTAATCACTAATGATGGGAACACTATGACTCCATTCATCTTCCCACAGGGTCTCAGACTCAACACGGAGGCCTACATCAAGTGCCTTGAGGAGGTAGTGCTGACCTGGGTCAAGATGGTGACTGCAGGAAGACCCTACGTTTCGCAACAGGACTCTGCACCATGCCACACAAGCAAGGGAACCCAGTCATAGCGGCCAGACAACTTCTGTGAGCACATCACGCCTTACATCTGGCCACCTAACTCCCCAGTTTAGAATCCCTTGATTATTAAGTGTGGGAGACGAACTTCTTTTAACCCCAAAGATGAACTGTTGGCAAAAATTATAGCAGCATTCACGAACTTAAACAAGGAGACCGTCCAGAGGAGTTACAGTAGATTCCGAAGTCGTCT
>OZ010614.1:34757038-34759538 GCA_963932145.1 Acanthosepion lycidas | reverse complement strand
GCTCATCCTGCTTGGTCTCACGCTGTCCGCTGACCTAAGATGGAACAAATACATTGAATCAATAGCTTCATCTACCGCAAGGAAAGTTGGTTCTCTCTGTCGCGGCAGAAAGTTTTTCACACCCGAGTCCTTCCTTCAAATCTATAAATCAACCATTTGCCCATGCATGGAATACTGCTACCATATATGATCTGGAGCCGCACTGTTCGTCTCAAGGTCCTCGAGAGAATCCAGAGACGGATATGCAATGTGGTTGGTCCTGGTCTGGCAGTCTCGCCTACAGTCACTTTTTAACAGACGTGCCGTTGATTCCCTCTGTCTTTTCTACAGGTACTTTCACGATAACTGCTCCGGTGAGCTATTTTCGCTAGTTCCCATACTGCATGAATTTAAGCGTGTTACTAAGTTTGGCATCTCAGTCCCACCCTTTCACCGTCGAAATAGTTAAATGTAGCCGTCTCTTCTACTCAAACAGCTTCATGTCTCGCACTTCCTATCTGTGAAACTCCCTTCCTCTTACTTTCTTCCCTGACTGTTATTGTCTTCAAATATTCAAATATAATGTCAATTGACATCTTCTGATGCCTTGATCTAATTCTCCGTCCTTCTCCTTATCCTTTCCTCAATCACGTCTCTTTACTCTTCCTCTCACTCTCCATGCGTGCTAGTGGCACTCCCGTCTTGCTTAGGGTGAAACGCTTAATACATATATATATATATATATATATATATATATATATATATATATATATATATATATGGAATAAAAATATTAATTAAAAGTGAAGATGTGTAAAAGTAAGTGAAGCCCCACATTTAATATTTGGTGGCTCCTCATTTTTTCCTATAATTTTAAAGGAGTTTCTGTCAGTAGTGAGCATCTGTTTTTAGCCATTCTTCTTGGCAAAACTCCTACAATTTCTCGATATAGTTTCTTGCATTTACTGGCTTCTCTAACTTTTTGTTATATAGGAATAAAAGTGTCTCTACCGACACTGGAGATTGAACATAGATCGCCAGAGAGCAAACACAGGCGATCCTATTTTGAATAAGTAGATCACGTGATTGCCAAGGAAACGCACAAATAGGAATTAGTGTGGCGTGTATACTGATCACTATTTCTACTCTATCCTCTATTACTATACGGACTGCTATTCTCTACTCTATTTACTATACTATTTTTCTATTCAGATCACTATATGGATTACTATTCAAGGGAGTATTATCAAGCAAGTACTATTAGTGTGAGATTATTCGAAGGCATCTGACACCAGTATTGTTCAACGGTGTTACTATAGTTGTATCTGCGATTACAAAGTCTCTACTACAAAGAGCATTACGAAAGTGACAACGAGTGTTCGTTGACATCACAAAACTTTTCAATTGGGTTTAGATCAGGACTTTGACTTGGCTATTCTAAAACTTCACATTTCTTTTTTCGAATTCATTCATTTCTGGATTTGCTGTGATGTTTCGGATCGTCGTCCTGTTTGAAGATCCAGTCCCGACCTAAACCCAACTTTCGAATCGAGGGCAAGATATTTTCGTTCAAAATTGATTGGTATCTTGCAGCGTTCATTGCATGTACCATCTGCGGCAAAGCACCACCAAATCATAATGCTGACTCCGCCATGTTTAACATTAGACACCAAATTCTTCTCTTCAAATGCCGTATTAGGGAGCTCGCCAGAAATAACGCCTATTGTTCCTCCCAATAAGCTCTAGTTTGGTCTCATCCGATCATAAAACGTTTTACCAGAATGTTTCTAGCCTATTAATATGAGTTTTGACATAGTTAAGACATGATTATTTCTGCTTTTTTCGTCAGTAGTGGCTTTTTCTAAACATTCTACTATGAAGACCGACATCGTTCAAATTTCATGTAGACGTATGCACATTGATTCCGACATTGGCCAGGGAGCCTTGAAGAACCGTAAAGGTCGGAGTAGAATTCGTCTGGGTTTGCCAAACTAGATGTCTACTTACTCTTGCAGTTATTTATCACGAACGGCCACCTCTTGATTGCGATGTCGTTGTAACAAAGGCTTTACATTTATAAATAATTCGTCACTCGATGGAGACGTGCATTCAAAATCGTTTTGATAATTTTTTGTGGCCTTCTACATCATTATAGGCTTCAACTAGGCGGGGTTTTTTTTTAAAGCTTCAGGAAGTTCTTTTGATCATGACATATTTATTTTTAATTTCATCTCTAACTGCACCCATTTGCATACACAATGAGTTATATTGTTTTACTGCAGCATACACAGTTTACCAAAAAATGAACGTGTGTCATTTAGACTTTTACACAGGCACAAAAAATTATTTGCATGTAAATCATAAATACAGAGGGAAAATGTTCGCTTACTTTTACACATCTTAATTTTAATTAATGTTTTTATTCCAGCTTGATAGAAAAATTTTGAAAGTGGTTGTAATCCGTTTAATAAAAGTTTTTCTTAATGAATATATAGCTTTACTAAGATTTGTTGATTATGTG
>OZ010614.1:34662038-34754538 GCA_963932145.1 Acanthosepion lycidas | reverse complement strand
GAGAATAATAAAAACGTATCGGCAATGTTTAACCTTTGTGCCCAGTGTGTCAAAAGAATGTTTTTACCCTGACACTGCTATTATTATATACAGTTTGACTCCCTCGGAAATAATTAACATTTTAATAAAACCCAAACATGAAAACTGATTTATACATTTCCTTTATTCTTTAGAACTGACATCAAAGACATTACACACTATTTATTTATTAGAGTCAATAAAAACATAGTTATTTATAAAATAGTAATAGATATTGCGTTGTAGTTGGTTTACTGTTATGGTCCAGGTTAGGACCAAGGAAGAACAACACGAACCCAAGAATAGAAATAACGAAGGTATATTACACGAAATAATAATACAAGATGTGGAAGGTGTTAGTATGACTGTCAGTCTGGTTTGGAGTGAACTACTATCGGCTCGATTCGATTCGGTATCTAGCCACTCGTCTGGGTTCCTCTCTGCTCAGAGGCTGAGAGTTCAACCGTCAAACCGAGAAGCTCGGCTTGATTCGGTATATAGCCACCCCACCACCACGAGTGTTACATGTGGCACAAGGCCGAGTTTAACGTGGGTTTCCCGAGCCCGTAGGCTCGGCCAAAAAAAGCCCGTAGAACCCGTATAAACGGGACCGGGTTGGTCAACCTCCCCGAACGAGAATCTGCCCGTCGGCGGAGCCTCGTCCGGGTTCCTCTCTGCTCAGAGGCAGAGAGTTCGACCGTCAAGCCGAGAAGCTCGGCTTGAATCAGTATCTAGCCACCCTCCCACGAGGGTTGCATATGGCACAAGGCCGAGTTTAACGTGGGTTTCCCGAGCCCGTAGGCTCGGCCAAAAAGTGCCCGTAGAACCCGTATAAACGGGACCGGGTTGGTCAACCTCCCCGAACGAGAATCTGCCCGTCGGCGGAGCCTCGTCCGGGTTCCTCTCTACTCAGAGGCAGAGAGTTCAACCGTCAAGCCGAGAAGCTCGGCTTGAATCGACCCTCTCTCTTGAGAGGCGTAGTATACATAGTGTTAGGAAGAGTTCATTCTCTAGTTATAGGTAAGGACCCATAACATTTACATACGCTGATAATTTTGTAATTTTCATAATTTTTTTTAATTAAAAGTTGTCTTTTTTTAAAATTTTTCTTTTATAAAAAAATAAACAATAATTATCGCAACCATTTTTCATTCATGTACTTTTTTAATGTTGTAAATAAAGAATGCCAATCGAGTCAAATTGTATATATTAATAGCAGTGTCAAGGGGATAACTTTCCTTTTGATACAGTTTTTTTTTTGGGGGGGGGTGACATGAAGGTTAAACATTATCAACATGTCTCTATTGTAATTGATAGCATTAACCTTCCCGATAATCAGTTGTAAAACATGAAAATACACACACAGAAACATTATGAACTTTTGACTGTTTCCTTTCTAATTTGATCCGCTATAGGCAGCAACAAGTACCTGGAAAAAATCAGGCATTGAAAAAAATAAGCAAACAAAAGGACTTATTTGCACTTTACAGATGTTTTAGAAAACTGTTATTAACAGGTTTATTATTAATAGGTTTATTATTAATAGGTAATCTTGTTCATCCTGAAATTTTTCGTTTGTTGATGACTTACTAAGAATTAATCCATTGAATTAATCAATTATAAGATTTTGTAGATTTATATATTTTTATACTTGAAAAAAATTGTTTAAATATAATTCGAAGAAGACAGAAATTCTGTTGAAATATTGTCAAACGCTGTTTTTATCTTTTCTTTATCTTTCCTTAAATTGCTCATAATATTTACTAATAGTAATCGGAGCTCTGAGCCTCATGGGAAAAGGAATATACACTTTTATTAACAATGTCCCAGGTAACATCAATATACAGGTTGCCAGAATATCGCCCTATTAGGCACATATATACTAAGAAAAGGGCTATCAGTTAAATGATAATTCCTCTATAGGGCCTAAGGATCATAATTTGGACACAGCTCTACGGGATACACAAATAATAATAATAATAATTTTTTATTGTTATTAAAGACCACAAACAAAAAAGGTGCCTCCTTATTGATATGGCAGTCCCTGCTGACTGCAATGTATCTTTGAAGATCTTCAAAAAGCTGTCAAAATACAAAGACCTTGAAATAGAAATCTCGAAAATGTGGCATATGGGAACATCAACAATCTAGGACTGGTTAGAAAAGATTGCAGTAGACTAATTGAAGGGATTCCTGGAAATCCATGCCTCAAGGAGATACAAAAAATTGTTCTGACAAGTACAGCCCACACTTTACGAAGGGCTTTATCTATGTAATTTTTTATTTATGTATTTTTTTTTTTTTTTTTTTTTGTCAGTGGAAAGTGTCATGATGCCATTTCTAACCTTAGGTTCCTGGGCGGAACCCGGAAAGAAATGTGTAAACGCCAGAAATCAAAGAAAATGAAAATAATAATAATATTAATAATAATAGTAATACAGAATATTTAGAATCTACCGACCTGTCGACCCTTAAAATGCATGAGGATAATTACGTATACAAATTACTACCTTCCCGCCCAGGAGGAATGAACATAATGACAAAAGAGTCCCATAAGATTTATACTAAGCTATTTGATGAATTCCTCTTAATAACTAATCAACTAATAGAAAATATCAAGATGAAAAGGATCACCATTATATTAAATGATTTACAGTTTCATGCCTTCACACGAGCGGAGTTTCATGCGTTTTGACGCGTTGATTACCAGTACAGCCGTTTTACAGTACAAAACAACATTTATACAAAGATTTATTATAATGTTTTGTAGATTTATATATTTTTAGACTTGAAAAAAAATGGTTTAAATATAATTTGAAGAAAAACAAACATTCTGTTGAAATATTGTTTAATATTGTCAAACACTGTATTTTTTTCTTTTCTTTATCTTTCCTTAAATTTCTTTCTTAAGTGCTGAAAAATATTCGAACAGTTACGTCAATCATTTTCTTTGCTTATTATTAATAGGCTTATTATTAATGGGCATGCTATTAATAGATTTATTATTAATAGGCTTATTATTAATGGGCATGCTATTAATAGATTTATTATTAATAGGCTTATTATTAATGGGCATGCTATTAATAGATTTATTATTAAGCTTATTATTAATGGGCATGCTATTAATAGATTTATTATTAATAGGCTTATTATTAATGGGCATGCTATTAATAGATTTATTATTAATAGGCTTATTATTAATGGGCATGCTATTAATAGATTTATTATTAATAGGCTTATTATTAATGGGCATGCTATTAATAGATTTATTATTAATAGGCTTATTATTAATGGGCATGCTATTAATAGATTTATTATTAATAGGCTTATGATTTGACCAGCACAGCTGGAGACGGATCTCCAACTGCAGACCAAGATACAGTATTTACTACTGTATTTATGTGAATGGTGACATACCCATTATCATCCGTAGGTATGTTACAACAACTAATAATACTATAAATATAAAATACTAAATGCTATAATTATATAAAATATTATATAAATTACTATAATTATATTAAAAACTATGGAGAGGCGTTAGAACATTTGTTATGGCTTTTGCCAGTTTGTGTGGAGGTCGCTCTCTATTCCCGAGATGATACGGTGCATCGAGATACCTGTTTTGTGGGGTTTAGGAAGAGCGTAAAGTTCTAGCATGATTTCTCTGCCTTTTTAATTAGTTTCATTATCTCCTTGTTAATTTTTTTTTGTGTCACTAATTATTCATTTCTTTATTCGTTTATGTCAGTATCGTTGAGTAAATGAGTTACTTTTTTCTACGTAGGCAGAAACGAAATGACGTTGACTTTACCAAAAGGTTTAATTCAAAGCATAATCACTTCTACTATAGAAAATACGTGGTCATACATTAAAGAAATCCACATCCCTCCCTCTGACAAATCATAGAACATCACCATAGAACACCCAAACTTTGCGGTCTCACTGAAACCCCAAAACAGGTATCCCGATGCGCCCCATCGTCTTATAAAAATAGACAGCACCACACACAAATTGGCGAAAGCCATAGCAAAAATTATAACTCCTCTCCTTGGAACAATTAGTCCGTCTTATATAAAAAAAAAATTTTTTTAAATTAAAAAAAAACTATAAAAATTATTTTTTAACTCTTTTAGATTATAAAAATAAAGATAAAACAGGAAATAAAGTAAATATATTTTAAAAAAAATATGATGCTTCAGTATCTGTCTATATTTCTGAGATGAGTTATTATGTACACTATTTACATTGTTCGGACTATCGTCCTCATCTTTATTGCCATATTTATCACAACGTTTCGGCCGTTGTACGCTCCAGCCTTCTTCAGGTAGTTGGAATGTCGAACTGAACCTTTTATTTCGCTTGCTGGGGTAGACTGTTCTAGTTCCACGCGCCATGTTTAATGGATGTCAGTTATCGGTTATCTCCTGTTAATTCCCCTCTCCAAGTTCTCCACCGCCATAACCAGATATTGAACTCACACTCTTTTGGGTCCTGTCACTGGATCTAACTAACGCCTTTATCTATTGTGCCATGTGTCCTTGACGACACACCTGAACCACCTGAAGAAGGCCGGAGCGTACAGTGGCCGAAACGTTATTATAAATATGGCAACAAAGATGAGGACAATAGTCCGAACAATAGTGAATATGATGCTTCTTGCAGCATTCAATACACAATGGAGATCCGTATTCTTTACACGAAGCAGCCACGAGTTTTCGCCTTTTTCCCTTCGAAAAATATACATGCGGATATGGTACTCTTTTGGGCTTGTTCTTTCTGCTTTGTTCGTAGGTAAATACTCCAGGAAATGATGACGCTACTGTATGAATCCTAAAAAATAGGAAATTCGTGAATCCGAAAAGAAGTCGAAGAAGGGGTAGGGGGCGAAGAAGAAGAAGAAGAAGAAGAAGAAGAAGAAGAAGAAGAAGAAGAAGAAGAAGAAGAAGAAGAAGAAGAGTTTTGAAAACACCTAATGTTCGACTGAAAAATATTTTTCAAAAAAACGACTTTCACATGCAGCGGCATAGATTAAACATGGAGGAAAAAACCGAATTAGATATGGAAGATGGGCTATTGAATAAAACATCAGGGTTGGTTACCAAATGTAATACACGTAAATAAATATCTACTGTGTCATCTAAGAACCTGTTATGGTTTCGAATTTGCTTCAACGGATTTCAGTTTTCTCTTTCTTTTTTTTTTCTTTTTTTTTTTTTTTCTCTCGGTTAATAATCAGACATTTTTACTTTGCGGGGGGAATCCTTTTTAATTTTACTTTTCGTGCAAGCGATGCTATTTCCACATTTTCCCCCGTGATTTGGGTGTATTATTATTTTTTTTTTAATCGATATCACCCCAATTAAGGCAGTAAAGCCACTAAGACACAAGGGGTTAAAGGGTGTGGAAGAATTAAGAACAGAAACATTAATAATGAGCTGAAAGAGAAAAGAGTAATCAGGACAGTAAACAGCAATTGACATTGCATTTAAATTTTTGCAGATTAATGATGACTGAAAAGCATGGAGCCGAAAGGGGGTTCCACAAGCAAGAAGTGTGAGAAAAGAAACTGTTAGCATAGAATTCATGGCTACATCTAGCCAGTTCAAGTGTAATTTGATGAGATCTCAATGCCAGTCTAGCACTATACATAAATTCAAAAAGTCTAGGTACCATAGCAAAGAACTCACCCAAACAATTACCATGAAAGAATTTATAGAAAAGATATAGAGAGGCAACATTACAGCAGTGGGTAAGTGACTGAAGCCACCAGATCAGGACTAATAATACTGCCGATTCTTTTTTGGATTTTATCAAGGAACTCAGAGTATATAGCAGGGTCACTAGACTATATGTGGCAGTAATATTCTAAAAATGGATATAGTCGGTTTGTATGATATGTTTTCCTTCTCCAGATTGTCTGAGGATCGCTTCATAGCGTGAAACTTCAAATCACTGGGAAGGTTTTTGTGTTTTAGGCTTTTTTAGATTGGATTCCAATTTTATGTTAGATATGTTTTCTTTACACTATTTACATTATTCGGACTATGGTCCCCATCTGTGTCGCCATATTTATTACAACGTTTCGGCCGTTGTACACTCCGGCCTTCTTCAGGTGGTTGGAATGTCGAGCTGAACCCTTTATTATCTGTCTATATTTCTGAGGTGAGGTATTATGTGCACTATTTACATTATTCAGACTATTGTCCTCATCTTTGTTGCCATATTTATTACAATTATCAGGACACATAGCACAGTGGATAAAGGCGTTAGTTAGATCCAGTGACAGAGTGTGAGTTCAATACCCGGTTAAAGCAGTGGAGAACTTGAAGAGAAGAATTAACAGGAGATAACTGATAACTGACATCCATTAAACATGGCACGTGGAAGTAGAACAGTCTACCCCAGCGAGCGAAATAAAGGGTTCAGTTTGACATTCCAACCACCTGATGAAGGCCGGAGCGTACAACGTTTGAGACATCGTAATAAATATGGCGACAAAGATGAGGACAATAGACCGAATAATGTAAATAGTGTACATAATACCTCATCTCAGAAATATAGATAGATACTAAAGGGCCGAAACCTTGCAATAAATATGGCGACAAAGATGAGGACAATAGTCCGAATAATGTAAATAGTGTACATAATACCTCATCTCAGAAATATAGACAGAGGTCTGTTTTCTTATTTTAAATTTCTATCACTTTGTATCTCATTAAATTGATGCAAGTTCATTTGTGCTCGTTGATCTGTGTGTGTGTGCGTGCACACGTGTGTGTTAGCGTGCTTACGTGTCTGTGTTTCTTTTTTCGTTTTGTTTTTCTATGGCGGCTTCGGTCCGGTTTCTTTTTAGCCTTTTGTTAATATCAGTTCAAGGGACCTCAGTAATTCTAGTTATTACGCACACACACACACACACACACACATATGTAAACATTTTTAATAGAGTACATCTGTAAAAGAACTGTATGAATAAAGACAAAAGGAAAACTTATCTTAGCCTTACACACACACATACACACACATATATGCATGTATGTATATAAAGATATAATAAGTTCATCTTAATTCCTATATGTGTACGCACTTGTACACAGCTGCAGTTTTTTCACCTATATTCGTGTGGCCACGAAGACACGCGAGATTAGCAAACGAGATTAACGCTTTCATGTGACCGTCAATGTGCCGAAGAGACGCGCCAAGAAAAAAAAAAGAAAACAAAAACTATGAAAGAAATTCGAAAAACAAAAAAGAGATAATCTTAACATCAAATAATAAGGATTAAGATTTGATACGCTTCGTCTGAATCAATTGAAGAATCATTTTATTATTAATCTATTCTTTTTGATCTTTTGGTCAATTCGTATATTTGTTTTTTTAAGACTCACGGATCCTGTGCAATTGACTGCACAACGATGTGTTTGAACGATCACCTGTTATTGTCTGGTTCAAATTAGATCCTGGGATTAGCGTTTAATAGTTGTTGATTAATTTCATCGCACCCACAGGGCCCATCATCATAATCATCATTTATTTGGACATGATTAGCAAGCTTGTCTCGCCAGATCAATTACGGCCGAGTAGTGAGTTCGATCCTCGCTGGGTGCCTCACACTTTCACCTGCTATTTACCCAGCTATGTGAAAATAGCAGGACACTGGGTTCTATAGCCTTGGATGGCAACTGGTCTAGGAGAAGGACAACTCTGAATTCAAAACATGTGGAGGATCGTTTGGGGACCTTGTGGCACATAGTGCACCAGGTCTCTGTATTCAGCCCTTCAAAAAGTGTGGATGGTTCTGCACAAAGCCTTCACCACTATAATCAAATCATATGTGTTGGTGTTTAGGTGTCGGTTTTCTAGGAACTGATCTGCTTGACCCTCATACGTCGAATACGACGGGAGAGTCCACTATATATATATATATATATATATATATATATATATATATATATATATATATATATATATATATTACATGAATCATTCATACAAAAAAAAAACAGATATAGAAGTTAATGATATAAATGGCGAGAATACATCTTCGCAAACAAATTTAATAAAGTACATTAACCCCGAACCTGTATATGAATGTTATGATCCCTGTTTATAAATTCCAGTTGCATAAGGTCTTTTTTTTGTTTTTTACAAGCTTTCATCTGTTCCTACAGATATCATCAGGTATGGAAATAGATTTGTTTTTGGTTTTTACTTCTCGGTAATAACAGGACAACGAAAATATAGATGTAATCCGAAAAATGTTTTTAAAAATGTGTTATTGTTAATTGTAAGAAATTTTTTTTTTTTTTTTTTTTTGGAGCGTGCGGTCGCAACGCTGAGATTGAATTTTTAAATTTTAAGATTGTGCGTTTTTGTACTAATATGGTAATAGGAGAATTCTTTCGTATTGGTAGATTTTTCAGTCAATGTGACATGAACTAAATTGTTCAATAAATACAGGAATGTCTCAGTTATTATCCGAAAGTTGCACGTCGGATCAGTTATTTTAATATCAAATGTGTGGTGGAGTTCTATTTATATTACATGAATCATTCATACAAAAACTAAAAAAGACCTTATGCAACTGGAATTTATAAACAGGGATCATATCATTCATATACAGGTTCTGGGTGTACTTTATTAAATTTGTTTGCGAAGATGTATTCTCGCCATTTAAATCATTAACTTCTATATCTGTTTTTTTATTTTGTATGAATGATTCATGTAATGTAAATTGAACTGCACCATATATTTGATATATATATATATATATTATTCTTTCTTTATCTTTACAAGAACCAGATCCGGTCTAATATAGAGTACTGTTGCCATACAGAGGCAGGAGCTGCCCAGTCTTCACTTTCGATCCTCGATAGAGTGCAAAAGCGTCTCCGCGTCCTTGTGGGTGACAAAATTATTTACCACTCACTACAACCCCTGTCTCACAGACGAGTCCTCACAAGCCACTCGCTGCTCTATAGCCATTTCCCTGAAGAGTGTTCAGATGAACTACTGTTGTAACCTAAAACAAAGCTTACTGAATGAGTCTAGAAGCGTGTCCGAGGACCTTTGGGTGACGAATTATTTTCTTCCCTACAGTCCCTTTCTTACAGACAAAACGTCTCAAGTCTCTCGCTGTCCTATCGCCATTTCTATGGAAAATCTTCAAAAGAACTACATTCCTTAGTTTCACCAGTTCTTTCCTTCTCGGATAAGACCCGCCATGCTACAGACATTGTAGCGAACAATCCTCATTCCATTCGTGTTCCATTGGTGAGACGTTAGTTCCATTCGGGAGCTTCTTCCCACGAACCGACTTCAAGTGGGTGTTTTCCCGATCACTACAATCTTAACCTCCTCAAGTCTAGGGTTAACCTTAATCTTCCCTATCTATCCGCATTAACTGTGCCTCTTACTCTGTAACCCTATACTTCAAGTGACTCCCTTGCCTTGTAAAGGGTGAACATCACTAAAAAACATATACTCGGAAAGACGGTACAAACATTTGTAGCCACTTACTTATTCATTTGTACCCCCTTACTTCTTAAAATAACAACCAGCATTCATATATATGATTGTTATTGCAATATTTTGCTAACGATGCGATAGGACAATTTCTACGGATATTTTATTAATCGTAGAACTCGCGAATCATTAACTGAGGAATTAAAATTCATCAGAAAATTCAAATAGCAAAACCGTGAAATTTTCACAGGTATTATTCTTTTTATTATTCTGCTTGTCCCTCCATTAGTTAGCACGACCGTTATGCTCTGCCAATACCTCATAAATAATGACCTATTCCGATTTGATTGCGTTGAAAGAGGGAAAAGACATATCAGAGACGCTACTCTGTTTCAGTTAGAGAAAGAAAGAAAGGCTCAAAGAAAAAGCGGGAAAAAAAGAACTGTTTTAAGTTTTATTTCAGTGAAAAGGAAAAATTATCAATTTGTCATATAGGACATAAATGAATGGATTCGTCCGTCTTAAATAAGCAGAGTTAAGCGGAGTTGAGGGGAGGTAGCTTTAGGTCATTTGCTAAGCGTACCTTCGTGTAGTAAACCATCGATTTCTTTAATTACCTACGAGTTTGTCTTCCTTATTTATTTCCCTCTGTTATCTCGAAAACAAGAGATACAAAACTCTCCTACCTATCTATCTATCTCAGTATGTTCATTATCTGTCTATCGATCTCAATATGTTCATTATCTACCTAATTCTGCTTCTTATCTCTCTCTATCTATCTATCTATCTATCTCTCTCTCTCTCTCTCTCTCTCTCTCTCTATATATATATATATATATATATATATATATATATATATATACAAAACTCTCCTATCTATCTATCTATCTATCTATCTATCTATGTTCATTATCTATCTATCTCAATATACAGTGACAACAATTACATATTTGTTACTCTCTGTCATTGATTCATGCCTTTCCAAAGGGTATTTGTGCGTAATTGAATCTAACGAACTGGCACAAATAGCCGAGGGAATGGGCATTTGTGTGAGTCTAGTACTGCGCTTAAATTCAAAAATATCTAGGTACCATAACGAAGAGCTCGTGCGAATGAATGTATTTATAAAAAAACAAAAAAACACAGGGAAGCTACGTAACGTCGGTGGGAAAGTGACTGAAGCCGAGATGCCAGGTCCGGACCAATAATATTGCTGGTCCTTCTTTGGATTTTATTGAAGCTCTAAATATGTATCGGGAGCACCGGACCATATATGGCAGCAATATTCTGATGAATTGTAGACTTATAGATATGTAAGTTAGATTCTGGCGGGAAAATTGTCTCACACGACACAGCAAACCAACTTGCTTAGTAGTTGATCTAGCAATGGATCCAATCTAGTCTTTCAGCCGTGAATGTTAACCCGAGAAGGTGCAATGAGTTCGTTTCCTGGAGGTTAGCATCAGTCATGCTGATGGAAGGCAGAAAGGGGTCACTCGGATGATTAATAGAGAGCGATTTTTTTAGAGACGTTAAAATTAACAATTCATTCCTTGTCCCAGTTAATATCGGACTGTAGGTCGTTTTTTGAGATCAGCCACCAATTTGATTTTATCGGACTGATCTGACTTAGTATCGAGACAGGGGTACTTGTACGCTTGTAAACTTTCAGGACCAACTTGCTACCTTTGTTGACTCACTGCCTCGTCTTTATTTCAAAACATTCTAAATTTACTGTTCCCCAATGTCTTATATATCCTGCTGTTTATATAGTTGGTTCTAATTTCATACATTTATATAGTTGGTCCTCGCAAACAACAGAAATATTATTTCGCCTCCGCACGGTATATGATATCGGTTACTGATAAAAAAAAAATATTTCTCGGTCGCTAATGAGGATTTGTTATTGGCGGCCACAATCTTAACAACGTAAAATGTGCAGATGACACAGTGTTGATGGGAGACATGGAAAGACAACCACAAAATGCCCCTACAGAGGATAATGCAGGAAAGCGAGAAGAAAGGATTAAACATCAACTGCAAGATAGAATGTCCAGCGTGCAAGTGCAGCCAGCGAACATTCTAGAAGACTGTATTACCTTTTTATCCCACAGTCCTCTTCTATTTAGTATCCCGAAAGTTCCGAGCAACACATTTTATTCGAACTCAAGTCAAAATGAAAAATGTTTGCAGATATTGGGTATTTGGTAAATATAACACCTCGTTCTCTTTCATTCCCAGCAATTCCTGACATCTTAGCAATAAGATTGTTGATATTTATTATATATTAGTAGGGCTTTTTAACTAAACCGAAGCACGAAGAGAAAGGTTTTAATGTCGGAATTTTCGGACATATATTTGGTGTTATAGTGGAACACACCTATTCTTTAATTAATAGTCTCTCCCACCTATAATAAGTAGGAGTAGTAATAGTAACGAGGAGTGACTCAGTTGGGTCGGTCTTAGCTCAGTCTGAAGTCGGACGACCGGCTGACCGGTTAAACCCTCTGCCTTCGGGCGGGGAGGAACCCGAACGAGGCTACGCCGAAGGGTGGAGTCTCTTTCGGGGAGGTAAACCGACCCTGAACCCGTTTATACGGGTTTTAAAAAGTCATATTTTTGGCCGAGCCCACGGGCTCGGTGATCCACGTTAAACCGGCCTTGTGCCACATGCTGCCCTCATGGGGGAGGGGTGACTGAATATCGCTCAGTGGGGTCGGTTAGTCAGTCAGTCGATGCCGGACGACCGTTAGTCTGATACTAAAGTATCAGCGACCACAAGTAGATTTCTTTGCGTCATTACCTATTATATCAAGTTCCTAACGTTTTGTACGTCGAACCTATTTTAGGACCGACTTAGTACAAATACAAGCCTCCACTGTGAAACCACTCCATAACATTTGGTAAATATAACACCGTTCTCTTTCATTCCCAGTAATTCTTTATATCTTAGTGGATTTATCGCTTTGCTTAAGTGCGATGAATTGATTAAATATATATATGGTGGGGGGGGGGGTAATAGGCTGGTTAATGAAATCTGAGGAATAAAACAACAACAAAATGATAACAATATTGGCAATAAGATTCTTGATATTTATTATATATTAGTAGGGCTTTTGACTAAACCGAAGCACGAAGAGAAAGGTTTTAATGTCGGAATTTTCGGACACGCCTATGTCCTTTTTCAACGAGAAGAGAAATGAACAAAGAAGTGGAACTCACCCTTCCGGGAAATTTTGTTTGTTTGTTTGTTTGTTTTCCTCATGTGTTGTATTACCATAAAAAATTTGATTTGGGTCTAGTAGTTTATCAGGATTAGGGTTATGTAAGGTTTGTGGAAATCCTAGTTTAATCCTTTAATACGTGATTCTATTTTGAAAATGTCTTTTGACTCCGATTTACGTCTTTCTTGTTGGGTCTTAAATGAAGACGTTAAAAGCACGCATGTTATCAATGCACGATGCTATTAATGCTGTGGCCTGGTTAGTTGAAGTGTACAGCGACAGCGAAAATGTTATTGTTGTCTTTGATGTTTATATATATAATGTAAATCTATTTAAACTTGGTTTGTAAAAAAACTTGGATATCACAATTTTCAAACAAAATGGCATCCGAGGAAAAAATTTGGAAAAAAAAAGAAAGAACCAGAAACCTCCGAACAGGGCGAAAATTTCGTCCAGTACCTTAAATTTCTGTTACAAAGAAAAAGAAACCCAGCGAGTAATGTTAAAACGAAGAGTGCTCAATACGCTAAGTAGAGCAAAGGTAAAATAAATAAATCCTAATGATTATCAGAATCTCATGTGTTGGAACCTAGGTAGGTAGTATCTGGCTCATTAGGATGTAATTATCATTATATATATATATATGTGTGTGTGTGTGTGCTAAAATTTCTCCTTGATTTCATCTTGGGAGATTATGTCTCATAGAACTGGGAGTTCTGTCAGGATTCATCATTGTTGGCAAGAATCTTAAGAATGTGATATGCAGACGGCAAATTATCGATAGTAGACACAGAAAAGAAACTGATGATAGTGAAAAGACTAAACATCAATTGCAAGAAGACAGAATGAATGGTTGTTAGCAAAAGGATGAGCCCATTGGGCAAATTGGAGATACCAAAATCAAACAAGCACAAAAAATTAAATATCTGAGAAGTATTCTAACAGAGAACGGAAAGTACGACACTGAAGTTCAAAGACGCATTGGGATAGCCAAAGATGCCTTCCAAAAGCTAAGCAGAGGATTAAGTGTTAAGAAACAAAGAAAACAGTACTGAACTGCTACGTGATATCTGTTCTCCTATATGCCAGTGAATACTGGACAATCTCCTCACAGATGAAGAAGAGACTTGAAGCAACAGAAACAAAGAAAAGAGTACTGAACTCTTACGTAATATCAGTCCTCCTATATGACAGTGAATACTGGACAATCTCCTCACAGATGAAGAAGAGACTTGAAGCAACAGAAACAAAGAAAAGAGTACTGAACTCTTACGTAATATCAGTCCTCCTATATGACAGTGAATGCTGGACAATCTCCTCAAAGATTAAGAAGAGACTTGAAGCAACAGAAACAAAGAAAAGAGTACTGAACTGTTACGTAATATCAGTCCTCCTATATGGCAGTGGATACTGGACAATCTCCTCACAGATGAAGAGACTTGAAGCAACAGAAACTAAGAAAAGAGTACTGAACTGCTACGTGATATCTGTTCTCCTATATGGCAGTGAATGCTGGACAATCTCCTCACAGATGAAGAAGAGACTTGAAGCAACAGAAACAAAGAAAAGAGTACTGAACTGCTACGTGATATCTGTTCTCCTATATGGCAGTGAATGCTGGACAATTACCCTCAAAGATTTAAGCAACAGAAATGTGATTCTACAAAGGATATTTACTTCTGAAAATAACAACTAGCATTCATATTTATAATTCTTATAATATTGCAATATTTTGTTAAAGTTGTCAAGCTCAAATATTGAACGATGCGATAGAGGAATTTCTACGGATGTTTATTGTCGTAGAACTCGCCGTGAACTTATTCAGTCATTAATTAAGAATTAAGATTCATCGGAATATTAAAATAGAAAAAACGTGGAATTTTCACGGATTAAAACTAACTATTATAATTGAAAGAGAGAGAGAAGAGCATGCCTACAAAGTGGCGCTGGGCTAAAATATACGAATCCCAATATGCCCATCAGGACACCTAGTTTGATAAGTTTATACCAGGCAGATACATCACAACCAAATAGGCATAATATGGTGAACGGTTTTGGTAAAAGTAGAGACATGGCCGTACATGTGGGACCCAGTTAGAAATACCTTAAAGTCGGGTAACCCAGCCTGATTGATGGCCTTCCCAAGTAACTAGATGTGACCAACAAATAGGCTTGGATTCCTCGTCATTCAAACTATATAAAAAAAAAACAACCCACTCGATACCCGACCATAATGCTCTCTAACTCCTCCCGCTTATAAACAGAGATATACAGTACGTCAAACCCTGAGGGACATGTCTAATTGGTTACGGTCAGGTGATTGACAAGCAGATCTGTGGTACTGAACAGAATATTTACTATACCTCAGCTTAATTCACAAAGACTAAACATGTTCATGTTAACACCCCGAATCAGGTTTAATTTCAATCATTTCACCCAAAAGAAGGCAATAAAGCCACAAAGACGCAATGTGTCACTGAGTGTTAGATAATATGAAGAAAAACTACTATTAAGGAGACAGGGCAATAAAAGAGTAATAATTACGAAGACAGAACATAACGATTAATATTGCATTTGAATTTTTGAAGATCAAAGTTGACTGAGGAAGCAATAAGCGAAAAGAGAGTTCCACAGGTGAGAAGTGCGATAGAAGAAACTGTTAATATAAAACTTACGGTTACATATACTTGTTGCCTGTTTAACAATTCCAAGCCATTATCTATTACACCATCCGTACATCCAAGCTTACAGCACCTGGTATTCTCAAGTGGTGACCTATCTAGGTATTGACCAGGCTCGACCTTGCTTAACTTCGGTGATCGTACGAGATGTGGCCGAATGCCGCAAGAAAAAAGTATGAACAAGATAGAATATAAATCGTTTGTACAATCCCCAATCTAAAGCTATTTTTGCTTTGTCGTAGCTACTTTTGCATTCTTTTTTAGAGGTCTTCTCGGATTCGCTGATGATGTAGTTCATTGCCATTATTTTTGGCATTAAAGAACAATAAAAACGCAAAAGAAGACATCTGAGAAAAAAAAAGAAAAAAGTCAATCATGGAACAGAAGATACAATATTTCTGCTCTGTTGTTTTGTGCCTTGCATGCCGTCTCAGCCATCTTGCCGCATGCACTTAACATTTCGTTCATAACCATTATTATTGTTAGAAGTCGTAGTAGTTTTATGAAATGAAAGCACTATAGGCAAATAATGTATAACGTTAATAATCCTCTATGCGTTCTCGACACAGCTTGTATTTACACTTTTTTGGAGGGAATGAACAACCGTTAGTTAAGCTAAATGGCCTAACAGGCATGTCTACACTTCTTGTTTTAGATCCGATTTTTATTGCCCTTTTTACCTAGGTTTTCTCTGCCAGTTCAGCTACACGTCTTCACAGACAAGTCTTCGTTTTCTTGTTTACGATAATAAAATCCGATTTTTCTTCCCTTTTTTTTTTTACCTAGGTTTTCTCTGCCAGTTCAGCTACACGTCTTCACAGACAAGTCTTCGTTTTCTTGTTTACGATAATAAAATCCGATTTTTCTTCCTTTTTTTACCTAGGTTTTCTCTGCCAGTTCAGCTACACGTCTTCACAGACAAGTCTTCGTTTTCTTGTTTACGATAATAAAATCCGATTTTTCTTCCCTTTTTTTTTATCTAGGTTTCCTCTGCCAGTTCAGCTACACATCCTCACAGACAAGTCTTCGTTTCCTTGTTTACGATAATAAAATCCGATTTTTCTTCCCTTTTTTTACCTAGGTTTTCTCTGCCAGTTCAGCTACACATCCTCACAGACAAGTCTTCGTTTTCTTGTTTACGATAATAAAATCCGATTTTTCTTCCCTTTTTTTTACCTAGGTTTTCTCTGTCAGTTCAGCTACACATCCTCACAAGCAAGTCTCCATTTCCTTGTTTACGATGATCCTATTTTTACACCCCTTTTTACTTAGGTTTTCTCTGTCAGTTTAGCTACAAATCCTCACAGGCAAGTCTTCATTTTCTTCTTTAAATAAGCTATTTTTTCTGTTTTTATCTTTATTTATTTTCTGAGTGGATGTTGTGGTCTATCTAACTGTGAAAGTCACGGAATATTTTATACCTATTATTTTCTATGGTTCGTGTTCATATCTTCTGTTTATATGACCAATCCTAAATTGTTTATAATTCTGAAAATATCTCCGCACCTACCCTTTCGTGGCTATTGTTTGCTTGTTTTTCTGACCCAAATAGTTGCATTGAATTATTACGTAATATACAGTCTGAACACTAAGTTCTTTGCTTACCCGGAGTACGCCAAGACTTTCGTTTGATATTGAACTTCGATAATGACTCGAGTCTTCATCTAATACTCAAACGACAGCACTGCCGAAAACAGCCGAAAAAAAAGGCCGAAAATTCCGATGTATAGAGGTGATTCGTTTTAGTTCAATCTCCAGCGACAGCTAACAGAAACTTAATATCGTGATTTTCTAAGTAAAGCTTAGATGTGGCACAAGGACAAAATATAGGACATTCAGTGAAGATCGAACTCAATATCCTATCGTAATTGATCGAGCAAGACAAGCTTGCTAACCATTAGACATTGTCGAAGTGCCCACAAACATCTAATATAAATGTGCAAAGATATGAAAACATTTTTAAAGCCTTGTTTGAACTGTTGAAAACATTATTTCTCTTCTGTTGTGTGCATTAAGCAGACAAGCCGTCGCTCAATTTCTAGCGATAGATAACAAACACCTGACGTGAACGCAGAGATACATGAAAACACGAAAATGAAATTCAGCCGATCAATTCTCCAGCCTTCTTTAAATGTAACATCCTTACAAGAAGAAAAGTAATTTATTTTTTCTGTCTCCTTTCTCTTTCTTTTTATTTTTTTAAAGAAACAACTTTTCTTACACTATTTACATTATTCGGATATATAGTCCTCATCTTTGTCGCCATATTTATTACAACGTTTCAGCCGTTGTACGCTCCGGCCTTCTTCAGGTGGTTTAAATGTCGAACTGAGCCCTTTATTTCGCTCACTGGGGTAGACTGTTCTAGTTTTATGTGCCATGTTCAATGGATGTCAGTTATCAGTTATCTCCTGTTAATTCCCCACTCCAAGTTCTTCACTGCCTTAGCCGGGTATTGAACTCACATTCTTTGGGTCCTGTCACTGGAGCTAACTAACGCTTTTATCCATTGTGCCATGTGTCCTTGTCGAAACGTTGTAATAAATATGGCGACAAAGATGAGGACAATAGTCCGAATAATGTAAATAGTGTACATAATACCTCATCTCAGAAATATAGACAAACACTTTTCTTTACTAAATGTATGCACAACTGTTGAAGGCCGTAGAATAAATCGACCGAAGTGGTGTGATAACCAAACAATAAAAAGACACCCAACCAACAAAAAACAATTGAGTTCATCTGTACAGCCAACGATTAGAATGATAATGTTTCGTCTCAAGAATGTTTCCTATCGTCCGGTTCAGACTCCTCCACCACCTTTTGAACAGGATTAGAGGTCTATTCCTTGTTTACTGTTTAGGACTAGGTTTCCGGTTCCTTTTAAAATCTACTTCAATTCTCTACTTTTAACGCCTGCAGAATTCATTTCACCGCGACACGAATGAGTTCGAACTTTTAATGTCGATAATTCCAAAACGGTAGATTTTTATTAATTTTTTTTTTCTTTTTTTGTTATTTTCGAATTAAGCTTGTACATTTACACCAAAATAGAACCATGCGGGAAATTTTTATTAGAAACTAAGCGCGGGGCTTGAACTGCAAATTACCCATTTGAGGTTCCGAATTGAAATTACTTCTGCCACGCCGTCTAAACGCTGAAATTTTATTAACTGTTTATTTACTTTCTTCCCTCAATAGGAGTAGATAGGTTTGCCTATCGTCCTGTTCCCACTATTCCCCAGTCTTTTGAACAGTTAGTCGGGGTTCATCCCGTGTTTACTGTTTAAGATTGGGCTTCCAGTTTCTTCAAAAGTTTTTTTTTTCCTTCTAGTAGTCCCTTTTCGTTTTAGTGACATTGTCGCCTTGTTTAGGAGGAAATTATTTTTTTTTTTTACTGTGCAAATATATTTTCTTATAATGCCTTTTTAGAATTCCATGCTTTGACTCCTGTTTTGTTGTTCTCTATTTGCCCATAGTGAGACCCTAACAGGTTCTACCACCCTAGGTCGGGGCGGACCTGAGAACAACAGCAATTAAGAGGTAATTCCACGCTCCTCAAAATCTCACGACCTTGCTTGCTTTTTCCAACTTCTTTAGCAATAGATCGGATATATAAAGTTCATGTGGTCTTAGAAAAAACTTTGAATTTTATTTCCAATGCCATGTCTCTTTTAAAATGTAGGCGATCATGGTTCTCCTCAACTTCTTTTTTTTTCTTTTAACGTCAGTGCTATATAGCTATTGGTAAATAGCAGGACAGATTGGGTTCCATAACCTTGGGTGGCAACATTTCTAGGAAATGGAAAAACTCTGAACTCATAACCGGCCTAGAGGAGGTTGGGCTCCGTCAGGCTACCTTACCTAAGAAACACCACTTTTACTGCGGCTGCAGTACATATAGCGCCCCTACGACCCTAATGGGCCACGGGATTTGAGATCGTCATGTATAGACAAGTTTTATTAGCTTCATTCTGACCTGTTTACCACGTTGACTCCCAGAGGTCAATTACGAAATCTGACTTCAAATGCCAACTAGTTTGGATACTGAACACTTCTGTTGTTTTTTTTTTAAATGCTCCGTTTGGCTGTTATATTTTGAATAATTTTCCCCATAAAAAGCCCTTTTTTGAGTTGGCAATAGGATTTTCATTTTCTCTCTAACTTACACACTCATTTTCTGTCATTACTCTGAGGTAGAGTAATGGATAGAGGATCAGATTGAGAAATCGGAGAGCCGAGTTCAAATTCTAGTCAAGTTCATTATATTCTCTTACGTGCTAATACCCTTGGGAAAGGTATGAATCCATCTCTTCTCCCCCCAGCTAGGAAAGACTGGGGCCTATAGTCTTTTCTTCTAGAAGGACAACTCTGAATTTAAAACCTGCGGAAGGTCGTTTGGGGACCGTGTGACATACTGTGCACCAAGTCTATATATTCGGCTATTCCAAAAAGTGAGATTGTTTCTGCACAAACTTTCGTCGCCATAATCAAATGACATGTGCGGATAGTCTTGCTGTAAGTTCTAAGAAATGAGCTGCTTAAACTTCATACATCGAAAATGACGTAACCGTCCAGTATATAATTTGGAGCGACTAGAAGACTCTTAAAGAGTAGTTTAAAGAGTAGTACTGTTATACAATGGCCCAGTGGATAAAAGTATTGGTTGAAGTAATCCAGTGACTTGACCCAAAGAGTTGTGAGTTCAATCTATATCTAACGAGAATAGAGGAGAACAAAAATTTGGAGAGTTGAGTTACTAAAAGTGAAATAATAAATATCTAGAAAATGCATGGCACGTGGAACTAGAACAATTTACCCCTGTGGACAAAATAAAGGTTTCGGTTTCAAAATCCCAACAAATATCACCTGAAGAAGGTCGTAGCGTACAACGGCCGAAACGTCGTGAATATGACAATAAAGATGAAGACATTAGTCCGAACAATGTAAAAAGTGTAAACCACATGTATATTTCAACAAATCTTTCGTTGCTAACTAACCTATACACAGAGAACGATTTCTACAGCCTTTATATATTATTAGGTTGGTGCAAAAATAATGACGTAATAATGTCGTTTTTTGACGGATTTTTTAACGTCTAAAAACGACATTATTACGTCATTATTTTTGCACCAACCTAATATTTTTTTTAAATATATTCGGACCCTTAAAAATGCAGGGGTGGTCCTTTTGAACTTGCAAAGCAATTCTCTTTTTACATCTTTTTTATTTACTGCGTAATTTGTATGAATCGTAAATAATTTTTTTCAACCTTATACTTTGCACACGCGGTCTTCCATTTCGCCATTCCTTTCTGTTTTTGTTATTATCCGTATATTTTACAAAAGTATTCGTAATTTGCAATCTCGGTTTCATGATTTGCTCAAAGCTTCCTTTATTTTCGTTCTAAAAGAGCAAAAATATGAATCTTCGGGGACGTGTCATATTCAGTAATGTCAGTAAGTGCCAGCTTTGTTTATTTTTTATTTTGTTTTTTAATCATTTCATTCCCCCCAAGCAAGGCAATAAAGTCACTAAGACAAAGGGGGGGGGGTGTTAGTGTGTGCGAGAAAATATAAGAAAAACATTATTAAGGAGCAAGAACAAGAAAAGAACAAGAATTAAAAAAGCTGAAAGTAACGATTAACATTTCATATTTTGAAGATCAAATTAAAAAAAAAAATGTTTGAATGTTTTATATTTTTTTTTTTTTTTTCTGCTTCCCTTTGTAATTCTGAACTCAAGGAAAGATGACACGTTTTATCGAAGTTCCCCCAAAAATTAACGGATTTTAAGTTTAACTGAGAAACGTAAATATTGCACAAAAGTATTAGGTTGGTGCAAAAATAATGTCGTTTTCTCACATATGTTACTATGTGAGAAAACGACATTATTTTTGCACCAACCTAATGATATAATAATCTTATATATAAAGTAAAGTGTATGCATGCGTGTTTGTGTCCAAGCAACTCTTCCACTTCCACTCCCACTGGTCCGATTTCAATGATTCATAGCTCATTCAAAAGCCCTAGAAAAGTTATGCGCGGGGAACGATTTTCGTTGAGCTCAAATTCAGTGTTTCCAGATTATTCTCGGTTAAAATAGATATTAATATATTATACTAACCATTATGATTGATTTCATAGATCTAAGGAAGTAAATCTTATTTTCCTTTTGTATCCAAAATTGTAGTGCACGTTTTATTATAAACTATTTTAAAAGCCACCCTGTCCGGCAGCATTTAAGCTAGCTCTTGTGGAGGATTTTTGGTTTTGGCCATCATCACAATAGCTAGGGAGGAGTAGTTGCAATAGGCATCAATAAACTACAGAAGAACTTAAAATTGATCGCTGCATTTAAGTATTGAATTAATGCTTAAGGTTACCTTTTAAAAGTTCAACGATAATTCTTCTGCTGCCAATTAATTTAAAGACAGTTTGATGTACGTAGGTTCTTATTTTTATTTCACGGGTGGCAGAACAGGGGACAATTTGTAAGATCAAATTAATAAAGTGTAAAGATGTGAAAATAGAAATTAGAATTAGTTATACATTCCACATTCGAAGAGTTAGAGGCACATAATAGCTAATTAAGTAAAACCTATTATTAAATCTATTAGGTTGGTGCAAAAATAGTGACGTAATAATGTCGTTTTTTGACGTATTTTTAACGTCAAAAAACGACATTATTACGTCATTATTTTTGCACCAACCTAATATATGAATAAATGTGAAATTCGAGCACAATTAGGAGTTGGGCTCCATCAGGCTATCATGCTCAGGAAAGATCACTACTACATTTGGTTCTCGAAAAACTTGACGAATTTGTCTTGTGATCCTGGGTAAGAGGATATTTATTTCAAAAGCGTTTTTTTCTTTTTCTTTCTTTATTTATTTTTGATAACATCGGTATGGTTGAATCGGAATGGATTATAGACGTCTTCGATCCTGTTTTAAGAATCATTCAAAATATCCTCCCTTTTAAACTTCTCTTAAGAATCAGCCGAAAATGTCTCCCTTTTCAAACTCCTTTTAAGAATCACCCGAAAATGTCTTCCTTTTTAAACTCCTTTTAAGAATCACCTGAAAATGTCTTCCTTTTCAAATTCCCTTTGAGAATCTTTCGAAAATGTCTTCCTTTTTAAACTCCTTTTAAGAATCACCCGAAAATGTCTTCCTTTTCAAATTCCTTTTAAGAATCACCCGAAAATGCCTTCCTTTTCTAATTCCTTTTAAGAATCACCCGAAAATGCCTTCCTTTTCAAACTCCTTTTAAGAAACACTCGAAAATGTCTTTTTTTATCTCTTTTTAAGAATCATTCAGACATGTTCTCTATTTCAAACTTCTTTTCATACAGCCAGATGTAGAGCCATTTTGTGAGCAGGTTGGATGATCACTGCTCTTCAACGCCAAATTCTTCACAGTATCCATCATCTTTAAAGCCCTCTGAGCAAGTGCATTTCCGGCAAAAGAACATCCTTCTCAAAGTTTCCCTCGCCATTTTCTTTGATTGCACTCTTTAACAGCACAGCAAGTTACAGTCTTTTTCTCTATTAATCGTTTGACATAGTCAATCTTCAAAATAAAACCTGTTGTTATGATATATACTGCTGACTTAGTTACATTTGGTTCTCGAAAAACTTGAAAAAAACGATTCTCGCCCTTGCATGAACTGTTGTTTGTTCGCCAGATCATAATGGTGTAATCATGCTTCATCAACAGTCACCTCCAAACATTGGCAAATAGTCTGGGCTCTATAGTCATGGTTGGAAACCAGACTAGGAGAAGAACAACTCTGAATCCGGGAGTCCCTAAGATGACCCGATGTAATGTCCAATTTTGTTCTAGCAATTCCTGCTACAATGCCAAGCTGTACTGAGCTCTACCTTTCCCTAGGACAACGTCGGTGGTGTAGAGAGGGAAGACGTGCTGCACGAGCCACCGCCGATCTCTAACTAAAAATAAAACCCTAACCAGGCCTGCGCTCTGCAAAGGACATAACGCTTCGAGCGCAGAGGCCTATGGATGCCATACAACAATCACGGTTAAAAAAAAAAGATTTATCCGTAAATCACTGTTCATCATGAAAACACTCCAACGAGTGCACAGGATCGCCTCGTTAGTGATGTTATGACTTGGAGTCATGACAAGTTTTGGGTCTTGCAACATCATAGTTGTTCGCCCAAGAGACCCTACAGAAAAATTACTATTCCGGTAGGCGATCCTGAAGCAAAAAATTCGCCAAGCACGCAACAAATGGACACATTAAGTAACTGCCACTGCTGATATTGAAATTACAAGCGACCAATCATTAATGACTTACGTCACTTACTCCTCAGCCAAGACGATTCAAAAAAGAACAGACAGCATGCTCGTCATTTTTTTTCTCCATCTTATGTCCACCACGCGGAAAGACTCACATTCTCAACGAACAGTTTGACATACCAGGTAATTAATGTCAACAAAAGTTTCCTTTCATATGAAGCGTTGCTTAAAAAAAAAATCGAACACATTCGTTGGTCTTAGGAATTATGATCAGAAACGTTTCTTGCTTTCTTTTCCCTTCACCGCCATTTCTTCTTGCCTGAAAATTATGTAAAATAAACATTGTATTGTCTACGTGACATCGTGTCTGGTCAGCATTCAAATATTTTGAGACACACTTGGGTGACACCTTCTGCCTAGCGAAGTTCCTTTTCAATCATTTCACCCCCAAGCAAGCCAATAAAGCCAGTAAGATGCAAGTGTTTTGTTTGTTTGCTTAACAACATATCAACTCCTTATGGGTCATTTCATGCCGAAATTTAATTTTCTTGGGAGCTTTGTTATTTTTTGTTTTTACTATGAAAATGTATTTTTATACTTCCATAGTCTTTTGGCCACATTTTGGGTGTTAACTATTTCCCCATAGTTGAGACCCTAACAGATGCTAGCACAATCGGGTTAGGGTGCACCTGGAAACAACAGCGATTAAGAAGTGGTTACATGCTCCTTGAAACCTCCTCATCAGAGGCGTTGCGGCCGGATGTAGTTTATCGTCATACCCAGGGCGCTAGTAGAATCTAACAGATACTTATGACCGAATGTTTGCATCATAGACTCATAGATTTCCTGTGGAACATTCATCTGCAAGAAAACTTTTAATGACGGCTTGGATTCTATTCTTTCCTCTGATATGCTTCCGTCAAGAACCTAAAAAAATAAGTGACCGAATCTTGCAAACTGGCACTTTACAATATAAAGAAGCACTTTTTAATGCTTTGATTTTAGGAAACGAGTCGGGCTGAGAACTTTTCAGCAGTACTCTGTGTGTGTATATATATATATATATATATACATATGTGTGTGTGTGTGATAGAAATTAGGAGGATTTGAGATAATTATAATTCATCGGGCCTAGAAGTTAACTCAACAGAAAGTACAAAGCACTGGACGGCCGTTTCGTCCTATATTTGGGACTCATCAGCAGTGCGCATCCACTACTGAGAATTGAAACCCGGACAGTTACGTTTTCAGGCCAATGTCATTCCAACTGTGCCAACGGGCCTCGGTGACGAAGCGGTAGTGAATCAGACTCGATATAGCGCCGTTCAATAGCATATTCCGTGGTGGAACTCATCCGAGTATCTCTTTTACCCATAGGACACTGCCCCCACAAGCCACGATTACTATCCCCAAGGCGCTCCATCCAGAGCATGAGAAGCCGGTTCAAACAAACAGAAATTAAGAGTATATATATATATATATATATATATATATATATATATATATATATATATATGTACAGTACATAGCTCAATATATATATATATATATATATATATATATATATATATATATATATTCTCAGATGGAGTGCATCTGTAGAAGAAACAAAATAAATATAGACAAGAGGAAAAACTCTACTTAGCCGAGGCGTTTCGCCCTCTGAGGGACTTTATCTATGCAATGTAGGATTTATTGTAAATCCTACATAAATCCTTGATTGCAGATAATGAAACACGCCGGCTAAGTATAATCTTTCCTCTTGTCTCTTTTTATTCATATATATATATATATATATATATATATATATATTGCAAAACAATAAACAATGTTTTCGTTTTTAGCTACATTTTTTTTTTTTTTTTGCTTGTATGCAAGAGAATACACTATTGGAATTTTGGTGATAAGGCACTTCCAAACATGCCTCTGGTCATTTTCAAATCCAAGTTTATGTAGACGTTTCACCTTTCCAATATTCTAATACATTGTTACGGCCAGACGTGTCCCTTTCTATAACCACAAAGGCAGCATCTACATCCAAAGTTGCGGCGAGCCAATGGGATCACCACTGAAGCCTACATTCTCGAAACACTTAATATCTCACTTATAAAAGACTGTATCCAAAAAAAACTTCGCTAAACCTACCATATACGCCGGTTACAAAGGCATTTTCTTTCTCTACGAAATATTAGGTTGGTGCAAAAAATAATGACGTAATAATGTCGTTTTTTGACGTATTTTTTAACGTCAAAAAACGACATTATTACGTCATTATTTTTGCATCAACCTAATAAAAAAGAAATCAAATGCGCATTCAAAAACAATTGCAATCAGTCCTTCATCCCACTTAACAAACTTAGTATCAAAAATAGAAATTCTTAGACGTCATGGTTGATACAAATAACCGCACCTTCATAAACAGATAGATAGATAGATAGATAGATAGATAGATAGATAGATAGATAGATAGATAGATGTTGGTACTCGTTTGGAAAAACCTCGGATAGCTCAACTTGCAGTAGAATCGGTACCCGAGGAAAAATGGGGAATAAAAAAAGAAAGAATCAAGAACATTAAAACAAGGGGAATACAATCGCCCAGTGTTCAAGTTCCAAGTCCAAAGAAAAAAAAACAAAACAAGTAAAAAGACAACTACGTAAAGTGCTCAATACACTAAGTAGAGCAAGACCTAAGATAATCCTATACAGCCAGGCAAACCTACCTAGATTTCACCTAAACGGATCTTCAGGCTAATCCTGGCTTACCCTGAAGATCCGTTTAGGTGAAATCTAGGTAGGTTTGCCTGGCTGTATAGGATTATCTTATATATATATATATATATATATATATATATATATATATATATATAATTATTTATTTAAAAATATGATTCCAACTCGCTACATAAGAGGTCTCATGTTTCATGTGAAACATGAGACCTCTTATGTAGCGAGTTGGAATCATATTTTTAAATAAATAATTATATTTATGCTCTACTTTCGTATCGAGCACTACTTTTTAAAAATAATTACAAAAATACTAAGGAACTTTGGATTATTTACCAAACCAGTTTCTTTCCTATTTTCTACAATATTTTCACATATATATATATATATATATATATATATATATATATATATATATATATGTACACTTCTCTCTTCTCACACACAATTCTACATTATACCTAGGATTTAACTAATAGTTTAAATAGTTGTTTTTTTTATATATATTTAGATATTTCCATAAATTACTTATGTTTGCATGTGTGTTTACATTGTAAAATTTAAAAATTGTACAGTACATAACCTTAACGTTTTTTCACTTCACAAGTAAAAATTTAAATTTCAGATGAGCACAACCATTTTGTGTTAGAAAAATGAACACAACACTATTTTCTCTTATAAAATTCAAGACCCTGATGATGAAAGTACTCAGAATAAAATGACTATACCTCAACATGGTAATTTTCTTTCTTCCTTTAATAAGGGTACTAAGAAACCTGTCCGTAATTATGAGAAGATCTTATTTTAAAAAAACTACAGAAAAATTGTCTAAATTATTCAATGAGACATGTCTTAATGAATACATGCCGCAAGATATGCATAATTTAAATATATACGTATATATACACATCCTGGTTATTCTAAATGCCAAATATAATTTTTTAAATTAAAAGACTGTAATCCCAGTATAACATATACCTGCGCCAACATTACGATAAACAGATATATTTTTAAAATTTAAATTACGTAACGGCCAATCTCTACTCAGCACCTGATGATTGCATTGTGCATGAAACTCGGGCTATCGGTGAGGGATAATATGTATATTTATTAATATATATACCTAATAGCTCTGTTGTATTACATCGAGCACTGTTTTATTAACACCAGCAATATATTATAATTATATATATATATACTCTTCTCATACTGGATTCTACGAACTTGATAATGTCAAACACTCGCAAACAATAGCTTGGTTGTTGTTGCTTAGCGGCATATCGACACCTCCAGGGGTTATTTAATGTCAAAATCTAAATATTTTTGTACACAATTTTTATTTCATTCTTGGAGATAATAATGGTTTAGAGATACAAATCTTATTAATTAACCCATAGTTGGGGGAAATGAAGTGGATTTCCCAAGGCTATTTACACGTAATTAATACAATGAAACCGAATTAAATTGGAACTCGACTCTCCGGTTAACAATTCCGAGCCAATATCCATTACACAACCCACACATCCAAGCTTACTATTCCGAAGCGGTCGCCCAACTAGGTAGTGACCAGCCTCGATGTTGCTTAACTTCAGTGATCGTACAGAAACCGGTGCTTTAACGTGATGTGGCCGTAAACCTGGCAAACACTAGATTTCCTGTCATCGATAATCATCTATAACGAAAACAATCTCCACAATAATCTAGAATGCAATGAAATCAATAGACCTATTCTATTGCAACGCAATTCTTGTAGAGGATCATGGCTCTCCACAACTTTTTTTTTATTGGTAAATGTTCTTTTTAGTATGATGTAGATGACATTGAATAATTTAGCTGAGAAAAAAATGCCGCCATTTCTGCCAACAAATAAAATGAAACCTTTTTTTTCTTTCCTTTTTTTTCTTTTCTTTAAAATCAGTCTTAGTTTGCACGTATATGAGTGACAGGTGACTATAAAAAAAATGCACTTTTGATTATTTACGCCTAATTTGTTTAAATAATGCATTAACGCCCGTTTTCTGAACATGAGACCCGGGTTCAAATCTCACTATAGACTATTGATAATGGAGTTAATTTTCAGATGTTATCGGAAAACTGAAACCAGCAAAGAAATCCACCTAAACGATAAACTAGACAAAGCAACCTGCTTCTTACCTAATATACAAAACAACTACATTTTTCCCGCGAGTTAATCTGCCACCTTACGGATAGCAATGTAATTGTTGCATACACACAACCACTACACTATCGAGCAGGTTCACCTGCCACTTCGCAGATATCGATAAACATATATCGTTTAGCAATAGGTTCTTCACTAAAATGAGCGAAATACTCCCAAAAGCACACGTATATTGTACAATAAATATGTAAAAAGAAAACTTTATAATGTATAACAACATGTAAATGTTAGAAACTAAAACCATGAAATCTTCAATGTTCGAACTGTGGATTGAGCCGATAACTTTTCAGCAACCCTATGATATACAAATAGATAGATGGTGTTTTTTTTTGTTTGTTTGTTTGTTTTGGTAAAATTATATATGTATAGATATCGTTGTCCAAAATCACCAAATTGAAAACGATATGTATGTATGCATGTATGTATGTATCGCACTTGCAAAACAAACAGATATCATTTTCAAAACAGTCGTTGTAAAATTATTTATATATATATATATATATATATATATATATGATAAGATAAAGAACAACATATTTGATCCCATCTCCCTCTCTCTTTCTCTGTCTCTGTCTCTGTCTCTCTCTCTCTCTCTCTCTCTCTCTCTATATATATATATATATATATATATATATATATATATATTGTGTGTGTGTGTGTGTGTGTGTGTTTGGAAAAATATGACAAACTGGAAAATTTCTTGTGATGCGTTTCATCCGTCGGGATTTTCTAAATACTGTTTGTTGATATATATATATATATATATATATATATATATATATATATATATATATATATATATATATATATATATACACCGTTTTCCAAAAACACTGGCTTGAAAATTATATATATCTATCTCACTTGCGAACTAAACTGATAGATAGATAGATAGATAGATAGATAGATAGATAGATAGATAGATAGATATCGTTTTCAAACCAACAGATGTTTTTTTTATAATGATCCTAATAACATATGCAGAGTCTTTACAACTAATACATTTACGGAATACGTAGTTCATTTGACTGTGCAACACCACCAGCCCGTAACTCCCACCCAATTGCAAACATGACCGTTGAAAAAAAAAATAATTGATTTAACAGGATGGACGTTATGCCGAGCTTCTCTGTAAACTGGTAACCATATTTCTTCAAACCACGGGAAAAACCAGCACTAAAAAAAAAATGTAAAAAAAAATGGTAAAAAAAACTAACGATTTTAGCAGAAAGAGGAACACAACCTGGGCTCCTTCCAAACCCCTCCATTCCGAAATCTGCCCGTGTTCATAGAACAACTGGTGAAAAGGGGTAATATGTTTACCAGCAGAGCCTTCTAACCCAGCCGTCTCCCCTCGAAGCCAATTTTTCGTGTGAAATCCCAATCAACACATGTCCGACGATAACACTGATTTTGCCCCCGAAAGTACGACGGTGGAATTTAACTGTTTTCATATTTAGAATATATTTTATTTAAAACTTTTGACAATATTGATAGAAATATCTAGTGTTAAAAAATGTTTATTTTTAAAACAGATTGTCATTTTTTTTTCTTTTCTTTTTTTTTTTTTTTTCTATTTCAATTTTAGACTTCAATTTTCTGTTAATCCCATAAAAAGGAAATTTTCAACACTTGTGGGTGTTTCTGAATTCGTACGGCTTCCGCATGGTTAATGTTCTACTGTAATATCGTCTCCCTTGGGTCAATGACGCTCGTTACCAAAGAAAAACTTTAATTTCAACTCAGTATGTAATCTCTTTCGCCGAGAAATTCCAGACATACAACGGATATAATACCAACAATATATATATATATATATATATATATATATATATATATATATATATATATATATATATATATAATAGGAATTGAATAAAGAACAAATAGGAAACGTTTATAAGTCTAGCATGCTTCGTTTTTATTAAAGCTTTATTAGAGAATGAAATATGGAAGAGAAAAAGAAAATTCTGATATTTTAAATTTTTGTGTTGCTTGTTTTTATTGGTCAAGCAGAAATCACGTGCATCAGTCTTGTCAAACAGTGTTCATCCGTATAATTCATATGTGTATGTGCATTATAAATATAGTCTGTCTATGCGGTATTATCATGCATTTTTGTATCTATCTATAGCTCTCTGCATCTATATATATATATATATATATATATATATATATATATATATATATATATCGTCCGCATGTTGAGTTGAGGACGTTTTGTGTGGGGATGAAAGAATCTAATTTACACCGGTTGTGATAGCAGTGTTATGAATAATCAAGAGTAGACTTCCCTTGTTTTCTTACTCTTTGAGGGAGTTTTTTCTGTTTACTGGGACCATAAAAGGACACTATACGCGAACTTTGTATTCTCAGTTGAATAAAGCGTTCTTAAAGCTTACACCTGCGTCCTTTTGTCATTACAAGCAGATAGACATATTCTAAACTCTTTAAATATCGATTTCATAAGACTTGGTGATATACTGAAGTCTGTTTATAGATGGTAAAATATTTATCAGAACTCCCTCGAACTATGTCGAACGCAAAAAATTATATTCTTTTCTAATTAGGCTGGTATTTATAAAATTGAAGATGTTGCCTGTTTTGTTTCTGTGTATTACCACCTAGTTTAAATGGCCGTACCAACGTAGGTATGTTAATATAATCATAACTGTGGAGGTTTAGTTTGCTAGACGTTTCACCAATATAACTTTCCCTGATGAAGCTTTAATAAAAGCAAAACTTGTTAGATTTATAAACATTTCCTTATCCTATCAATTTACGTTTGACCTTTATTTGATCTTAATATATATATATATATATATATATATATATATATATATATATATATATATATATATATATATATAATTTGAACACTCCATTCCCACTTTTAAACCAGGTGAGGTTGGTAGTAGGAGATAGATGTTTAATATACAGGGCCTCTTTTGTAGTGAGACGTTTCTGCTAATATTATTTATATAGAATTTTAGTGTTTTCAACCAAAATCTTTTTCAAGGCTTTCTTGTAACTAGTGCGTAGATAGATGTTTTTTATAGCACTTTGATCTGATAAATGGCATGTGAGGCGTCTACTCAAGGAGGTGGTAGTATATCCGATATAGGGACTTTATTTGTGACAAGAAATATATTCTTTTACTGGACAGTAAAATTGGTAGACTATATTGGTCATCGCTAGTTTAGATTTGAAGGAGTTTTATTTTATCTTTTTTTATTTATTTATTTTTTTTATTACTGTCAGAAACTTTTGCGTTTTCCTATTAATATGTACATTATATGTATATTTATATGTATATTACACTTTCTTAACCCTACCAAAGGAAAAATTTAAGAATGCTAAAATAACTCAATAAAAAATTCATCAAATTCTCCTTTATATATATATATATATATATATATATATATATATATATATATATATATATATATATTAATAAATATACGTTATCCCTCGCCGATAGCATGACTCTAAATCTAAAAGCTTATTAAAATCTGCAAACAACCAGTATTTAAAAATAGAATTTTACATTGTTTCTAGGTGTGTACAGACATGCATTTTTTTTTCACTAAATGTGAATAAGAAATAATAATAGCTTCCTTTACCCACCCCACTTTCAAATTCAGGCGAGTTGAGGAAAAAGACGTAAAGAAATTCGCGAGCTAGTGTGAAATGAAAACTTTGAATTCAAAGAGATTGACTGACCAGCTAAAGAAAAACACAAAACAAATTCGCGAGTCTATGCAAAATTCTCTTTGGGCCAATGAAAACGTTTTTACGGGTATTAACCGTGGATCCTGGGAAAATAAAGAAAAGAAAATAGCGATCCTATGCGAAATCTTTATATATATATATATATATATATATATATATATATATATATATATATATATATATATATAATAAGGAGAAAAATTAAATCAACAAGAGAAGAGAGGCTCGGAAAGACCCACGTTAAACTGGCTTTGTGCCACATTGCACTCTGTGGGAGCTCGGTAAATACTGAGAAGATATTCCAAAATCATGCGAAAAGTTTCATTTCTGTTCATATGTCCAGCGTTCAGATTTCCGCCAGTGTCAAATTAATCACTTATTATATTAACGAAGTGCTTGGCATTTCAACGAACTTTATTTCAACTATCCAAGATAGCTAAGTATTTCTCGTCATTACTATCCATCATTAATCCCCTTGGCGTGGGTAAACCAACTTTTCATTTTAACCACGCCACTATAGAACAACATCAAACAAGACTTTTAGCAACTCAAGAGAAAGCAAATGCAGAGGGTACTCCAAGGAGAGCTATGAAAGTGTTATGCAGTGGTTTCACAGTGGAGGCTTGTATTTGTACTAAGTCGGTCCTAAAATAGGTTCGACGTACAAAACGTTAGGAACTTGATATAGATAGGTAATGACGCAGTAATCTAGTTGTGGTGGCTGATACTTTAATATCCGACTAACGGTCGTCTGACGACGTCTGACTGACCAACTCTCTGCCGACTGCTACTACTACTCCTACCTGTTATAGGTGGGAGAGTCTATTAACTATAGAATAGGTGTATTCCACTATAACAGAAAGATACCGGTTCACAGAGAGAAACATATTTACAACCCGAAAGTGCACGAAGTTCTTTACATGGGGCAATTGAAACATCAGAACAAAGGCAAGGATGACTGCAAGCCGAAAGAACCAGAACAGCTGCAGAAGATCATCGATAGGAAAAACTCCGGAAGGAAAGAGCTAGGTTTGCTGCTAGCAGAGCAGCTGAGATCCCTGAGCAAAAACAAGACTGCGGGCTAATGGGTCTAGGTCTGCTGTTAGAAGGGCAGTTGAGACTCATGAGGAAAGAGACGGAAGACTACAACAAAAAAAAAAAAAAAACTAGAAAAAGACGAAAGACTACAGCTAGGCCTGCTTCCAGCAGGATAGGAGAGGCTCCTGAGCAAAGAGACGAAAAACTATTAGGTTGGTGCAAAAATAATTTCGTTTTCTCACATAGTAATATATGTTAAAAAACGAAAATATTTTTGCACCAACCTAATAGAAGCTAGCAGGGCAATTGAAACTCTTAAGCAAAGAGATAAAAGACTACAAACCGACAGAACCTTGAGAGGAGCTCACAGATCAGCTGAAAGTCCTAAACAAAAGCAAGAAAGGCAACAGGTTCGCAGAACTAGGGAACGGAGAGGAGCTACCCTTACCCGGGAGCCCTGGCATCGTGCTGCCTTTAACTATCAACCGGAAAATGACTACGCTTCTGAAAAGATAATGAAAATCGGCTCTATATCTGTTATAGTCCGGTTCCTTGTACCCCGGTGATGGTGCAAGGTAGAACCAATAAAGAAGAACTCGAATACGGATATGGAAGAACACAGATATATTACAAACAGGACTATATACAGAGAAGTACAAAGTGTTAGTGTTATGGTCCGGTTCCTTGTAGGACGGTGATAGTCCAAGGTAGAACCAATAAAGAAGAACTCGAACACCGATATGGAATAACTCAGATATATTACAAACAGGACTATATACAGAGAAGTAGAAAGTGTTAGTGTTATGGTCCGGTTCCTTGTACCACGGTGATGGTCCAAGGTAGAACCAATAAAGAAGAACTCGAATACGGATATGGAAGAACACAGATATATTACAAACAGGACTATATACAGAGAAGTACAAAGTGTTAGTGTTATGGTCCGATTCCTTGTAGGACGGTGATAGTCCAAGGTAGAACCAATAAAGAAGAACTCGAACACCGATATGGAATAACTCAGATATATTACAAACAGGAACATATACAGAGAAGTAGAAAGTGTTAGTGTTATGGTCCGGTTATTTGTACCACGGTGATGGTCCAAGGTAGAACCAATAAAGAAGAACTCGAATACAGATATGGAAGAACACAGATATATTACAAACAGGACTATATACAGAGAAGTAGAAAATGTTAGTACAAACAATCAGGTTTAGTAGTAATTGTCTGAACGTGACTCTGTTTCGGACTACCTCTGACTTGACTGACTGACTCGCTCGTTCTGACTAACGGACTACTGACGGACCTCACTCCAGACTTCAGACTGAACTTCCTGCTTCCTCTTGAGGCGCATTATTTATTACGTATGGAATAGTCCATTATGTTATTATGGGTAAGGTCACATAACAATCAGATTTACCAAGACACTAAATAGCTATAAAAACAAGGCAATCTCTTTTTTTTTTTTCTAGCATGTGGTCAAAGTACCAACAACATGGGACTTATTCCTAGAATGGGGATATCTTTCCACTTAGTGATTGAACTTTCACACATGTAAGTGTATATCACATACATCATCCCTGGTTCACTTTTGTTATGGTCCGGTTCCTTGTACCACGGTGATAGTCCAAGGTAGAACCAATAAAGAAGAACTCGAACACAGGTATGGAATAACACAGATATATTACAAACAGGACTATATACAGAGAAATAGAAAGTGTTAGTATGAACAATCAGATTTAATAGGGAGAACAATGTAATCTATTCCAATGTCTTGTAGTAATTGTCTGAACGCGACTCTGTTTCGGACTGCCTCTGTCTCGACTGACTGACTCGCTCGCTCTGACTGCCTGACAGACTCCTGACGGACTTCTGACGGACCTCACTCCAAACTTCAGGCTGAACTCTCTGCTTCCTCTTGAGGCGCAGTATTTATTACGTATGGAATAGTCCATTATGTTATTATGGGTAAGATCCCATAACAATATCTAAAATCTGTGGTAAATGTGAAGCCAAGATGTTTGAAGGAGAAACCCCTGGAATGTGTTGTTGGAGTGGCAAAGTCAGGATTCCATTATTGAAAGATCCGCCATATCCTTTGAAGCTTCTCTCAGGCATCACTCAAGAGTAAAAACACTTTTTGGAAGACATTAGGAAGTATAATTGTGCTTTTCAAATGACTTCATTCGGGGCTAACATTATTAGGAAACTTGGTTTCGCGTCCAATTTTAATGTTGTGGATTTCGGGTTGGAATCCGGTACCAATAAATAACAAACGCCAGGAATGAATATATGAAAATGATGTATTAACGTAATAATACAAACTGGTAATGCAGGTTAGTAGTTCCAGGAATACGGGTTAGTAGCAAAATTTATATATACTGTCTTTGGTATTGAAGTATCGCTGTATGACTTCTTACTGAGTCTACGTGCTCTCTCATTGTGACTCCTACAACGCCGTTACCTCACCCTCACTCTTCCAGTTACCTACAACCTTTTACTCTGTCACTCTGGACTCGACTCATCGGTCTTGCTCTCTCGGGTCTTCACGTAGCCGTAGTATATGTATATACTGGGTGAGTTCATTTGTGTAAAAAGGGGAGAACCCCTCAACATTTAAAGTGCAGGGTTAGGTGTAACATAGACCAGATTGGATCATCACGGCCACTAACAAATGAAGAGCCACAATTTCTTCAGTTATATTTTGTTGGCAACTTCCAAGAACAAGCGGCCAAATGTAATTCTATTTCACCTGACACCAGACTCGAGCTTACAATGAAACTACAAGAGATGATACATTATAGAAATAGCTATTTCAAAAAAGCTTTAAATGTTCTCTGGAAAGTGCTCCTACTTACAACTTCGATATGATCATTGATGCAAACAAGCGACCTACTGGACAGCATCAACAGTTCAATAAATCCTCCTGCAATGAAATAACAATGGTTCTCCTTGGTAATCAATATCACAATAGAGACATTCTTCTAATGCGAGGAGACAACATGTTTCAACGAATTACTGCCATATATGGTCTGGAGCCCGTTCTGTTTGTCTCAAGGTGCTTTAAAAAATTCCAAAGACGGATATGCAATGTAATTGACCCTGATCTGGCATTTCGTCTGTAGCCGCTCTCTCACAGACGTGCCTCTATCTTTTTTACAAATACTTTCACGGAAACTGCTCCGATGAGCTGCTTTACCCTGGCTCCCAGACTTCATGAATTTAAGCGTTCAGCTAGGCTGGCATCTCGCTCGGTATTTATTGATCCACCCACGAGGATTGAATGTGGCACAAGGCCGGTTTAATGTGGGTATCTCCGAGCCCGTAGGCTCGGCCAAAAATATAGCCTCTGAACCCGCTCTCACCCTTTCACTGTCGAAACTGTTAAATATAGCCGTCTATTCTACTCCAATAGCTTCATCTCTCGCACTTCTCGCCTCTGGTACTCCATTCCCCTTTTCTTATTTTCCTGATAGCTATAATCTCCAACTATTCAAATGTAATGTCAATCGACGTCTCCAGATGCCCTGATCTATTCCCTGACCTTCTCTTCATCCTTTCCTCTATCACTCCTCTTTGTTCTCGCTCCAACTCTCTGTAACCCCTTGCGTGCTAGTGGCTTCCCGCCTTGCTTGGGGTGGAATTGCTTAAAAAAATATTAAAGAAACGCATAAATCTTATGATGCTCTTCAGCATGCTCTGTTATTTGTTAATAAGGAAGATTGTTACCATTTTGGTACTAAACTTCGTAATCCAAGCAATCCATATAATATGTTAAACAAAGAAGTATCGTATCTGTCTATATTTCTGAAATGAGGTATTATGTACACTATTTACATTATTTAGACTATTGTTCTCATCTTTGTCGCCATATTTGTCACAACGTTTCGGCCGTTGTACGCTCCGACCTTCTTCAGGTGGTTGAAATGACGAACTGAACGCTTTATTTAGCTCGCTGGAGTAGACTGTTCTAGTTCCACGTGCCATGTTTAATGGATGTCAGTTGTCAGTTATCTCCTGTTAATTCACCTCTCCAAGTTCTCCACCGCCTTAACCGGGTATTGAACTCCCACTCTTTGGGTCCTGTCCTGTCAGTGGATCTAACTAACGCCTTTATCCATTGTGCCATGTGTCCTTGAATAATCGTGTAAGGAATTTTATGCGCACCGTTTTATGACGCGTAAAAACTCATTGAATCATCTCCATCACTGTCAAGATCTCTTTCATCAGTTTATATGGCTGCTAAAATGGAGTCTGAGAAGCTGTGTTTCATTAGAAACAATCAAAAGCAACTGCGATCGGAGAATTATATCTGAGAGATGCCGTAAACAATGATGTAGCACCTGGCAATCTTGGCCAGCTCTGAATTTTACCATCAAGCTTTACAGCAGAACCTCGATACATGCATGAAATGCAGGATGCCATGACCTATGTACGCCAATATGTTAGGCCAGATCTCTTCGGAACCTTTAAATGCAACCCAAAGTGGAAAGACATTGAAGACGAACTTTTCTGTACCAAAACACCAAAGATAGAACTGACCCCCTGATGCCCTACCCACACAAGTGTTGAGAGAAACATTCTATGGCATTAATGTCTTGTGTGTATATGTTGAAGAAAATGAGCGAAGTTTTCTTCTGAACCAAATGAGAGATTATGACGCTTGTTGTCAGTGTCCGCTTCTCCAAATGTGGAGTGCTGTTCACAGATGCTCCGGGAGGAATAACAAAGATATTTGTTATTAAGCTGCTTTTGGCAAAAGTTCGACAACACAAGGACATAGCTTTGGCAGTAGCCTCATCTCGTATTGCTGCAACTTTTTTGCCTGAGGGCCGAACTGCACATTCAACTTTTAAGCTTCCATTAGACATGAATTCGCTCGATAATCCAATTTGCAGTATCAGCAAAACCTCTGAATTTGCCAAAGTGCTAAAAAGGTGCAGGTTCATCGTATGAAATGAATGTACCCTGGCACACAGGGCAGCTCTGGAAGCATTGGACCGAACCATGAAATACATTGGGGATTGTCAGTCGCCTCTGGAAAGTATAACACTCCTGCTATCTGGAGACATTAGGCAAATACTGTCGGTCATACCAAAACGGATTAGAGCTGATAAAGCCAGAGTATGTGTCAAATCTTCTCCGTTGTGGCAACAAATTCGAAAGTTGACTGAGTACCAACAGGACTGCACAATTATTCAGCTCCGTTCTCCTGCAACATTTTGAGAATTGGCAATAACAAAGTACTTTTAAATGCCAATAGAGATATGACCATTAGCCCGGTCTGCAATGTTGTCAGTACTACTGATGAGCTTAAGGCCAAGGTTTTCCCAAACCCCCAACATAATTGCAAAAAACGCAAATGGTTATGTGACAGGGCAATACTGGCTCCAAAAAAAAAAACAAGCATTTGGCACAATCAATGACCATATCTACAAGTCAGTGGATACCATTCCTAATTCAAAACAGATAGTCAATTACACAACGGAATTTCTGAATTCTCTAGAATCTCCCGGACTATCTTCACATAGACTGGAACTCAGGATGAGGGTGTCTATAATGCTATACAGAATCTGGATCTACTAAGACTTTGTAATGACACCAGACTGGTGGTTAAAAAGTTGATGACACATGTAACTGAGGCATCGGTTTTTACTGGGTATGTATTTATTCCCATGGCTCCCCTTATTCCATCAGGGTTGGATATTCCATTCATGTTTAGGAGACTTAAATTTCCAATATGAGTAATTTCTGCTATGTCTATTAACAAAACAAAAGACTAGAATATCATTTTCAGGATTACATTTAGAAGAATCCTGTTTCTCTTATGGGCAGTTGTATACTGGTTGTTTATACGTGGGACTTAAAACAAATTTGTTTGTCTATGCTCCACAAGGAAAAACAAAGAATATCATCTACCAAGAAGTATTGTAGTGCAAAAATTGTTTAAAGATATTTTAGTGTTTGAATAAATGAATTTGAACTTATATACGAGGGTCATTCAATAAATAAGGCGAATTTGTCGGTATAAGGACTTCTAATACAGTTAGAAGCTTACTTTTTTTTTTTCAACGTAGTCTCCCAGCACTGTCACACACTTTTCCCATCTGTGTACAAGCTTCCGTATTCCCTCAGCGTAAAAATCTTTGGACTGATGTCTCAGCCAGTCGCTCACAACACTTTTGACTTCATCGTCACTTTTAAACTTCGTGCCTCTCGTGAACGCTTTCAAGGGACCAAACAGGTGAAAGTCTGAAGGGGCAAAGTCTGGGCTGTAAGCGGGATGAGGTAGCAGTTCCCAGTCCAGCTCGTTGATGGTCTGCACCGTTTGGGCTGCTGTGTGAGGCCTTGTGTTGTCATGATACAAGATGATTCCTTCTGACTGATGACCCCTGCGTTTGTTCTTTATGTCTTTCTTGACCTGCCTCAGCAGTTCACAGTAGTTCTTTTGTCAGAATGAAAGAGGTCATTGACTGATTCGATCACCTCAGGAGACCTCACTTCTGTAGGCCTCCCAGGTCTGTCTTCATCCTCAACAATGCTCCGTCCTTCTTTAAACAATTTAGCCCACTTGTAGACATTTTTCGGCTGAAACATGTGGCACCACAGTTGACATTCTCCTATGAATTTCAACTGGTTTGCACCCTTCAGCAAACAAAAAACTTGATAACTGACCGCTGTTCAATCCTGGAGCATGCTTCTTGGTCGGCCATCTTTGTTAATCGCCAAAACTCTCAAATTCTTTTTTTAATCTGAAAGAGAAATTAAATCCATATGAAAAAGAAGTAAAACAAAAACAAAAAAAAGTAAGCTTCTATCTGTATTAGAAGTTCTTATACCGAAAAATTCACCTTATTTATTAAATGACCCTCGTAGTTCTTACAGATTTATTTTTATCTTTTTAAATCCCAGGCAACGCCGAGTAGCTCTGCTAGCGGAATATAAATCTTCCTATGTGGCAATGAATGCTAGACAATTTCCTTCTCAGATGAAGAGAAGACATGAAGCAACAGAAACAAAAACAAATAGTGCTGAATTGCTATGAAATATCAATCTTCTTATAAGGTACTGAATGCTGGGCGATGTCCTCAAAGATGAAGAGAAAACATGAATCAACGGGAACAACGAAAATAGTACTAAACTGCTATGGAATATCAATCTCCCTATATGTCACTGAATGCTGGATAATTTCTTCACAGTTAAAGAGTAGATGAAACAAAAGAAACACAGAAAATAGTGCCGAACTACTATGGAATATCAATATTCCTATATGGCAGTGAATGATGGATAATTTACTCACAGATAAAGAAGACACTTGAAGCAACGGAAACAAAGAAAAGAGTACTGAACTGTTACGTAATATCAGTCCTCCTATATGGCAGTCAATTCTGGACAATCTCCTCACAGATTAAGAAGAAATTTGAAGCAACAGAAAGAAAAGAGGGCTTAATTGATATGGAATATCAGTCTTTCTATATGGCATTGGATGCGGTATAATTTCCTCACATATAAAGAGTAGAGTTGAAGCAACAGGAACAAAGACAATAATACTGAATTGCTATTCAATATCAATCTTCCTATATGGCAGTGATTGCTGGGCAATTTGCTCACAGATGAGGAGATTTCAGGCAACAGGAACAAAAGAAATTGTGTTGAACTGCTATGGAATATCAATCTTTTTGTATGGCATTGATTGCTGGTCAATTATCTCACTGATTAATAGGAGTCATGAGGCAACAGCAACAAAGAAAAGAATACTGAAGTACTATAGAATATCAATCCTCCTATATGCTGGACAATTTCCTCACAGATGAAGAAGAGATTTGAGCCAACAGAAACAGAGAATATACTGTTGAATTGCTATGTAATAACAATCCTCTTGTATAATACGAAATTTAAGCAAGTACAAACATTTTTTTTATCTAGGAAATGTTTTAACAATAAATGGTAAATGCGATACCAAAATCCGAATGTGCTTTGGGATAGCCAAATATGCCTTCCAAAAGCTTAGCAAAGTATTAAGAAACAGGAAGGTTTCGTTAGAAACTAATAAAAGAGTATGAACTGTTGTGTTACATCGGTCCTCCAATATGGTAGTCAATCTTATCATAGATGAAATGACTTGAAGCTACAGAAATGTAGAGCCACATTTCTGTAGCTTCAAGTCACTTCATAAAAAAAAGAAGGATGTTATATTTCTAACACAATCGCTATAGAACCAGCTTAAAACTTAAGACAGAAAGGGACTAGATCTCAAAAAACGCCATAGCAGAGATCAGATGACAAAAATGGAGGACAGCCAAACGTTATTTATTTATTATGTGTTTGTATGTGACAACCACCGGTCTTGAGAGTCTATAGAATCTGCGCCCAAAGAGTTATGCTGATGGCGGCGCAGCATTTGTTATTAGACTCTATTTAAAAGAATATTGTTTAACATTTTTGTTGTCAGTTCTCGAGAAAAATACTTTTTAAAACAATAAATATTTCCGAGAGGGTGTAGGATAATAGTAGTGTCAAGTAAAAAGCCTTCCTTTTGAACACACTATTTTTTAGCGGATACGCTTTTAAAGCTTTGCCGATCGGTCAATTTTCTCGAGAAAAATTTTCTGTGGGTAGCTCCAATAATTCGCTAGAAATCAGTATAGCATAATGATAAAAGGTCCCAAACTTAATAAAAACAAAGTTTTATCGTCAAAATGTTTATGTTATTTGTTGAGCGGTTCACGGCTTTTTGCACAAATGGACTCACCCAGGGTATACATATATTACTGCTTGTGAATACTCCGGAGAAGAACGAGCACGACGTAACGAGCAAGAGTCACAGTGAGCAAGCACGTAGACTCAGTCATACAGTAATACGTCAATACCAAAGACTATATATATATATATATATATATATATATATATATATATATATATATATATATATATATATATATATATATATATATATATATATACTAACCCGCATTACTGGAACTACTAACTTGCATTACCAGTTTGTATTATTAAATTAAAGCATTTATTTTCCTATATTCCTTCTTGGCGTTTGTTATTTATTGGTACCGGATTTCATCCCGGAATCTACAACATTATTATTAAAAGGGAAGAACAAAGTATTTTTTTAATTATTTTAAAAAAAAATGTTTCCTTCTTTCTAATACGTTCTAAATTTAGGTAAAAAATCTCGTTTTTTTTTTTTTTTTTTCTTGTCAACTTTGTACTACTTGTAGTAATGGCCATTTTAATGTAACAGTTTCTGGGGAAAAACGCATTAATTTGGAAATTCTTGCAAAAATCAAATAATTGTCTGATTTTAATGAAACTTTCGGGACTTATTCAAAAACAAATGAATTTATTGTTGAAATTGTTATTTTTAGAAAATCTTTGTAAAAATATTTTTTTACATCTGTTACCCCCCCCCCATAACTTAATTTTATGAAATTTTTTAGAATTTCAAACAGTTCGCAAATTTTTTATATTACTTATAAGCAGGACTCCTTGGAAAAGTAATAAGATAGGCTTTTATTTGCTTTTATAAATAATATACATTAAGAACATTATCATCTTAAGAAATTTTTTTTCGATGACTAAAGAATTTTTACAAGAATTTTTACAAGAATTTTTTGCATTTTTATTTTAGTTTTTTTCATTTTTCTTAATTTTAAAAAATGTTTTAAAATGCTTCCAAACGGAGTACGAGGTAGGTTCTTATGTTTTTAAGTGATGACTATATTTAAAGCTTAATACAAACCATGCTACCAGAACTTTTTACCATAATTAAAGATATTTTTTGTGTTAAAATGTTAGATTTTCAATGGTGTCTCGCAAGTGATATTATGTTTAATAGGTCACGTATTTCAAGGCTTGTCTACCCTTAGGGAACTGAAGTAATATAATAATTTTATTAATTATAATTTAATACTTGAGAGTGAGATGGTTATTAAAATATCACCTCACTCTCAGTTATTAAAGAGAAAACAGATAATAATTTTATTAATTACAACTCAGTTATTAAATTAAAAAATGAATTATTGTAATAATATTAATAAAATTATTATATTTCAGTTATCAATGTAAAAATGTAATAACTGAGAGTGAGATAATTTAATTATTATATTATAATTAATAATTTTATTATTATATCTCAGTTATTAAATTAAAAATGGAATAACTGATAATATAATAATTAATAAAATTATCTATCATATTATCTGCCTTTATAGAGGTAACTCAATAATTAAAGTAATTTTTATAGTATTTTAAATTATTATAAGAAAGCATCTTCAAAATTACGTAAAAAAAAACAGTAAAATATTAGATAATTGCTAAAAATATTTTTAAACATTATTTGGTAGTTAAAAAAACAAAATCAAACCGTTCTTACTTAGAATTCGAAAATTTTTATCAATTCTAGTCTACCATACTAAACCTGCCAGCACATTCGGCCATCAAATTATCGATGGAGGCTTGAGACAATCAAGACTCTGTGGTGAAGAAATGCTTGTCTAGAAAATTTTATGATGTAAGTAAATAATGTTTGTTTCAAAACAGATTAATTTAACTTTAAATTTGCTAATTTTACGAAAGTAACATTTCAGAAATATTTTAGGCGTGTTTTTTAAAACACAAAATAATTTTTGTTTACATTTCTCTAAAAAAATTAAAAATGGCCGTTTCGATTGGTTTTTCAGAAGAATCGACTAAAAATCATTATAATTTCTATTTGAAATACAGTACAGTGTTTTGTTTTCTGGAATTAGAAAATTTAATCCTCTAGCTTTCAATTGAAGCTGTGGGAAAGTTTCAAAAATGATTTTTCATTTATGAAAAATACATTTAAACCTTAGGTATACCGAATTTTTGGAGATAACTAATTTTGTGGTATAACCAATGTAGGTTGATTTTTTTTTTTTATCAACATAGGTACAGTCTTGAAAAAGATTAAGAGATTTTTTTTATTATTCTTTAGAATAGGTACCATCAAAAATTTGCAAAACTAGGAGGATATATGGCGAGGAAATTCCTCGGAATAAAAACAAAATTTTGTCGTCAAAATATTTGTGTTATTATTAAAAGGATGTTTTATGCAAAAAAAAATGTTCTATCCTCGGAAATTTAGGTTAAATTCTTGCTCTTCTAGAGTCAATGCAAGGCTTTAAATTTGTACGAGAATGTTGAGCGTTTTTTGGGGGTTTTTTGTTGTTTTTTTTTTTCTTTTTTTATCGTCAAAATATTTGTGCTATTACAGTGTAACCCGGATATAAGATACCCGGATATAAGAGAAACCCGGATATAAGAGAGATTTTATCTGGTCCCAAATTAGAGCCTGTGTTAATGTATATAAATTAGACCAAACCCGGATATCAGATAAACCCGGATATAAGAGACTTCTCCGGTCCCGACAACTGTCTTATATCCGGGTTACACTGTATTAAAAGGATGTTTTAGGCAAAAAAAATTTCCATCTCGGAAATTTTGGTTAAATTCTTGCTTTTCTGGTGTCAATGCAGGGCTTTAAATTTGTACGAGAATGTTGATTTTTTTTGTTTTGTTTTTTCTTTTGTTTTGTTTTTGTTTTTTGCTTTTTGGGGATTTTTTGTGTGTCCAGGGGTTAAGGTGGAGAACAACTTGTTTTGTAAATTTTTGCTAAAATTTCCGATAATTGTGTTGGATTTTAATGAAGTTTTCAAAACATATCTTTTTAAGAAAATCTGTATAAAAATATTTTTTACATATGTTACTCGACCACACACACATATATTTGATTTTTATTAAATTTTGTGGAATTTATTTTTGCATTACTAACGTTTATATTTCTTATAAGGACAAGTCCCCGAAGAATTTCAACCATCTTTTCTTTATTACATTAAACGGCCTCTGTAGTTGTAGAAAATCTGTCCTAAAAAAATATTTTTCTTAAGAAAATGCCTATCACATATTTTTTCATAAAGGCAATTAAAATATTTTTAATTATATAATGTCTTAGTTTTATTGGATTTTTTTTATTTTATGATTCAGAGCAAATTTTCTCTAACCGGTGGACGTATTTGACAAAAAAAATTTGATGAGTGAAATTCTCCGAGGACTTCTCGTATAACTCATGTAAACATCAAGCGTTACAAGAAAGAATTTCTCGAGATTTCATAAAATGCATTGGATAATAAATATAAAAACAATATATTTTTACCAAGATTTTCGAAAAGGAAACATTTCACAAATAGCTTCATTCATTTGTGAAGAAGTCCTGAAAATTTCATTAAAACCTGACAACTATCCGATTTTTGCAAGTATTTCCAAATCAATGTGTTTTTTCCACCGCAAAAAAGGCGCTCAAATTTCCCATTCTAGTTTATGAACCTCTTTTGACGTCAGAAAAACAAGATTTTTAATCAAAATTTCGAAGGTTCTAGAAAGGATTATAAAAAATAATTTTTACATCAGAAAATTCTTTAGTCTTTCCTCTTAATAATAACACGAAGATTTTGACGATAAAACTTTGTTTTTATTAAATTTTAGATATTTTCTCATTGTGTGTGCTTAGTTTGTTTTTTTTTTGTTCTTTTTTTTGTTGTTTTTTTTGGGGGGGGGTTAAGGTATATCAACCTCAACAAAATTTTTATTGATGGTAATTTTTTTCTTCAAAAATATTTTGCTGGTAATAATTTTTTACGAAGTATTTCTGATATTAAAACCTATTTTTAAACTTTCATAGTGTTTTGACCGCAGTTTGGGGCGTTAACTATTCACCCATGGCTGGGACCCTAACAGGTGCTACCACCCCAGGTCAGGGTGGACCTGGGAATACCTGCAATTAAGAGGTGGTTCCACGCTCCTCAAAACCTCCTGATCAGAGACCTTGCTGTTGGACGTAGATTATCGTCTTACCCAGGACGCTGATGAAGTTTATCGTCATGCCCAAGACGGTATGTGTGCTTATTTTTAGCGTATCTTTGGAGGCATCTTACATCAATCTAAAACTATCCCTCAAAAACTTGTATTAAAATTCCTTTGTAACTAGAGATGTGACCTGATGAACAAGGAAAGATATATTTTCTAGAGAAATAAATTATAGTCATGGAACCTAAAGTTTGTTTACTCTGTTGTTACATTGAGCTCTCTGGATTGCATCCTCTTTGGAATTATCCACACGGATTACCAAACACTTCATTACCTTACTATATATATATATATATATATATATATATATATATATATATATGTATATATGTATATGTATATATATATGTATGTGTATATATATATATGTATGTGTATATAAATATGTGTACATATATATGCATGTGTATATATATATATATGTATGTATATATGTAAGTATATATATATGTATGTATATATATGTATGTATGTATATATATATATATGTATGTATATATTTATGTATGTCAATATATATATATATATATATATGTATGTATATATATATATATATATATATATATATATATATATATATATATATAAAGAAATATAGTCTTAAGGTGTGCTATATTTATGGAATAAAGTGCTCAATATCAGAGATAGAGCGTGTGTAAATATAAAAGTGAACATAGAAGTCAACACTTAGAGGCGACAGTCTGTTTCATGCTATATGCAATCGTCAAGCCACGTGGCTTGACGAATGCATATAGCATGAAACAGACTGTCGCCTCTAAGTGTTGACTTCTATGTTCACTTTTATATTTATATATATATATATATATATAAGTATTTTGGAAGAAAAATGTATGACAATGTGAAAAATGTTTTCGTGTAACGCATTTCCTTCCTTAGGACTTCATCGGATTATGTTTGTTTACGTTGATGCGATTACGCATGCGCATGTATGACAAAGTGTAAAAAGTTCGACTACGCATGCGCACTAACTAGAGACGCTGGTAAACTTAAATTTAGAAAAAAAAATTTTAATATATGTTTTGGGTGTATAATCTAAACAATTTCATTTTGATTCTTTTTCTTTTTCTTTTTGTTGCCATCTTCTTTGTTATTTAATAACCGACATTGGGATATCAGAAGATTTCACCAAGAATGGTGATACGTTGTGAGAACCTAGACGCGAATTTACTGTGGATAAATTAGGATTAAAGCACTTTCCACACATTTTCCTCTTAGTGAATTCTTTTCTCTTTAAGACGAATTATGAATTTACATAACAGACTATCATCACTGTCTTGTCCGCAGATTGCTTAATGTGTTGCACAGTAATTGACATCTTTGATAATGGATTATGTAAGCCTAAAGCTTAGATTGGATTAAAAAATATTGTGATTTTCTTTCTTCGTTTAATGATAATTTTATTAAGCTTATCAGACGTTATGAAAAGAATTTATATAAAATAAATAGACAACACTTGTCTATATTATTTAATGAAACATATATATATATATATATATATATATATATATATATATATATATATTATATGTAGATTTATAAATGTGCAAGATGTATTCTTAGAAGAAAAATTGCCTGGTTCGACACAGTGAACCAACTTTCCTACCAGTAGACCTAGCAATTGATTCAATATAATCACTTCACTTCATGACAGCGAGCCCAAGATGGCGCAAGGAGTTGCTTTCCTGAAGGTTAGCATTCTAGACGTTTTTTTTATTGCATACTGAGACTTTAGGACCTATAATTCTTTGTTCTTAGCACAAGGTTTCAGTCAGTATGCTCTTTTACCTCGTCTTCATTTTTTACTGAAGTGTACATCAAGTGAAACCTCGTGATGACGAAGTTGGATCGAAAGAATCAATTGTAGCAGCACCTTAACTGAAAAATCCAAACAAAGATTTTTGATGCAAATAATGTTTAAAGAAGACTGTCAGAAACAAAGAAGGTTACTGACCTGTTATGTAATATCAACCTTCCTATATGGTAGTGAATGCTGAACAATCTCTTAACAGATAAAGAAGAGACTTGAGGCAACAGATTCGTGGTTCTACAGAAGGATGCTGAGAATACCATGGACTGAGCACGTGAGAAACGACGGAGTTTTAGCAAAAATGGAAACAAAATGCACACATACGTAGCATCAAAAAGAGAGAGTTGAAATTTCTACGAACATAATGAGGAAAGAGGGCATAGAAAATTTGACACTCACAGGATAGATTCAAGCCAAGAGAGACAGAAGAAAACGTCACATAACATACGTAGCGAGCTTGGCTAAATGGACGGCAGAACAAGCTTTAGAAGAGATATCAAGAAGACAAAATCTAATAAGAACTACAAAGGAAAGGAAATTGTGGAGAGCCATGATCGCCAACGTCTTGAAGGGACACGGCACATAGAAGAAGAACAATCTAGTGTTAATAGATGGCGGATCAAGCTTTAGAAGAGATTTCAAGAAGACAAAATCTAATAAGAACTACAAAAGAAAGGAAATTGTGGAGAGCCATGATCTCTAACGTCTTGAAGGGACGCGGCACATAGAAGAAGAACAATCTTGTGTAAATGTATGGCGGATGAAGCTTTAGAAGAGATATCAAGAAGACAAAATCTAATAAGAACTACAAAGGAAAGGAAATTGTGGAGAGCCATGATCGCCAACGTCTTGAAGGGACACGGCACATAGAAGAAGAACAATCTAGTGTTAATAGATGGCGGATCAAGCTTTAGAAGAGATTTCAAGAAGACAAAATCTAATAAGAACTACAAAAGAAAGGATATCATGGAGAGCCATGATCGCCAACGTCTTGAAGGGACACGGCACATAGAAGAAGAACAATCTAGTGTTAATAGATGGCGGATCAAGCTTTAGAAGAGATTTCAAGAAGACAAAATCTAATAAGAACTACAAAAGAAAGGAAATCATGGAGAGCCATGATCGCCAACGTCTTGAAAGGAACACGGCACATAGAAGAACAATCTAGTATTAATAGATGGCGGATCAAGCTTTAGAAGAGATTTCAAGAAGACAAAATCTAATAAGAACTACAAAAGAAAGGAAATCATGGAGAGCCATGATCGCCAACGTCTTGATGGGATACCGTACATAGATGGAAGAAGAACTCATAATTTCACCCTTGCTTTCTTTCTTCACGCACGTTGGGTAATATGGAAAAATTTCAACAGGATCTAAATTTCAGGAGACTGTTATTTTATGAAGAATTCAGTAGGTGTTATTTCGCGACACTCCCACTTCCAAGAAAAAATTCTTTTGAAGCTACTTGCTAAAATAAGCAAGGACGATAACTTATATGCCAACGCTTTTTTGACCCCGTGACTCGTTCACGGTGTGGTTTATTTTCTCTGCAACCTCACTTTTAAACTTTGCAACAAAACTTAAAAGAGTTTGTAATATGAATGAAGTTTGATTAAATCGTTTGACCTTATTGAGCCTTCCAGAAATACACGCCTCGATGAAATTTGGGTTCAATTTTAAAATATTTTAGAGCAGTGTTTCTCACACCTTTTTTACCCTTAGACTCAATAAGAGATTAACAACAATGAGTAATAATAAAATAGAACAATTATAACAATATACCATAATAAATGCTATTATTTATATTCTGCAATTGTCCTCATCAGTGTTGTTATCACAACGTTTCGGACGATGTATCATCCGGCCTTCATCAGATGTATATCAAATTGGGTAACCTACAAGGAATTTGAACTAAAACCTTTATTTAAACGATGGAAGTATATAGTTCTCTTCCCACTGTCTATGTCTGCGGGCGATGTTGGCTGAGTGTTTAAAATTAGAAAAACACATTGCATTAGTATATTAGTATTGCATTAATATTTAAGCTTACCTTTTAAAAGTTCAAAGATAATTCTTCTATCACCAGTGAGCAAACAGAGGCGATCGCATTATTGAATTAAGTAGACCACGTGACCATAGGAGAAACACACAAGTAGGAAGTCGCGTGACGTCTAAATGACTAAATTCTATCCTTTATTACTATACGGATCGCTATGTCTATTCTATCCTCTATTACTATACGGAGCGTTATTCTCTACTCTATTCCCTATACTGTTTCTCTATACTATTTCACTATAAGAGCGAGTATTATCGAAGAAGTACTATTAGTGCAAGATTATTCGAAGGCGTCTGACACCAGTATTGTTCAACGGCGTTACTATAGTTGTATCTGCGATTACAAAGTCTCTACCACAACGAGCATTATGAAAGTGACAGCGAGTATTCGTTGGTATCACAAAAGATTTTTTTTAAATAAATCATTATAACAACGTACTGTAATAAAATTTATGTGACTGATATAAGATTCGTTTTCTCCGTAGATCTTATTAGGCTCAGTGAGGGATTGACAACAAGAACTACTAATAAAATAAAGCCATTATAACAGCCTACCGTAATAAAAGTTATGTGACAAATATATTAATTATTTACCCGCTGCCCCGCGCAGCAAGATGTGGCACAAGGCCGAGTTTAAAGTGGGGTATCCGAGCCCGTAGGCTCGGGCAAAAATTCCCTACAGACCACATAAAAACGGAGTCATTTTCCCAAGACGAGACTCCGCCCCTCGGCAGAGACTCGTCTGGGGGATACCCTCTGACATAAGCCAGGTACTTACACACCAGGTAAGTATATGTGACAAATATATTACATTCATGATCTTATGCGGATCACTAAGAGATTAACAACAATTACTGCTAATAAAATAAAACCATTATAATAGCCTACCGTAATAAAAGTTATGTGACGAATATGAGATTTGTTATTACCTTCAGTTATGTGTCATCCATGATACATCCTTAGGCACAAACGAAGCAGTCATGTATCGATAGGTAAATAGCAGAACAGACCGGGTTCTATAGAAAGCGGTCTGTTCTGCTATTTACCCATAGCCGGGGGTGGGCAGAGAAAAAGAGAAATACCCAATGATCACTTAAGTGAATGTAATTAAGCCGACAGGAATTCGATCTCGGCTCCACGATTCCTCAATCGGAGCAGCTATTCATTACTCCACTGTGCCTCCCGGTATTACCTCAATGGTTCAATAAGTGATTAACAAAACTGAATATTAATAAAATAGAGCAATTATAAAAATATCATGAAATATAGTATAATAAATAATATATAGTAAATATAATAATATATAATAAATATATTTAAATATATATATAATTATATGCTGAATATAATAAATGTAAATATATTTATAATTATATATAATATATAAGTATATATAATAATAATATATATAATATATAATAATATATGTAAGTATATATAATAATAATATATATATAATTATATATAATAATAATATATAATAATAATATATAATAATAAATATAATATAATAATAAATAAAATATAATAAATATATAATAAAATAGAGCAATTATAAAAATATAATAAAATATAATATAATAAACAAGATATAGTAAATATAATAATATAATATATAATAAACATATATAAATATATATAAATATATATTGAATATAATGAATGTAAATATATTTATAATTATATATAATATATAATTATATATAATAATAGTATATATAATAATATATATTATTATATATAATAATATGTAATAATAATATATAATATAAATTAATATATAAGAATAATATAAAATAATATATATAATAATATAATGTATATAATATAATAAATATAAATATATATATATAATAAATATATATATAATATATATAAATATATATTATAAATATAAATATATATAAAAAATTAAGTATAATAATAAGCATAATAAAAGATATAATATAATAAATATAATATAATATAATAATAAATAAAATGTAATAAATATATAATAAAATACAACAATTATAAAACTGAATATTAATAAAATACAGCAATTATAAATTAAAGAAATCTGTAAAATAGTTATGGCGAATAGAAGATTCGTTCTTATCATAATTCTTAGCAACCTCAAGTAAATTTTTCCTTTTTTATTAAGAACTTTCAGATTTTCACTTTAAGAAAACGCTTCACAATTCCGCTTTTCTCTTATCCAAAGCATCTTTGTTCTACCACTCTTGTGACCAATTTAAGAATTGTTTATTTTCATGCTTGACCTCGGATATGATGGTGACTGGCCGATCGTATACGAGTATCCCTGTCTACGACGACGGATAGTCAATCCCTGTTGCAGAAGCCTGTTCAGGCATATTTGTGTTTCTTCACCACCCATAGAGCCCATCTGTATTTTATACTGCAACTATTCTGAGCTGACGTTAGTTACTTCTGGGAGAGAGCGCTCCATCTGGCGTGTTGATCTGTCATCTTCACTGAACAAGACCAGTACGCTTAAACCCTCGGTCATGATGACTTGTAACTTCGTGCTAGGACGACCATCAACGGCTTCCAAATAGTACCGTCCACCAAATTTCACTCACAAGGCTTGGTTCAACTCGTGGTATGCTTTTCAGGCACTTTCCAAATGTGCCGCACGCCGGCAACACCTTCCTGATAAATCGACCAAGATTCGAACCATAAGTCACGGGTTCGAATCTCATTATGGTCGATTTATCCTGGTCAGAACGCGAACATCCTAACCACTCTGCCACTTGTCCAGTGGCCGCGGATAACTGAAATCATGTATAGCGGAATGGGAGGTTCTATATTAACAATTATGTCCTTTCTATGCAATTGAACTCTCTATCGTTTATTAGATAAAAATCAAACAAAAAAATTAGGTAAGAAGATCAAGTCTTTGTTGATCATGTTCACCATAGTTTATGAATATAGAATCCAGCGCAGTGCGTAATCTGTTCAATGAAACAACGTTAAAGATTAACACTCATGAGTCAGACACTCTACTGAATCTGACTATATCGCCAATACCATCAGCAGCTGTTCCGTAATTCTTCAGTCTTTGATATCAAAGGCTGGCAGTGATATTTAGCCACCCCCCCCTCGAGGGTTACATGTGGCACAAGGCCGGGATTAACGTGGGATCTCCGAGACCGTAGGCTCGACCAAAAATATTCCCTATTCGAACGCGTATAAACGGGTTCAGGGTCAGTCAACCTCCCCGAACGAGACTCTGCCCTTCGGCGGGGCCTCGTCCGGGTTATCAAAGGCTGGCAGTGCATATTCAGGAAGAACATGGCCGCCTTTATACACGTCGCATTGAATATTTTGAGCCTTCTGATTGGTTAACCCTTCTATTGGTGAACTCTAAAATGAGTCACCTCATTTTGACTGGCTTACTAGTACTAAAGGGTACCCAAAAATTCCAACCTTATAGTTTAGTACTACGGTAAACACGCTCAACAATGGTCACATGGAGGGTGCGGTTACCAAGGAATGAACACACAATCTACGAACAATACGTCCACAATACGATGCCCACTGGTGCGGTTCTATCGAATTATCCGGTTTAATTTAGAACCGTCAACTATTAATATCCAATGTCCCGAAAATAACCTCCTAAATTCGTTTATAATTATTCCTTTAACGGAAAAGAGAAAAAAAAAGTGTTCGTACAGCACGGATGTGAAACCGGATGTAGTAATTTCCCAATTTTTCTGAACTAGTTCCGTCACGCTGCTACAAGACTGTCGCACCCCGGTCAACATGTCGAAGGAATTTTGAAGCGAGCCCACCCACATACCCGAAATCCCTCACTCTCAATTTCTTCGTCTCCACCATTCCTGACAGTCTTCTTTTTTCTTTTTTTTAATGCACAAAGGTTACAAGATTACATCTATTTAATTGTACATCCGGGCCTTAAAAAAAACAAAAAAAAAACGAAATGACAGACTCTTGAGAAATAACGAAATTGTATTTTTCATTAAGTTTTAAATGAAATTGTAAGCAAAAACAAAAATTAGTTTTTACGATCTTACTTGTTTCTTTTTTTCTTCTCGACATAACTTATCACATTACATTTTATAACATTTTACGTAAACTATATGTAACCGACTATGTCATTTTAATTCAGCTCACTACAGAAATGGCATGTACATGTTCTTTAATGAAAAAAAAAAAATTTTCATTAAGAAGCAGAAGGCATCCGTCAGTCTCAGGAGACTCTGGACTCCACTACGGTGGCTGGCCAATCCTTGTTGCAGACGCCTACTCAAGTACATCTGTGTACGTTCAACACCCACAGAGCCAACTTTCTGTGTTAGACTGCAGCCATAGTTAAAGTTTCTAGAAGATAGCGCACAAGTTAGCGTGATCACTAGATGAACAAGGCCCGTACTCTCAAACCTCGGTCGCGATGACTTGTGACTTTTAAGACTCAAAGGACACTCAAGGTAGAGGGTTACTGTACGGAATTGTATTCGTGTAAGGAAGGGCAAGATAACAAATTCTAGACATGAGTAGGCCTGGAATTAATTAGAAAATATAATTTCAGGAGTTCAGGAAGCAAGGGTTGAACCTCTACTCCTGTTCAAAAGACCGAAGAGGAGGGTGAACTGGACGATAGGCAAACCTATCCCCTCATTGCTTAGGACAACATTGTGATGGCTTTTATAGTTTCGTCTAACCAATTTCATTCACAAGGCTTCACACAACTCGTGGCATGGTTTTCAGGCACTGAGATCATTTCTTCAAGCAGAAATGATCGAGAAGTCAACTACTTGAAAATCCTCGCGAGATTCGAACCCGATTCTCATGGTCGGAACGCTAACGGTCTAACCGTTCGGCTACATTGCCCATACTCGTTAGACACGAATTTGCGATAGCAATGCTTTATAAATTATTTTAATATAGAAATGTATTAAACTGCAATATAATGCTATTATTAATTTATAATTTACACAGTTAAACTACAATGCACATCATTATCCCATTTATAATAAAGTTAAATCGATATTGATCTGATATCTCAACTCCGAAGAATTAAGTCATAAAGATTCAGCGAACTTCAGGAGGGCAAATCCTTGCACCTTTTCAGCCCACCTTTTCCAGTGCCGTGAAGTTGAATCATTATATTGAATCAATTGCTAGGTCTTAGGTCTACTGCTAGGAAGGTTGGTTCACTGTGTCGTACCAGACAAAGATTCTCGTCAGAATCAATCTTGCACATTTTAGATCTACAATTCGCATTAAATATCGCTGCTATATCTGGTCTGGTGTTTCTACTGTATATCGCAGCTATATCTGGTTTGTTATTCCTAATGTATGACGCTACTATAACTGGTCCGGTGTTCATACTGTATATCACTGCTATATCTGGTCTGGTATTACCAATGTATATCACTGCTATATCTTTCCTGGTGTTCCTACTGTATATGGCTGCTACATCTGGTATTACTACGGTATAAAGCTGCTATATTTGGTCTGGTATTCCTTATGTATATCGCTCCTATAACTGGTCTGGTGTTTCTACTGTATATTTCTGCTATTTCTGGTCTGGTACTCTTACTGTATATCACTGCTATATATGGTCAGGTGTTTCTACTGTATATCGCTGCTATACATGGTCTGGTATACCTATTGTATATCGCTGCTATATGTGGTCTGGTATACCTACTCTATATGGTTGCTATATCTGGTGTGGTGTTACTACTTCATATCGCTGCTGTATATGGTCTGGTATACCTACTGTATATTGCTGCTATATGTGGTCTGGTATACCGTGCTATATCTGGTCTGGTATATCTGTGCTATATATGGTCTGGTATTGATAATGTATATCGCTGCTATATCTGGTCTGGTAAACCAACTTGAAATCGCTACTATATCTTCTATGGTGTTCTTACTGTATATGGCTGCTATATGTGGTCTGGTATACCTACTATATGTCGCTGCTATATCTGGTCTGTTATTTCTACAATATATCGCTGCTGTAAATGGTCTGGTATACTTACTGTGTATCGCTGCTATATATGACCTGGTATTTCTACTGTATACCGCTGCTATATCTGGTCTGGTGTTCCTACTCTATGTCGCTGCTATATATGGTCTGGTGTTCCCACTGTATATCGCTGCTATATATGGTCTGGTATTCCTACTGTATATCGCCTTTATCGCATCATAAAAATCAATTACAATCAATTTCATGTGAGATTAATGAACAAAATCGATGAGTTATTGTACGTGATTTAAGCAATGAGAGAAAAGGAAGGCACAAAATGGCCGATTTTTTTAAATTCTTACATACCCATTTTATTCGTGATTCTAATGTAGATTGATGTGTAGAAACAGAAAAAATCAACTACAATTCATTTTGTGTAAGATTAATGAACAAAATCAAAGATTTAATGTTCGCAATGTTTAGCAATGAGAGAAATCAAAGACAAAATGGCCGATTTTTTTTAATTCTTACATACCCATTTTATTCGTGATTCTAATGTAGATTGATGTGTAGAAATAGAAAAATCAATTACAATCAATTACATGTAAGATTAATGAACAAAATCAAAGATTTAATGTACGCGATTTTAAGCAATGAGAGAAAAGGAAGGCACAAAATGGCCGTTTTTTTTTTAATTTTTGCATAACAATTTTATTCTTGATTCTAATGTAGTTTTATATGTAGAAACAGAAAAAATCAATTACAATCAATTTCGTGTAGGAGTAATGAACAAAATTGGATATGTAATTTTTGCGATTTTATCAATGACAAATATGGAAGACACAAAATGGCGGAATTGTTTTTAATTTTTACATATGCATTTTCTTCGTCATTCTAATGTAGTTTTATAAAATGGGTAAGTGAAAATTGAATCTAAATCCGCCATTTTGAGTCTTGGATTACTGGTACAGAGGAAAACCTCAAAATTGATGATTCGATTTCAGTCATTACTCATACATGAAATTGATTGCAATTAATTTTTTGTCTTTCTACACATCAAACTACATAAGAATCTATATTAAAGAGGGTATGTAAAAATTACATCCAAATCCGCCATTACGAATTTTGTATCGTTGGTAGTGCGTAAAACCGTAAATTAGTTGTTCTGAATTAACGAATTAATCATACATGAAATGCATTGTAATTGATTTTTTTCTGTTTCTACGCATCAAACTATATAACAATCAGTAAGAAAATGGGTAAGTGAAAATTGAATCTAAATCCGCCATTTTCAGCCTTGATGTACCTTTCAGTACATCAAGTCTCAAAATCCGCCATTTTCAGCCTTGATGTACTGGTAATGCGCCAAACCACAACCTTGGTGCTGTATCTGTTCTGCTGTTCCTATTGTATATCGCTGCTATATCTGGTCTGGTGTTCCTACTGTATATCGCTGCTATATCTGTTCTGGTATATTTAGAGTATATTGCTGTTATATTCCTGTCTGGTCTTATATGGCTGCTATATCTGGTCTGGTATTCCTACTCTATATCACTGTTATATCTTTTCTGTTGTTTCTACTGTATATCACTGCTATATCTGCTCTGGTATTCCTACTGTATATCGCTGTTATATTCCTGTCTTGTTTTCCTCATATATCGCTGCTATATCTTGTCTGTATTCCTACTTTATATCGCTGCTATATATGGTCTGGTATTCCTACTGTATATCTCTATATTCTTGACAAAATTCAAAGAAATATCTGTAATGCAATCGATCCTGCAGGAATTTAAACGTGTTACTATATTGGCAACTAGGTCTCACCGTTTTACTGTTGAACTTCTATTCTGTTATCTTCTATTCTAATAGTTTTTTTGTCGTATCCCCCATTTTGTTACCAGTAGAAACGTATTACTACTAGTTGACGCTGGACGAATATTTGTACTGATTCAGTCTTTCCTTTCAAATCGCAAAGTGAAAGTGCCCTTGAACAGCCATTCTTCTAGATTTAATGGAGGCGTCCCACAGGACTCTATCCTCGGACCTACGTTGTTCGTAATTTTCCTCAACTACCTTCTTCATAGCATCAGTTCTCAACTTGATATCTAGGCTGACACAACTATTTACAATTTAATAGTAAGTCTGATTGGTTCGATAAGGTCAAATTTCCCTGTGCCTTTTCTATAAATATTTTCATGGTAATTGTTCTGAGGAAACTTCCCTCTGTCGTATCTAAACTTGATGAATTTAAACCCGGTATTAAATTGACGGCAAGGTCTCATCAGTTTACAGTTTAAATGGCAAGATGTAACTGTAACTTCTATGCTAATAGTTTCTTTTTTCACCCTTCTCGCTTGTGGAGCTCTCTTTCGGCTTCTTGCTTTCCATTCAAGTTTGATCTTCAAAAATTATACGCAATTTCAATCGTTATCTTGCCTTCTTACTTCCTGTTATTTTATTGTCCTCTCTCTTTAATAATGTCTCATATTGTTTCACACTCAGTACCCCTTCCCGCGTCTTAGTGGCTTTATTGCCTTACTTCGGGTGAAATCATTAAAAAAACAGATGGATACTATCAGAAATGCTGGCATATATTAAGTTTTTACATTCATTAAGTTTTCATGTGTGAACTTTACACAGTATATTTCTAATTTTATTAATGTTTCATAATTCTAGGGGATCAGATTATTACATAATAACAATCAAAAACTAGATACCAACTTTATGCCCAGTACAATCTTAGACACACACACACACACACACATATATATATATGTATATATATATATATGTTATGGTGCAGGTTAGGACCGAGGAAGAACAACACGAACACAAGAGTAGAAATAACGAAGGTATATTACACGAAATAATAATACAAGATGTGGAAGGTGTTAGTATGACTGTCAGTCTGGTTTGGAGTGAATTACTACCGGCTCGACTCGATTCGGTGTCTAGCCACCCCCACCCCCACGAGGGTTGCATATGGCACAAGGCCGAGTTTAACGTGGGTTTCCCGTAGGCTCGGCCAAAAAATGCCCGTAGAAACTGTAAAAACAGAATCGGGTTGGTCAACCTTCACGAACGAGGCTCTACCCTTGGGCGGAGCCTCGTCCGGGTTCCTTTCTGCTCAGAGGAAAAGAGTTCGACCGTCAAGCCGAGAAGCTCGGCTCGATTCGGTATCTAGCCACCCACCACGAGGGTTGCATGTGGCACAAGGCCGAGTTTAACGTTGGTTTCACCGAGCCCGTAGTCTCGGCCAAAAATGCCCGTAGAACGCGTATAAACGGGATCGGGTTGGTCAACCTCCCCGAACGAGACTCTGCCGTTCGGCGGAGCTTCGTCCGGGTTCCTCTCTGCTCAAAGGCAGAGAGTTCGACCGTCAAGCCGAGAAGCTTGGCTTGATTCGACCCACTCTCTTGAGAGGCGTAGTATAGATAATGATTGGAAGAGTTCATTCTGTAGTTATAGGTAAGGACCCATGACAATATATATATATATATATATATATATATAAATGGTAATATTCGCTTGGAAAACCTCGAATAGCTCAACTTGTAATAGAACAAATCGATACCCGAGGAAAAAATGGAAATAAAAAAGAAAGAACCAAGAACATCAACACAATACGAAACCAATCGTCAAGTGCTTAAGCACCAAGTCCAAAGAAAAAACCCAAACGAGTAGAAAGACTTAAACGTAGAGGGCTCCATACACTAAGTAGAGCGATAAACAAGAAAATCCTAAGGAGCCAGGCAAACCTACCTTTGCCTGGCTCCTTAGGATTTTCTAGTATATATATATATATATATATATATATATATATATATATATCGGAAAATGTATGACAAAGTGTAAAAAGTTTTCGTGTGAGGCATTTATTCCTTTAGGACTTCATTGGACTAAATATGTTATGTTGGTGCGACTACACATGCGCGCACGAACGAGGGATACTGGGAATTTAAATTTTTTAACTTTTATTCTAGCCGATTTTATTTAGATTCTTTTTCTTTCTGTTTCCATTACTTTTCTTATTAGATATCCTACACTGTGATAACATAACTTCTTGCAAGAATGGTGAAATGTTGTAAGAGACAGGGCGTAAATTTACTGTGGGTCATTTTGTTATCAAGGCACTCTCTAAACATTTTCGTCGTAGTGAATTTTCTCCTTTAATCAGATTAGCCTTTCTTATGTCAAAATTGTAGTCAGTCTCGTTACGGTGGGCAACCAACGCATTTGATGTATTGTTTTGTAAAATGTCCCTTTTGTGTTCATATAATCTTTTATTTAGATTCCTTGAGGTTTCTCCTATGTATTTATGTGACTATCAACTCCTCCTTCAAGTTTTATCGTATTGTTTTGTTTAGCATTGACAAGGTTTTTTTATTCTTTTGGATGTAGTAGTAACGCATTTCATGTTGAATTTAGATAAATTGTAGATGTGATAAAGTTAGTGCGTAGGACAATATTTTTTTTTTATCAATTGAATTTGTCATGGGGTTTCGCATTGAATATAAAATTATTAGGGTACTGAAGAAAATTGAAAGTGTCTTCAATTTATTTTCCTCTTCATGTAAACATTGAGGCCTACAAATTCTGATAGCAGAAATTCGGTTTACTCATCGGATCCTGCTTTTGTTGTTATGATGATAATATAAATTTATTAGATCGTTTTTGTTGGTTGATTTCCGGTTAACGCAGATATCAAGAAAAGGTAAGGAATTGTATTTTTTCATTTTGCATTTAAATGCCATTGTGTGTTAGACATTGTTTAGTTGATCTACAAGGTCAGGCAAATCAGTATCACGAGAATATATTAAGAGAGCATCGTCAATATGTCGGAAGTATGTTGGTTGTTTGGTTAAAATACATTGAAAAGAGCCAGATTCGAGAAATTCTAAGAAGATACATGCCAGCATTTCACTAAGAGGCGATCCCATTGATAATCCAAATTTTTATTTGTGAAAATCATTATTTGTTATGGTCCGGTTCCTTGTACCCCGGTGATAGTCCAAGGTAGAACCAATAAAGAAGAACTCGAACACAGATATGGAATAACACAGATATATTACAAACAGGAATATATACAGAGAAATAGAAGTGTTAGTAAGAACAATCAGGTTTAGTAGTAATTGTCTGAACGCGACTCCGTTTCGGACTGCCTCTGACTCGACTGACTGACTCGCTCTGACTGACAGACTCCTGACGGACTTCACTCAGACTTCAGACTGAACTCCCTGCTTCCTCTTGAGGCGCAGTATTTATTACGTATGTACTAGTCCATTATGTTATTATGGGTAAGGTCCCATAACATTATTAAATATGAAATAGCATTCATTAGTGATAAGACGGCAGGTTTTTATTATTGTAGCTGTTGGTAGGGAAAGATTTAACTTTGATTGTGTTAGATGCTTTTTTATGAGATATAGAATTTTACAACTAGGACGTTGGCGTAAAGGGATTTTATATCTAGTCTGGCCATGCGTTTGTCAGTGATATTCATTTCCCTTAGTTTTCAACTAGGCTGGCTGTGTTCTTCACGTGAGATTAACTGATTGTTCCAAGAAGATGGGTTTTTCCACTTTGTCATACATTTCCCCAATATTGTTCTTGATATATAAAAGTATATATCGTTATCTCACTCACGATATTTATCGAACCCCCCCCCACGAGGATTGAATGTGGCACAAGGCCGAGTTTAATGTGGGTTTTTTTGAGCCCGTAGGCTCGGCAAAAAATATTACCTTCGAACCCGCCTAGACGGGTTCAAGTCCTGTCTACCTCCCCAGACGAAACCTTGCCCTTCGGCAAAGCTTCGTCCGGGTTCCTCTCTGCTAAAACAGAGAGTTCGACCGTCGTCGCTAACAGTCAAGGACTGTATCGAGTCGGAACTCGTGACTCTCTGTTATCTCACTCACTCACACATTCACAGACACACACATTGCTTTAAAAGTATTAAGTTTAACATTAGAAGACTTAATGATGGATAAAAAATAAAAATAGATAAAAAAAACAAGCGGTTTCGCTCACGATCATGAAAGTCTCTTTTATCGGGAGAATTTAAATTAAAATATAATAAATATGAGATATGAATTAGTCAATGATATGAATTAGTTTGTTTTGGGGTTTTTTTGGGGGTTTTTTTTGTTTGTTTTTTTTTTTTTTTTTTGGCTTTTTTTCATTCCCATCATTGACTAATTCATATCTGATATTCATTATATTTTAATTTAAATTCTCCCGATAAAAGAAACGTTAATGAGCGGGATCGAAACGGGTTGTTTTTTTAACTCCTTTTTATTTTATTTTTATGCCTTCTAATGTTAAACTTAATACCTTTAAAGCAATACTCAAGTTCTGTACCACTAAAAATCTGTTTATATATATATATATATATATATATATATATATATATATATATATATATGTATGAATTCTACATAAAGTGTTGGTGTCAATAAAGCAGTTCGATGTTATACAACAGAGCAATTAAGTATATATTAATAAATATACATATTATCGCTAAACTTTCGCCCGAGTTTCATGCCAACACATTCAGCACCTGAAGATTGGGTTTGTCATGAAATTCCGAGTTGTGCGAATGGTGAGGAATTATATATATATATATATATATATATATATATATATATATATATATATATATATAGTCATCCACAGTCAGACTGTTTCGCAGCTCATCAGTGTGGCTTGACATCCGACTGCCTCAAGCCGGGATCGATTTGGTATCAGTCGGAGATTTTACCCCTAAGCCAGAAGATGAATTTAGACGTATTTCTTTTTAAACAAACACGCCCGTCACCGGAGAACTAGATTCGTCTGAACGAAGAGTCTTGAATCAGCAGTAATGATAGTCACCGTTTACAAATTTACTTTTCTCCTTGAAGATTTATATATATTTTCAAAACAATGATAAACACAATAGTTCGTATGTATTAGGTTGGTGCAAAAATAATGACGTAATAATGTCGTTTTTTGACGTATTTTTTAACGTCAAAAAACGACATTATTACCTCATTATTTTTGCACCAACCTAATAAATAATGATAAATCCTTATCCCAGAAATTCAGACACTTCTATCTGCTGACTAATAACACTCTTATTTTGTATATATGTTCTGTTATTTCAATGCACTTGTTCAACCTACCTTCTTCTTTCTGTGTCTTTCTTTCTGGCCCCTAACAACAACAATTTCGTCTCCAGGTTCTTTCTTAAGTGAAACTAAAAAAAAATTACCTAATTGATGTATGACGCACACAAAAATAAATGCATAAAATAAAAATATTATTGAAATAGGAATTAAAAAAGTAAAAATTACTTTAAATTTTAAAGTTTAAAATTTTGAAGGGATGATTTGCAAAGCCTGTTGAGACGTAAACACAATGAAACACAAAAATTAAAATGGAAGAATTGCAGACGGACTCATTTTTCAGGGAGGAAAACTCTTAAAATACGTGATGGAATCCCATACTTACGAAAATGGGAATATGTCTCTACATTAAAACAAAAATTAAAAACTATTTTAAAAATCTTTGTGCAAAACGACTTTTATTAAGCTTTACAATTTTTGAGTTGTAAATATAGTTTTCACTTAATAATAATATCACTTAACCAGATTTAAGTAATACAGAATTTTAAGCGTTTTAAATTATTGTAATTAAAATATTTTAAAAATGAAAAATGAAAATTCTTGTAAAAATTCTTTATTCATCGATTTTTTTTTCTTAAGACATTAGTATCCTCAATAAATTTTATTTATAAAAGCAATTAAAAGTTTTTTCTAATTAAATAATGTCATGGTTTTATTGTATTTTTTATTTTACGTTTCGGAGCAGATATTCGGAAAATCTGTGGTAGTTTGAAAAAATAATTGATTTACATTCTCCAAGGAGTCCTGCTTTTAACTAATAAAAGCAATTTTAAAATTGAAATTTAATTTCTCGAAATTTCATGAAATTAAGTAAGTGAGAGGTAACACGTGTAAAACAATATTTTTTACGAAGATTTTCTAAAAACAATTTGAAAAATAATTTTATTCATTTTTTAATAAATTCTGAATGTTTCGTTAAAATCCGACAATTATTTGATTTTTGCGAGAATTTCTAAACCAATGTGTTTTTCACTTAAAAAAAAGGCGCTAAAACACTAATCGTAAATACTGTGTCGACGGTTGCCGCAAAAACAAGATTTTTAACCAAATTTTCAAACTTGCTAGAAAGGATTAAAAAATTTAATAAAATAATAAAAAAATTTAAAATAAAATAATAAAAAAATACTTTGGTCTTTCCTCTTAAATAAAACCTAAACATTTTGTCGATAAAACTTTTTTTTATTAAGTTGTTTTTTTCATCATGCTATGCAGTTTTATCAGCGACAATGTGGAGGGGCTCATATACATGCATACATATATATATATATTCGACTCTCCTATATATATATATATATATATATATATATATATATATATATATATATATATATATATACAGTGGGGGGAAATAAATATTCGTACACATGAAAAATTGTATTTTTATAAATGTAAAAGCCTTAACTAGAACAAATTTTGATACATTTTATGTGTAAAGATACATTTTATTAAAAAATAGTAATAAACTTAATTAATTGTTATTCTAACAAAAATTAATGCATTTTTTTTTTCATTTTAACTGATGAAAAAAGTATTCGTACAAAACAAAAAAAGCATATTAACTTAATTTAATACTTTGTGGAATATCCTTTATTGAGTTCAACAGCTACCAGTCTATTCCTGTACGTCTCAACTAATGATTTGCACACATTGAGTAGTATTTTGTCCCATTCTTCTTGGCATATTGTCTTCAAATTCGTGATATTTGTTGGTGCTCTTTTCCCAATTCGAATTTTCAAATATCGCCATAAATTTTTGATTGGGTTCAAGTCTGGGGACTGACTTGGCCATTGCAAGACATCAACGTTACTTTCAGCTAACCATTTCCTTGTAGATCTAGCGGTATGCTTAGGATCATTATCCAGTTGGAAAACCCAATCAGGAAGTAGCCGAAGTCTCTCAACAGAACGCATTAAATTGTCTTGCAGGACTTTCTGGTATCTTTCGGCATTCATCTTGTCATCTGTTATTGATATTCTGCCAACACCTTTTACAGAAAAACAGCCCCAGATCATGATACACCCACCAGCAAACTTTACAGTTGGCAACGTGTTCTTTGGTAAGTATGCTTCACCGTCCTTCCTCCACACATGATTTCGATAATTATAACCAAACAACTCTATTTTAGTTTCATCTGTCCATAGTACCTTTTCCCAAAACGAATATTCTTTATTCTTATGCTCTCTAACGAATTTTAGCCTAGCATCTCTGTGTCGTTACAAGAGGAGTGGAGTCTTCCTTGGGATTCGTGATTTCGGACTGTTTTTGTGTAGTTCATTACTTATTGTACGCTAGGTTACTTTAATCCCTAATGCACGGAGATGTTCTTGCAGCTCTTCTGTGGATTTTGTTGGATCTGGCGTCCTAATATCCTTGCTGATCTTAGAGAAATCTTCCTCGGAGCACCTGTTCGTCTTTGGTTTTCGACGCTGTTACGAGTTTTAAACCCTGCAATGAACGAAGCAATTGTAGTAAAAGGAATATTCAGGTTGTTAGAAATCATTCTGTAACTGTTCCCATCTTTCCAAAGAGACAAAATGTGTTTTTTTTGTGAAATAGTCAATTCTTTACCTTTAGGCATTATTAAAACCTTCTCGTAAGACTAGAAATTGTAGAATTCTCTGATAATGGCTAATAGCGTTAACTATAATTACTGATAACATTACTGGAACATTCTAGAATATAGTTTTTTCATAATTAATTGATTATTTTATTCTAATAATTGATTTGTACGAATACTTTTTTCACCAGTTAGAATTAAAAAATGCATTCATTTCTGTTAGAATAAGAATTAAGTTTATTATTATTTTTTAATAGTATGTGTCTTTATACATAAAATGTGCCGAGATTTGTTTTATTTAAGGCTTTTACATTTATAAAAATACAATTTTTCAAGTGTACGAATATTTATTTTCCACCACTGTATATATATATATATATATATATATATATATATATATATATATATATATATATGATTAAATGGATTAAGTCCGACAATTATTTAATATATTTTCTGTTTAAACGTTATTTTTATAAATACAAATTATTTGAGTAAATTTTCTATTCCTTAATTAAACAGTGTTAATTACATTTACCGGCCCGAATGTTCGAGAAATATCGTAGAAAATATGTGTTCTTCGACTGGAATCGAACCTGTATTCCTATACAGAAACTTTCATTTTATGTGACGTGCTATACCATTTAGCTACAGAGAAGCGTCTGGTTAACAAAGTCCAAATTATTATTTATAAACACGCAATCTTCGACGATTTTTCTCGATCGATCATATCTGCTCACGAAACGTATCTTAACGTAAACAATGACAACATATCATGAAATGGATTAAGTCCATTAATCAATTGTATGTTTATAAACAGTAATTGCTAATCAAACGCTTCTCTGTAGCTAAATGGTATAGCACGTCAGCTCAAATAATGGTTTCCGTGTAGGAATACAGGTTCGACACGCATATAATACTAATTCAAAATGTCATATATTATATGAGGAGGCTATTCTATTGCATTTACAATAAAGCGCTCCAAAAGTAATGCCTCCTAATTATTTTCACTGAAGCGACAACAGATAAAAGGTGCACGAAACCTCATTCGTTTGTTTGTTTGTTTGTTATTATTATTATTATCATTATTACAACAACGTTTTGTCGGTGTGCCCCCACCCGACCTTCTTCAGTTGTTTCTCGATTCGGATAACATTCAGCGGATTTCGAATATATATATATATATATATATATATATATATATATATATATATATATATATATATATATATGAAATCCGAGGAGTTATTTATCGAATAAATAGAAAAAAAATGGTCGTCCATTCTATGATTGCATAAAGGGGATGCAAAAGTAGATATACAGTAATACGTGCGCCCAAAACATATTCATAATTTTCTGTCTTCTAGTAGTTCGGCGTCCTCGGTATGACGATAAACTACACCCGCGTCCTGGGTATAACGATAAACTATGTCTAACAACAAGGCTTCAGATAATGTTTTTGGAAAAAATAATGTTGCCAGCTATACGTTTTTGAAATAATAATGTTGCCAGCAATACGTTTTTGGAAAAAATAATGTTGCCAGATATACGTTTTTTTGGAAAAAATAATGTTGCCAGATATACGTTTTTGGAAAAAATAATGTTGCCAGGTATACGTTTTTGAAACAATGATGTTGCCAGCTATACGTTTTTTGGGAAAAAAATAATGTTGCCAGCTATACGTTTTTTTGGAAAAAATAATGTTGCCAGATACACGTTTTTGAAACAGTAATGTTGCCAGCTATACGTTTTTGAAACAATAATGTTGCCAGCTATACGTTTTTGAAACAATAATGTTGCCAGCTATACGTTTTAAAACAATAATGTTGCCAGCTATACGTTTTAAAACAATAATGTTGCCAGCTATACGTTTTTGGAAAAAAATAATGTTGCCAGCTATGCGTTTTTGAACCAGTAATGTTGCCAGCTATGCGATTTTGAAACAACAATGTTGCAAGCTATATGTTTTTGAAAAAATAATGTTGCCAGCTATACGTTTTTTGGAAAAAATAATGTTGCCAGCTATGCGTTTTTAAAACAGTAATGTTGCCAGGCATGCGTTTTAAAAACAACAATGTTGCCAGCTATATGCTTTTGGGAAAAAATAATGTTGCCAGCTATACGTTTTTGAAACAATAATGTTGCCAGGTATGCGTTTTTGAAACAATAACGTTGCCAGCTATACGTTTTTTGGAAAAGATAATGTTGCCAGCTATGTGTTTTTGAAACAATAATGTTGCCAGCTATGCGTTTTTGATATAATAATGTTGCCAGCTATACGTTTTTTGGAAAAAATAATGTTGCCAGCGCTGTGTTTTTGAAACAATAATGTTGCCAGGTATCCGTTTTTGAAACAATAATGTTGCCAGCTATATGTTTTTGAAAAAATAATGTTGCCAGCTATATGTTTTTGAAAAAATAATGTTGCCAGCTATACGTTTTTTTTAAAAAAAATAATGTTGCCAGCTATACGTATTTTGGAAAAAATAATGTTGCCAGCTGTACGTTTTTTGGGATAAAAATAATGTTGCCAGCTATACGTTTTTTGGAAAGTATAATGTTGCCAGCTATACGTTTTTTTGGAAAAATAATGTTGCCAGCTATACGCTTTTGAAAAATAATGTTGCCAGCTATGTGTTTTTGAAACAATAATGTTGCCAGCTATGCGTTTTTGAAAAGATAATGTTGCCAGCTATATGTTTAATAGTACTGTATATTTAATATATTTATAGGTATATGTGTATGTATGTATATACATATATATATATATATATATGTGTGTGTGTATATATATATATATATATATATATATATATGCACACACACACACCATAATTTGGCATTAAATGACCCACAGTGGTTGATATGCCATAAAACCCAACCAACCAACCATCTAGTAGTTCAAAAATGCATTTGCGCTCCTCGTCCATTAAATTACCACTTTACCAGCAAAACATTTATTATTATAATAATGGCTGACGATACCTGCCAATCCCTGTTGCAAGCGCTTGCCCAGGCGCATTTGTGTTTGTTCAACACCCACAGAGCTCACCTGTGGTTTATACTGCGAGCGGACCTTAGTTACAGTCACTTGAGAGGCCGGCTCACTCAAAACCTCGGTCACGATGACTTATGACTTCGTGCTAGCACAGCAATCGATGTCTACCCGATTTCACTCACAAGACTTGGAACAATCCGTGGTATGGTTTTGCAGCACCCAGATTGATAACATCAAGAAGTCATCTTCCTTCGAACCTGGGTCTCATGGTCATAAAGCGAACGTTCTAACCACTCGGCCACGCCTACATTTATTAGTATTGTTTTTTAAATTATAATAAATGTATTATAATTAAAATTATGAAAATAAAAATATTAAAATTAATTTTAATGAATTCTAATATAAAATGATTCCTAGAACGGCTATTATAATAATAGTGATTTTCCAAGCGTAGCTTAGATGTGGAACACGGCCGAAAGTATGGGGCATCCAGTGAGGATCGAACTCACTACTCAGTTGTTATTGTATTAGCGAGACAAGCTTGCTAACCATTACACAGCTTTGAGGTGACCAATGATTTTCCAAGCGTAGATTAGATGCGACACAAGGCCGGAAGTATGGGACATGCAGTGAGGATTGAACTCACTACTCAGTCATAATTGTTCTAACGAGACAGGCTTTCTAACCATAACACCACCTCGAGGTGCCCAGCTACTATTATAATAATATGAGTGGTATAATACTTACTGTATACCTACTTTTGCACATAGGTTAACTAATGTAGACGTCCCGATTCAATATTGTCCCACAGCCTCACTTGCTGGGAGTTACTCCAGCGTCAAATAATTTTTTTATCTATTTATTTTTACAGAGCTCCACGCCAAAACAGTTTTGAATTCGTCGATTTCCTTCTCCTAGACTGGCTACCAACTAGAGCTAGAGGGCCCAACCTGCCGTGTTATTAATCTCCAGCCAAGGAGAGATGAATGGATTTATACGGGCAAAAATTTAAATATCTTGGAAGAGTTTTAACAGAGGATAGAAAATGCGACACCGTAATCAGAATAGGCATTGGGATCGCGAAATAGACTGGAGTATCCATAGTGTCATAACTACAGAATGAACTCTTCCTAACACTATGTATACTACGCAATTCAAGAGAGAAGGGCGATTCAAGCCGAGCTTTTCGGCTTTACGGTCGAATTCTCTGCCTCCAAGCAGAGAAGAACCCGGACGAGACTCCGCCGAAGGGCAGAGTCTCGTTCGGGGAGGTTGACCAACCAGATCCCGTTTATACGGGTTCTACGGGCATTTTTGGGCCGAGACTACGGGCTCGGGAAACCCACGTTAAACTCGGCCTTGTGCCGCATGCAACCCTCGTGGGGGTGGCTAGATACCGAATCAAGACGAGCTTCTCGGCTTGACGGTCGAACTCTCCGCCTCTGAGCAGAGAGGAACCCGGACGACGCTCCGCCGAAGGGCAGAGTCTCGTTCGGGGAGGTTGACCAACCCGATTCTGTTTTTACAATTTCTACGGGTATTTTTTGGCCGAGCCTATGGGCTCGGGAAACCCACGTTAAACTCGGCCCTGTTCCACATCTTTCCCACGTGGGTTCGGGCAAGTAAATATCGAATCGAGTCGAGCCGATAGTAGTTCACTCCAAACCAGACTGACAGTCATACTAACACCTTCCACATCTTGTACTATTATTTCATGTAATATACCTTCGTTATTTCTACTCTTGGATTCGTGTTGTTCTTCCTTCGTCCTAACCTGGACCATAACACATAGTAAGTTGGTTTTTAGCGCGGCGGAGTTGCAAGCGCCACCCTCAACCGTTTTTGTAACAATACAGTTATTAATAAGAAGTTTTGAAATTAATGAGTGCAAGATTCCATAGCTTTAGCTTCTCGTTCATAGTCAGTTTATGAACTTTTCAGCCGACCCTCATATTTAAGTTGCCTATATCTTTTGAATTTCTTTAGAAATAAAAACTGCATAATAAAACATGACATCTTCGAAAAAATACGCGAATCGAGGGAGTTCTCAGCGTGTAATTTGTACATGTTCTTCAGAAAAACACGCGAATATTCGGGGTTTCCTCGAATATATGTACAGATGTTCTAAAGAAAAATCCGCGAATGTGTGAAGCCGCGAATGCTGAAGCGCGAATAGTCGGGATTTCACTGTATTGTTTAGTAGGAACGTTTATTCTGAGCCTTCGCACGTTGGAATATATATATATATTCGCGGCTGGAATATATATATATATATATATATATATATATATATATATATATATATATATATAATTTTTTACGTAAATAATAAGTAATATTAAAATAAAATTATTAAATGATAATAATAATCTATTAAATAAATGATAGTAGATAGATTTACAATAAATTATAAAATAATAATAATTTTATCCTAAAAGCTTCCAAAATAACTTAATGAGCAACTCATTAAGATATTTTCTCTGAAAAATACGAGTATCTTCTATAATAATGTCGGATAAAAAAAATAAATCTATTAATTCTATAGGAATTGCTTTGTTTACGTTTCGGATATGAAACTGATTTGGGCTTTTCAAGAAATGTGTATCTCAATAAGGAAGTCTACTTTCTTTAAAAGGGAAAATAGAGCCTTGCTAAAGCATAATTCTCTCTGTGGCCGAGTGGTAAAGCACACCGGATAAAACTGTGGTTTCTTCTACAAAGGGGGACGCTTTTCTTTTAGATTAGATTTTCTTTAAAATTTTTCGAATGCGCAGGCCGATAGACATAATACACACTGTTTAAAATAAAAATAGGGCATTATTTAAAATAAGAGTATCCCCTAAATAATAACGTTTGAAATTATATATATATATATATATATATATATATATATATATATTAATAATATTTTTATTTAAATTTTTACATCACGACACGGAAATTTCTATCTTTCGGAAATTTAAATTTGTTCAATCAATCAAGCGATGTTAGGTAAATTTTGATGAAAAAGATTTACATTTGAAAACAATGGTATTTTTATTGAAGAGATAAGAAGGAGGTGGCAACAAGATTTCAATATTTTATGGATTAGTCCTGTTTGACCAATCAAAAGATAGCTCAAAGCTAAATCAGATAAGTGAAAAAAATAGGTTAGAGGTTAAGGGGGGAGGGGTGTTATTCATACTTGTCTAGATGAACTGGTCATTTTTAGACGTGTTACTATTACTTCCGGTTAATAAATATAATTTTAAGATACAATGAAATAATCAAATATATATATATATATATATATATATATATATATGACAATAGGTTAATTTTAGGATATTATTTATTTTAAAAATTATTTTTGTACATACTTTTGAACTATCTTAAAGGGGCCTCTAGTATGATTAAAATATTATATTGTTTTGATGCTAAAATACAATACATATTGTATTCAATGGGACATGACAATATTAAAATTAAAAATCAAGGAGCTAAATAAATATTATATGTACCATTATATATAATAAAATAGTGGATATATAATTGTAATATATAGATTATTTTATGAAAAATTCAATTAAGTATATTTTAAAGTAAACATTATGCAATGCCTACATATTACAGTTAGTTCATTCCGCTGATTTAATGGTTCATTATTTTTAGGAAACTTAATAATATGCAGCTTTTCCTGTAGACACGGGGAATATGGGTCATTTAATGACTTACAAATTCCTGTTTTTTTAATATTTTCCATTTTACAGTGGGAGTTTTATTGATTTCTTTTATATACCAGAAATATTTAGAGACGATAAAAAAGCCTATCGTCAATATATATATATATATATATATATATATATATATATATATATATATATATATATATATATATATATATAACTACGGGTATATATATATATATATATATATATATATATATATATATATATATTGATATACCCGTAGTTATATTTTCCGATTTCTTTATGAATTTGTAGGTCTGATGAATTTGATCGTTATTACGATTCCAATCTAATAAATTATAACCATGGAATATTAGTGTTTGAGCATTTTATATTATATATATATATATATATATATATATATATATATATATATATATATATATATATATATACTAAATGTTCCAGTGTTGAGTTATATATACTGTAACATATGAAACGTGTAACAGTATGGGATAATTGTCCATGCCACAAAATGTTTACTATCTAACAAGACCACTAAACTAATTGAGTTTCTTTTTTCCACGTTTTCAGATAAGACATTTAGCCATCTTAACACTATTTGGCGTAATAATCGCTGGAAAAAAAACTTTTTGGAGTTATTCATCTAGAAAGAGAACAGTTTAAAATTGTTCTGTGTCAGCCCCACTGTCTTCCCAACTGAGCAACGATGAGAGGAAAAAATCAATAAATCAACAGTAATGGTACTTCAAAGTCTAAGAACAATAATAAAAAACGGTGCATAAGTTTAAAAAAGAGGGAGCAGTAAAGATGAAAACTGGTTTAGATCACAACAGGAAGAGGGATCATCGTTTCAAATGTGTTATTGATAACGGATACAAATTTTTGGAGCGTGCAGTCGTAACGCTAACGTTGAATTTTCTTTTAAACTTTAAGAGATTGCGTTTTTTACTAATATGGCAATTTGAGCATTTTTTTTTCCGTCTCTGATGCCATATTAGTAAAAAACCGAACTCTCTCAAATAAACCTTAGCGTTGCAATTGCACGCTCCAAAAGTTTGTATCCGTTATCAATAACACATTTCAGAAAAAACATATTTCGATTCGCATTATATTTTTTCGTCTCGGGTGCTACCTGAATTTTACCAAAAACAAAATAATTTCCATGCCTGAAGATGACTGAATGTACAGTCGAAAGTACTTGCGTATAAAGAAAGACTAATAATTTTTAAAAACAAGGATCATAACATTCATCGAGTGATTTGTAGGTTAATGCATATATATATATATATATATATATATATATATATACTAAGTGTTTCAGCACTATGCTTGACACTAGTTTCATCATCTGAGGAAAACATTCTTGACGGAACAGCTTTTTTATCGTTGCAGCATCATGAAATTTTACCTCTTATTGACTTCTTTTTAATTCCGGATGCCACTAGTACAGAGTCATGATACTTAGGAAAGCCTACACTATGAGGAGGGGCATAAGTGTTAATAACCCGATTCACGATAGGCATTCTCAAGTGACTGTAGCACCACAAAACCGTTGCCACGTCACAAATGGGATATTGTATCCTGAATGTTGGTGTAGGAGTAGGGGGCGCTATCCCTGCCTGTGGCAGATTACACAATTCACGTGAGTTTCGTGAATTTCAATCACTGTACATTTTTTTTTTTTCGAGCCAACACTTCCCCACGAGTGATGAGGAATGAGTACTTTTCTTATCGTTACCATCTCTCGATAGATTGCCAGCCAATTTTAAAGATCCTCTATCTGATTATCAGTACACCAACTAGTTTTCAATTTAGAGTTGTTCTTCCACTAAACTGGTTGCCAACCACACATAGGGGGCACAGTCTACGCCACTATTTAACCCAGAGTTAGTGAGAGAAGAAATGGATTTACAACCTTTCCAGGGTTATCATTCGGAAGCGGACACAGCGGCATGCCCCTGAATCTAATACTCAATACACCAATCCCACTTTTCGCACCGATAACTACTAAAGCGTTCCTTTTTACAGTCTGTATTCATAATAAGATATTCTGTGAGAAGAGCCAATTAGGTGAGGGGTCTATTGATTTAATTCTTTTATAAAAGATTATTAGCTGCAGGTTGGCTGTGTGGGTGTTAAAGGTGCAAGAATGTGCCTGAGCAGGTATCTGCAGCAGGGATTAGCAAACCACTCTGGTAAACGGACATATTCGGAAACGACCAACCAGTTATTATTACGTCACAAGATGGCTGAAGATACTGAAACGTTTATCGATCCCTGAGCATGCGCATACCGTACCCACGTCAAAATCGGCATGGTTCTTTTTTTTATTGTTATTTTCTATTATTTTATTATTATCATTATTATTTTCCATACGAAGGTGCGATAAAAAAAAATTTTCCTTGTACAGTGTAACCCGGATATAAGAGAGTTTCCGGGACCGGAGAAGTCTCTTATATCCGGGTTTCTCTTATATCCGGGCTTCGTCTAATTTATATACATTAACACAGGCTCTAATTTGGGACCAGATAAAATCTCTCTTATATCCGGGTTTATCTTATATCCGGATTACACTGTATGATGAAATTATAATCTCCTTAATTGCTGCGGGGGTGGGGCGCCACTTCATCGGATATTTTTTTTTTTTTTACGTACTATTACGTACTTTTTCGTTTTCTTTCTGTCTTTGTTTTCCTTCCTTTTCCACTTTACATACGATTCTGTGTGTGTGTGTGTGTGTGTGACGTGAAAATCCCTTCTCCTCTCCTCTGGTGACGAACAGAAAGTCGTCATGGTGTCGTGAAACACTTAATGCTTAAAAGAAATGTCAGCGGGTCAGGAACGAGATCAGAAAGCGTCACAGCGCAGCCAACTTCGCAGCTCTGAGGTAGACGTTAGCCTCGGCCTCAAGAACTTCCATCTGTCGCTTCCTACGTCCCCATATGCGTTGAAGCTTTTGTCATGAATGAAGCAGAAGAAGAAAAAAAAATGGACATACAGAAGCAACAATGCTGTCACTTCAGGGACGCTAATACTTCGCTTTTATCGCTGCACAAACGAAATTATGAACACGCGTTGTCTTGTTTAATATATCCTGCAAAATCATATTTAGAATCAATTTTTAACGTTTTCAAACCCACCTGTAACACCCCCGCTCCGTTAGTAGCGTGGAATGTTTGAAAACCTCAAAATATAGGTTCTACTAAAGTATGATATCTATCGTCCATTTTCTACTATAGCATGATATTTACTATTCATTTTCTACTATATTTACCAACTGTTGGAAGTATGAAATATGTTATGGTTAAAGGCAATGAACGGGTTATGTATTAAAAATCATTAAGCATTTTTTATATAAAAAAATACAAAAATCATCAAACAGTGATTTTAATGTTTGTAAACTGATTTGATGTCATTTAAGAAAACAGTAACCAGGTCATCGTTTTTCCCGAGCATTTTCCAGCAATAATGAGTACATCGTCATTTACGGCAGATCACAAATGTCTCGGTAGATATCACACTATAGTAGCACCGGACAATCTTTACAATACAAGATGTGCAGATGATATTGTGTTGATAACAGACACCAAAAGAAAAATGCATGAACTCCTAGACAAGGTAATATAGCAAAACGAGAAAGTAATAAGCATCAATTGTAAGAAGACTAAAATGCATCGTAGTTAACAAAAAAGACAACACAAGACAAGAGCTACACTTTGGAGATGTCAAAATCAAATAAGTACAGAAATTTAACTATCTGAGAATTGGTATAGCAAACGACAGAAAATATGACACAGAAATCTGATTGATTTATTTCCTTAAACTTTTTTGACTGACCACAACTAAAAGGGTTCTACGATAGTATGATATCTACCGTACATTTTCTACTATAGTATGATAGCTACTATTCATTTTCAACTGATATGATATTTACCAACTGTTGGATGTATGAAATATTTTAGGGTTAGGGTTGAAGGCAGTGAACTGGTTATGTATTAAAAATCATTGACAATTTTTATACAAAAAATTTTTAAAATCATCAAATAGTAATTTTAATATTTCTAAACTGATTTGATATCATTTAAGAAAACTGTAACTAGGTCATCATTTTTCGTGAGCATTTTCCAGCAATAATGAGTGCATCGTCCTTTACGTTAGGTCGCAAATGCCTCGGTAGATATCACATTATGGTAGCACCCCAATATGTTTTGCTTAATATTTAACAAATTGTAAACCAAATTTTCATGGTTAGTCAAGTAGCTTTCTGAATAACACTGCCAGGTAACAACAACTATTTTCTGGTTTTAGCCATATTTGTGTAAATGACAAGCAGTTTAATTTGTTTACTAGAAATGGAAGCCGTTTAACTTTTGAAAATAAAAATATTTAATATCGATCTTTTAATCGATTTAAATCCAATGTCAGTGTCAATCTTCTACAAAGGGGTTTCCGGTTATGTAATCCGATAAGTGTTATAGAACAATTAAAAATGAAAAGAGCTAAAGTGTATATTTTGAAAAATTGAATTAAAAGGACAATTCAAAAGTGAACATGTAAGTCTCAAAAAATTAATTATACAATAATTAAGTAAATGATATAGCGATAATATTTTAAATGGGGAGTTTGAAAATCCAAGAATGCAGTACTAACGGTGGGTTAATATAGAAAACTTGAATCTATCTTTAACATTTTCAGAGAAAGTTTTAACTTTTTGTGATGCTGTCTTAGCCAAGAATTAGGTAGGCCGTAGATAGAGAGAATATCAAAGGAACGGGAAACTAGATAGAGGAAACAAAGAAGAATAGGTTTATTGAATACTCATACATAGAACGGAAATACATGAGTAAATCAAATACTACTCAAATCCTACTCTAATGTGGCTACTCAGTCCATTGTCACAGTAGTAGGGAAAAGCAGGAAGTACGGTGAGTCCTACTCTACAACACTTTGTTAGATTGTTGCAATTTTTTCATGAAAAATAAAAAAAAATTTATAGACTGATTGATTTGAACTGCTGTCATCATCTGTTTACCTTTGCTCAACTTTTCGTAAAATGTCTCACTAAAAGAGACTACAAAGCAGTGTGATGATCATTTAATTTGATCAACCTTCGGTGTATATATATATATATATATATATATATATATATATATATATATATATATATATATGTGTGTGTGTGTGTGTGTGTGTGTGTGTGTGTGTGTGTGTGTACACATATGGCCCACATAGCCACAGTGGATAAAAGCGTTGGTTTATTGATCTAAAAGTGTGACTTGACCAAAAGAGTTGTCAGTTCAATACTTGGGCACAGCAAAAGGAACAAAAACTTGGAATGTTGAGTTATCAAGGGGGATTAACTGAAACTGAGATATCCACTGGCAAGGAATTAGAAAAATCTACCCCGTGGACCATATGAAGGTTTCGGTTTGAAATTCCAAGAAATATCACCTGAAGAAGGCTGGACCGTATAACAGCCGAAACGTCGTGAATATGACAATAAAAATGCCCGTACAATGTAAATAGTATATATATATATATATATATATATATATATATTTATATTAGGTTGGTGCAAAAATAATGTCGTTTTCTCACATATGTTACTATGTGAGAAAACAGCATTATTTTTGCACCAACCTAATATATATATATATATATATATATATATATATATATATATATATATATATATATATATATATATATATATATATATATTATTCTAAGGTATTTTTATACGTGTACATGTTCTCATATACCTGCTGTCGTGATTTATTTATTTATTTATTTGGCTCGTTTGTCAGGTCTACTTGCTCAACGCATGAATGAATACCGAATTTCATAATAGATCGACCGTCGCCCGGGATTGTTTCTAGAAGATACTTCAAAGCGGCCCAGACATGTGAAGAGAGCTAGTCAGGTACTCAGCTGCACAGTGAGCCTACAACCACACCCGAGCATGGGACTGATGTAGGTGGTGATGATGATTTAATTAGTTAATATTTCATTGTATTGTTGTGACTGACCAAATGATTGTATTAGGTTGGTGCAAAAATAATGACGTAATAATGTCGTTTTTTTACGTTAAAAAATACGTCAAAAAACGACATTATTACGTCATTATTTTTGCACCAACCTAATAGAATATAAAAACAACCAAAAGCAAACTATTAGGTTGGTGCAAAAATAATGTCATTTTCTCACATATTTTACTATGTGAGAAAACGACATTATTTTTGCACCAACCTAATAGTTACATTCTATCATCGCTGATCGAACCCTGAATTATCACCAATCACGATGAATGAATGCTCCCTTAGTGAGGCCCCTTGACTTGGACGATTATAGGGTTTTAAACTCAACCCAGAGCTCAAGTAGTACATACGATCCATCGCTATAGATGCTGGAAAAATGATCGGTTCCTTGTACCTGACCCCTCGTGCTATCCTCTACGTTTACAAAAGCCCGATCAGGCCTAAAATGGAATACCGCTGCTATATGTGGACAGAGGTTTCCTAGTATTTACTCTCCAGTTTCGATAGTGCACGCGTCTTTATGGGTGACAAATTATTTTCCGCCCTACAACCCCACTTTCTCACGGGCGAAACGTCGTAGATCGCTATTTCCATGGAAAATGTTCAGAAGAACTACATTCCTTAGTTTCACCAGTTCTAAGCTTCATGGCTAAGACACATTATAGCAAACCAACCTCATTCCATTCGTATTCCATTTGTGAGACGTAAGTTCCACTCGAGAGGCTTCTTCACACAAACCGCTGCTCTGTGAAACCAACTCTCAAGAGTGTGATTTCCTGATCTCTAGTCTTAACCTGTTCAAAGCTAGTTATCTTCCTCACATAGCTGCATAAACTCTGACTCGTAATCTGTAAGCCCCTACTTCGTGTTGTTCTCGGGCCTTCTACAGAGTGAACATCACTGTAAAAAAAAAGAAAAGAAAAAAGAAAGCGCTTTGTGATAATAACCAGTAACAATAAGATGACATATAAACTTGTCAAACTTTAATGACAACACTTCGATCAACATCTGACAATAATTAATGACTAGTTTATCAATTTATATACGCTCCGCTTTTCAGTCCCTACTTTATTATCTTTTCCCACGTGTTGTGGAGTTATTTTCGCAGTGGAGGCTTGTATTTGAACTAAATCAGTCCTAAATAGTTCGACGTACAAAACGTTAGGAACTTGGTATTACGCAGAGTAATCTTGTAGTGGTCGCTGACTACTTTCGTATTCGACTAACTGTCGTCTGACATCGACTGACCCTAGACTGACCTTCGTATCTCTCTCTTACTACTCCTACTTATATTAGGTGGAAGAGTCTATTAACTATAGAATAGGTGTGTTTCACCATAACACACGGGCATAACGACAATAGTGATTGAACTTTCGCGCTAAGTATATATATATATATATATATATATATATATATATATATATATATATATATATATATATATATATTTGCTACTGATAGCAGTCTGGCAAAATATCGTCTGATATAAAAGTTTGTGGGGAGCAGAATTGCGACACTGAATTCTTTCATTTAAAAAAAAATGCATCTTTTGATAGTCGTAGACGCTTCTTGAACGTTTGCAGATACCAAAAATAGGATATGAGCACAGTTAGGCAGCGGGTAATGCGTTTCAGCAATGGCTACAACAAATGTGTGTGACAAGCCCCGTTGAGTGTAGCGTACATTTTCTTAAGTCATCGATGTCGAAAATGCATCGCTGGTCTGGTAAAAAAAAGTTTTTCAGCTCTCTCCAAGGCCTGTATCTGTTGTCGCTTATGTGGAAATAAGTAGGAGGTATTACTTTCTGGCTTGTTTCGATCAATCCACGAAATATTTAAGGACAATGGTATACGGCTATGTTAGTGGCTGGTTTGTAAAATGGAAGCGACAACATACATTTGATGCTCTGTTGGAGGAGGACTAGAATTTGGCGACTTCATTCTCTGCAGAGAGATGAAAAACTCCCTGAAAGGTGTTATCCACCAAGTGCCTACAAATAAAAGCAACACATAATACTCCAATACATTATACAACCCATAATACAAATCATAATACAACCCATAATACAACCAAGTAAGTGAATCTAAACTCAAATATAAACGACATTTACATATTCCCAAATATAAACGACATTTACATATTCCCAAACCAAGTAAATGCTTATAGACTCAAATATAAATGATCAATATGTACCTATCTTCTTTTCTTTCTTTATATGTGCCCTGTCTTTTCAGGATGTAGGTGACCATGTTCTCCACTTCCCCCTATCCCTTGTATCTCTCAATAAGTTTCATCCTTCTGTGATCCACTTGCTCAAACCCGCCAGGTATGCGATGCATTGTTTTCCCTCGTCCCTCATTCCCTCTATTCGACTTGTGAGTGTCAGATTCTCCAGACCTTCCTTTCTCATTACGTGTCCTAGAAACTTCAGATGCCTCTTCCTGATATTAAGGGCTCCTCCTTGTTTGCATCCTCCCTAAGATCTCATCGTTGCTCACACGCTCGGTCCATGATTTCCACAGCATCCTTCTGTAGAACCACATCTCCGTCGCCTCGAATCTCTTCGAACCAGCTAATCGACTGAAATTTAAAAGATCAATATTTACTTACCTTTGAACATATAAATGATCAATATGCATATAAACGATCAATATTTACCTATTCTCAAACCATGTCAATGCTTTAAATTAAAATATAAATAACAAATATTTACCTGTTCTCAAACCAATAACTGTTTATAGAATATATGGTTAAAAATAAACGATGCATATTTACCTACCACAGACTCAACCATAAATGACCAGTATATACCTTTTCTCAAACTAAATAAATGCTTATAGACTCAAATATAAACGACCCATATTAACCTTTTTTCAATCAAATTAACCTCATGTAAGGCAGTTAGGCCACTAAGACGTAAGAGGTTACTGGGTGTGAAATAGAAAACAGAAACATTAAGGTGCGAGAACAATAGAGTAATCAGGAAGACTCTAGAAAACGATTGGCGTTGCATTTACATTTTTGAAGATCAAAGTTGGCTGAAAAGCAAGAAGCCGGAAGCCGGAAGCAGTATTCCACAGCATGGAACATACGGTTACATCTAGCCATTTCAGCTGTAAATTGACGAGACCTCGACACCGGTCTAGTACTGCGTTTAAATTCATGAAGTCTAGGTGCCATAGTGAAGACCTCATCTGAACAATTACCATGAAAGTATTTGTAGAAAAGACACAGGGAAGCTACATTATGTCGGTGGGAAAGTGACTGAAGCCGAGACGCCAATAATATTGCTGATTCTCCATTAGATTTTATAAAGAATCTCTAGATCTATATAACCCGAGCAACGGAACATATGTGACAGTAATATTCAAATCATGGACGAATGGTAAACATATAGATATGTAAGATAGATTCTCTAGAGAGAAATTTTCTCCACTTTACGTCAGCCGAGAATTTTAGTTCGAGAAGGTGCAACGGATCACTCACCAGAAGGTTAGCATCAGTCGTGTTGATATATGGCAGAAAGGGGTCCTCTCAGATCATAAAACTAAACGAGTGTGTATAGACTCAAAATAAAATTTATTTTTTCCAAGACCAAATAAATATAACGTGAACGCCTTTTTTATCATTTTTAACCACCCATTAACCATAAAAATTTACGAAAATATTCTCCGTAATCTGATGTTTTATTGAATTTTTGCTACTTTGGCTTTATATTTACTATAGTCATCGCTCTTATTTTCTGGTAATGTCGTGTATGGATGTTCGTATTTACAAAAATCGGCACGTTTATACACACAAAAAATTCAAAATTCTTTATAAAATATTGGGAGCTCACTAAATTGTAGTAAACTCTTCCATTTATGATTAGTAAATATCGTTTTTACTTAATAACAATATCACCTACCATCTACAAATACAGAAATATAAATGATCTAAAACTTTATAAATTTTTATAATTTATTAAATTTTTTTTTTAAGCGTTTCACCCCAAGGAGGGCGGCAAGCCACTAAGACGCAAGGGGTTACAGAAAATTTGGAGCAAGATCAGATAGGAGTGATAGAGGAAAAGAGGAGGAGAAGGATAGTGGATAGATCAAGGCAACTGGAGATGTCGATTGACATTACATTTGAATAGCTGGAGATTATAGCTCTCAGGGAAACTGGAATAGAGAAGAGAGTTCCACAGGCGAGAGGTGCGAGACATGAAGCTATTGGAGTAGAAGAGACGGCTACATTTAGTAGTTTCGATAGCGAAAGAGTGAGAGCGGGATGCCAGCCTCGTAGGGCGCTTGAATTCATGAAGTCTGGGAACCAGCGAATGCAGCTCCTCGGAGCAATTGCCATGAAAGTATTTTTTAAAAAGTCAGAGAGAGGCGACGGCGCGTCTGTGAGAGAGTGACTGTAGACGAGATGCCAGAACAGGGCCAATTATATTGCATATCCACCTCTGGAGCCTATCAAGAACCCCGAGGCAAACAGAAGGGACTCCAGACCATATATAGCAGCAATATAATTTTTTTTTAAAAGTGAAAACAATTCTTGTAAAATTTCATTATTCATTGAAAATTCTTTTTTCTTAAGACAATAGTGTCTATAATATATCTTATTTCTAAAAGCAATTAAAAGCTTTTCAAATTAAATAATGTCTTAGTTTCATTGCATTTTTTATTTTCCGACTAGCAGTAGCGCCCGGCGTTGCCCGGGGATGTAACAGTAAGAGATAGATCAAGTATCGACCATCATAAAAACTGAAAAATAAAATTGACAAAGATTATTAAGGTTGATGGACACGCATGTCTTAATTAGTTTTCTTTTTTTGTTTTGTTTTGTTTTTTGTTTTTTTACGAATTGTTCAAACCCAAACTCAAACAAAAACATTGTTTTCAATCGTTATGAGTCTACTGATTGAATAGAATTTTATTATAAACAATTGTCTTGTAAATGGAATTTTTAAAGCATTCTGAATGTAAAAATAAAGAAAAAAGTGTGCAAGACAATAAGAAACACTACCTGCCCCCCAAAAAAGTGAAGTTTTGTTGAAATCGGTTGAAAAATGTAGGAAATCCCATATATAAACGAACACACACACACACAAACACACACACACACAAATAACCTGGGGTTTTATAATAAGTATAACTCGATATGAGTTGTCCCCCTTTAATTCTCGCGATGCCTCTTAATCGTGTTTTCAAATTGATTTCGTGCAAAAACACTCGATTTTTTTCTAATTTTTGGCGCTGTCAGAACCACTGCAAGGTAATTTTAGGTAGTCCTGTGAAGTTTTGTTGAAATCGGTTGAAAAATGTAGGAAATCCGATCCAATATATAAACGTACAGACACACACACGCAACCTGGGTTTTATAATAAGTATGATTAAGAGCAGATTTTTTTGTAACTGGAGGTTTGTTTTACAAAAAAAGTTCATAAAATTAAATAAGTCGAGGTAACTGATGCAAAAAAATGTTTTTACCAATATCTTCTAAAACAAAGAAACATTTGTAAAATAATAAGTTTTATTAAAATCCGACAATTATTTCATATTTGCAAGAATTTCAAAATCAGTGGGTTTTTTGGGGGTGGGGGGTTATCATAAAAAAGACGCTAAAATTTTCTATAGTAATCGTTAACCAAAATTTCGAACGTTCTAAAACGGATTAAAAAATATAATTTAATAATTAAAGAATGCTTGGTCTGTCTTCTTAATAGTAACATAAAGATTTTGATGATAAAATTTATTTTCATTAAGGTTGGGGCATTTTTTCATCATGTATGCTCATTTTTTAGCGAATCTGTGGAGATAACTAATATAAAGAATGCCGTTCTGACATGAAAGAAAAAGGTTGGTTGGTTGATTTTGTTTAGCGGCATATCAACATCCAACCAAGACTACAACGCTATTTAACCCATTATTAGGGAGAAAGATATAAATTTATACTGTCCCCGGGAGAGATTTTTCAAAAAAAAACGGCCTGACCTGAAACTTGAACTCGACACGCTACTTCCACATTCAGCACCAATAACCACTGTTCTATGGGCGCATTTCTGTATTCATTGTTAAATAGTGCCTGAGAAGAGGAAATTAGGTAAGGCCTGTTGATCAATTTTTTGTACAAAAGATATTTTATATTTCTATAAACTGATCTAAATTTTTTTATTTTTTTTATTTTTATTTATTTATTTATTTTGGCGGGGTTATAGGCCTGTGAGGAAATTTTGACTATTAGAGATCTCTTCAGTCACTTTCTCACCGACGTGACGAGGCTTCCTTCTGTCTCTTCTGCAAATATTTTCATAGCAATTGCCCTGACGAGCTTATCTCTTATCTCATGTGCCGAACGTCTTATGGATAGAGTTGGATCTTTTCTAATTGATTTCTTTAGCTCTAAATTGAAATGATGATCCCTCTTTCTGCTTTGACCTCCTGACCCAGTTTTTCTCTCTACCTCTCCCTCTTTTTTAAACTTATTCACGGTTCTCTTGATGGTTCTTGAATGGACTTTGAAGACAGGAGCCAGAGTGTGAATGTTGGTTCCATTACTGAAGGCCTGAATGGTCTTTCTCCTCTCACCATTGTTCAGTTGGGAAGACATATTGAAGCTGACAGAGAAGAATTTTAACCAGGTCTCTTTTCAGCTCAATAATTCAAATGATTTTTCAATGATTCTTACAAAAAATGGTTGTCAAGATGGCTAAGCGTCTCATCTGAAAACCTGGAAAAAAGAAACTCAATTAGTTTAGTGATTTTTAGATATTAGCCATTTTGTGGTATGGATAATTATGCTGTTACACGATTTGGACAATTTTCCTGTTACACACGGTATATATATATATATATATATATATATATATATATATATATATATATATATATATATATATATATATATATTACATACAATCTCTGTTTATAGAAAATAAACATTGAGCGTTTTTTGTGAGTCAGTTTTAACATTTAATATTTAGCATGTAAACTTTTATATTGTGTTAATAGGATTCACCGGGATTATACCAACGGAATACTATATATATATATATATATATATATATATATATATATATATATATATATATTAGGCTGGTGCAAAAATAATGACGTAATAATGTCGTTTTTTGACGTTATACGTCAAAAAACGACATTATTACCTCATTATTTTTGCACCAGCCTAATATATATATGTGTGTGTGTGTGCGCGCGCGTGTGTGTGAGTGTGTGTTTATGGAAGACTTATCTTAATCGACGCGTTTCGTCCCCTGAGGGACTTTATCAAGACAAATGGAAGGATTTTATCATTTTGTAACGCGTATTTATATAAAATCCTTGCATTTGCCGTGTTAAAGGCCCCCCAGTGCACGAAACGCATCGGTTAAGATAAGTTTTCCTTTTGTCTTTGTTCATGTTGTCCTTTTACAGTTATACTCTATTTGAAATTTTGACACACACACACACATACCCATATATATATATATATATATATATATATATATATATATATATATATATATGTATGTATGTATATATATTCCAGCGTGAATGGCAAGTAGTACAGCATGCCGTTTCAAAATTCCTGGTGGAGTGAATTGCGTAATGGTGCCCAACTGACCCTACTATACAGCGCAGTCGACAAAATCGAAAACAAACAACGTGCATGCGCAAAAGGAAAAATAAAACATGGCGACAATTTACGCATCGCACCCTCTGTGTGTGAATATATATATATATATATATATATATATATATATATATATATATATGAGAAGAAGAGTTGCCTATATATGTATGTACGTTACTACTTAGTTTGTCATTTTAAATGCCTTCTTTCCAAACAGTTTTACTTACAGAAAAACCTTCAATTTAGTTCATGAAGTCTTGCAGTCCTTAGGAAAGAAAGGAAAGAAGAAAGTAATAAAGAAGGGAAAGGATAAAAAAAAAACTCTTCAAAAGACAGAAAGAAAGAAATATGACAGAAGAGAAATTAAAAAAAGCAAATAAAAAAGAAAATTATCAGAAAGAATGAAAAATATTGTAAAAAAGCAAAGTTGGCCATAGAGAAAAGAGAAAAAGGAATGTTAAAGGGTAGAAACATGGAAAAGAAAGAAAGAAAGAAAGAAAGAAAGAAAGAAAGAAAGATATGTCGAAAAGAAAGGAAAGAAGAGGAGAAATGTCGAAAAGAAACGAAGGAAGAGGAGAAATGTAAGAAAGAAAGAGAGAGAAATGTCGAAAAGAAAGAAGGAAAAAAGAAAGGAAGGAAGGAGAAATGACGAAAGAAAGAAAGGAGGAAGAGAGAGAAATGTCGAAAAGAAAGAAGGAAAAAAGAAAGGAAAGAAGGAGAAATGACGAAAGAAAGAAAGAAAGAAAGAAAGAAAGGAGGAAGAGAGAGAAATTTCGAAAAGGAAGAAGGAAAAAAGAAAGGAAATGGTAGAAAGTAGACTGGGGAAAACAGACCAACAAAGAATATGAATAAAGAAAAAGAAAAAAGAAATAAATATATATTTAAATATATAATAAAGATAAAGCAAGCACACACACACAAATACACACATACACACACACACACACACACACATATATATATATATATATATATATATATATATATATATATAAATTAAAGGACCCCCAAAAAGGAGAAAACGTCTTCATTTGTTAATTTCTACTTTTTTTCTAAGTTTTTTTTTCTTTTTGGGGGTCTTCTTATTTTTGTACTCGTAACTTTGTTTTTTAGGCCCAATGCGTCTGTTGGTTTGAAAATGACAAACAATGGTGGCGTCTACAATAGGAGCAAATGCTGCCAAGTCATGTAACAGACTGAATATGATGGGCGACCGTATCAAATATCAGTAAAAAGAATCGTGAGAACTAAAGAGGAAAACAACCAAAAGACGTTCAACAACACCTAGTGACATGCGGCTATTGCGTGCTTATATATATATATATGTGTGTGTGTGATTGTGTGTGTGTGTGTGTATGTGTGTGTGCCTTTGCTTGTGTGCGTGCTTGTAAATTTGTACTCAGCTTTCCATAGATGTGTAAATCATTGGTGTGTTTGGAAGGGTGTGTAGAGATTTACAAGTGCGTACCCTATATGCCAAAAGTTTGTGGGAGGGTGGTACCCTGTGGATTTAGAAGAATCTCCTAAAAATTGAAGGTTGCGTGTCTTTTTCCGAACTAATTTACTAGCTCACCTCAGGCCAGAGGGACATTCTCTTCCTGAAGGATCTCTTTGTCATATATTCGACAAATAATGAAATTAACCCATTACTAAACAATTTCCCCTTAAATTTTAATATGTATCAAAATTAAATCCCTGTCTCGCGCCAGACGTTTTTTTTTAGTCTATTCTATTATTAGAATTTAAGCGTGCTACTAGGTTGGCATCTCGGTCCCACCCTTTTACTATCAAAACAGTTAAATGTAACCGCTTCTTATATATAGTTTTAAGGTATGCTCTATTTATGAGTTAAAGCACTCAGTGCTAGAGCATATGTAAATATAAAAGTCGAGTACTTGGGGTGAAATGATTAATATATATATATATATATATATATATATATATATATATATATATATATATATATATTATTATTATTATTATTATTATTATTATTATTTTGTATGTGCAGTACTTAGTGGAAAGCGCTCAATATCAGTGATAGAGCTAACATATTCAGTTGTATGGATATGAGTTTGTGAACCTGGGTTTCACGCATTTGCGATCGATGATCGCAGAAGCGTGAAATCCAGGATCACAAAATTATATCCATACAACTGAATGTATATATATATATATATATATAGAGAGAGAGAGAGAGGAGAGGGAGGAAGGGATGGATGGATAGTTATATATATATATATATATATATATATATATATATATATATATATATATATATATATATATGGAGCACTGTCTTCTTAAAAATAAAAACAAAAATACTAAGGAACCCCGGATTATACACCCAACGTGTTCTTTTCTATTTTCTGCATACCTGCACAAGGATACATATATATATATATATATATATATATATATATATATATATATATATGATTAATAGAAATATAAAAATTGTCACTTAGCTGATTGATGTTATATTCAGCACGTCGACTCCAGAGTTTCGTAGACGAACCTTTGTATCAGAAAGTATCACCTAATGTCTGTCAATTTTCTCCTTTTACTTATTTTTATAATAAGTTTTAAAAATAATTTATGCGCTTTTTATCGATGCTAGATTAATTTTTCTACTTTGTGTATATATATATATATATATATATATATATATATATATATATATATATATATATATATATATATATTATTAAAGCATACATTATTTTTAAGCTTTAATAATAAAAAAGAAAAAGCCAAGTCTTAACGATATTATCTACGAACAAGGCCACAATGTGCTAACCATATTCGGAAATTAAAAACATCCCTACCACACACTAAGACATACACATAACACACACACTCAATTAAGCTGAAAAATCAAATCATCCTTGATAATGGCTAAAGGTATAGCCGAAAGCGCTCGGAAATATAAAACATTTGGACAGTTCTTACACACCCTTTGTCCAGAAAAGAAAGCTCTTGTTAGAACACAAGAAAAGTTAAATAAAAAATCTTAACCGTAGTACCTTGCCTGTCGTTTTTAATGAAACATGCATAAAGGAAGGATTGCTGCCTAAATATATAACTATCATATATATATATATATATATATATATATATATAATGATAATAAGAAAACGGAGACTTTAATTTCGTTTATAATTATTGTTTCGTGAACACCGGGATGTTCATCTCATCAGAACGGAAATGTTTTCCGCAATCGGAGAAAGTACACTGGACAGACACCTTAGATTGGTAGTGGAGAGGGAAGCTGAAAGAGAGGGGTTGGGTAAAGATAGGGCTAAGAGATTAGTGGTTGGTAGTAGTCAGTTTCCTCAACCAAGAATTTACTCTATACTTTTTAGATTTTAATATTGGTCTGTATGTTACTTTGGCCCATACCGTTTGCTGTTTTGTATGCAGGATAAATCAGGTCGATTCAAATTAATTTAATTAAAGGAATCTTAATCTAAATAAAATTTGTTAAACATACTTAAGCTACCACTACCCCGCCTTTTCCTTCTCACCCTCTTCTTCCACTTCTTCTGTACCCCACTTGCGTTCCCCTCAACTCAATGTCTCCACTATCAGGCTCCGGCCTAAAAACAAATGCTTAAGTATTACTATATAATATATATTTTTATATAAAAGAATGTTTTCTACCCAAATACAATACACAAGTATGGTTTGGTTTGGTTTGTTTTGTTTTACGGTATATCAACCTCAATGGATTATTTAATGCCGACAAAATTTTAATTGCTGTTAATGTTTTTCTTCAAAAATCTATTTCTGGGAATATTTTTCCCTGAAGAAATCTATAGCTGGTCATATTTTTTCCAAAAAAAAAATATATATATATAGCTGTTTGTATTGCTGGTATTTTTTTTAAGAATTCCTGATAATAACTTTTCCTTCAAAAATTAATACTGGTAATATTTTATTTTTATTACAAAGTATTTCTGGTATTAAAACCTATCTTTACACAAGTTTGGGTGCTAACTATTTGCCCATAGCTGGGACCCTAACAGGTGCTATCACCATAGGTCAGGTTGGACCTGGGAACGCCAGCAATTAAGAGTTGGTTCCACGCTCCTCAAGACCTCCTGATCAGAGGCCTTGCTGTTGAACGTAGTTTATCATCATACCCAGGATGGAATACACAAGTATATATATATATATATATATATATATATATATATATATATATATATATACTCGCAATTCAGAAAAATCCTCGTCGAAAATACCTCCATACTTTTACACAAAAAGAATAAAGCCAAAGTAAAAATTATCGAAGCTATTTATATCAAAATATTGAAACCAAACCTCAATAAAATTAATTACGAATACTCCACATTTTAAAATGTGTACAATAGATAGTCTCTAGATGTTAGCGCCTGTCATTAATAGTTTTTCCTTTATCTAGTAACTACTCAATCCCGGAATTTTTCCACAGCATACCTAGTTACCGCCCCTTAAACGGTGTCCGTCACCCAAACCATGACACAGCCTTCCTGAATCCATATATAAAAATGGTAATTTTCGGATGACCACAACAATTTTTGCCCTTCACAACCATGAACACTAAATACTTACCCTATAATTATCAATGCCCTGATGATGACATTATGCTATGTCGAAAGTACTCGGAAATAAATACAATATGAGCCAACACAGTGTTTTCCTCGCGTCTTTTAATAACCGCTCAAAAAAGCTTATCCGCTAATATGAAAGGATTCTATCGAGAATAAGTAGAGAAAACGAAACCTGTCTTTATATATATATATATATATATATATATATATATATATATATACATGGGGGTGGAAGGTTGAAGAAATACAGCAGATGCCTATTACCATTTTACAATGAAAACACTATAAGTACTGGGATGTTTATCTTTAAATTTAAATTTCAGTGTCTACATAGACTATCCGGCTTCTTTTAACTTTCTAGTGCTTTTTTATTGTTACACCGGATGTGTGTGTGTGTGTGTGTGTATGTGTGTATGTGTGTGTGTGCGTGTGTGTGTAACAAATGCACGGTCGCAATTTTCGACGGATTTGCACCAAAATTTACATGCACATGCTCCAAGTTAGCGGGAAGGCCAAGACCGACATTGCATTTTCCAACTCCCATCGATAGTGGAAATAATCGATTTTTTCATGCTTCTACGGCAGTTTTCATGTAGTTTGCGGCCATTTTCTACTGGCCAGAGTGAGAGCCTATAGCTGGCGGCCACGAATAGGCAGGAAGATTCTATTGGCCAGCGTGAGAGCCAACAGCTGACTGACACGAATGTTAACTAGCATGCTAACATGCAAAAAAATTGATAGCTGCATTCGTTACAAGTGAAAAAAAAATAAACCTGCATGGCACTTTACTCCAATTGGCTCCTTCGCTTGCTTAAACTCAACGTTGATTCTGATTCCGCAGAACTGGGTTAGGTGTGAAAAAGTATCTGTTGTTAACATTCTTTTTTCATTCGGTTTTTCCAGTTACGAGTCCTTTTTTTAAAGCTGATCGTTTTGTGTTCATTTTGTTTAGTTCTTTTTTCGTAACAGATTTAATGTTTAGTATAGAGCTTAGAAAAAATTCGCAGTGTGAGATAGGCAAGAAGTAAGGCATGTAGCAACATCAGCACGGCAAAAGGCACTCCTTTAAAGGCAAGGAAGGGCAAAAATAAGGTAAAAAAAAAAGTCAAGTGATAGCGATTGCTGTATGAGTCATACGATTTCTGAATAAAGCACGGGCAACGCCGGACCATCCTGCTATTCTATAAAAATATACACTGACTGTATTAGTTGTTCCTCGCCATAGGTGTGACCATAATTTGGAATGCGGTTCTGCGAAAATTAGGAAGGAATTTATTAAGGCGAAAATTTATGGAAAGTGCACTAATTTCTGAAACCTCGACGGCAAATTTGCATCCGGTACCATACAAAATATTTCCTTTTCCCACAAAAGCAAAATTATTACAATGAGGGATAATTAAAAACAGGAACTAAAAATAATAAAAACAAAAGTGAAAAAAAACACTGAATGCGATATTTCAAAATTTATTTACATCGGACATCAAAATTTAAAGTTTAATACTCAATACCTCTTTTGTTGCGTTTTTTTTTTTTTTTTTCTTTTTCTATATATTGAGTCAATTTTTAAATTTGCTGCCAGGAAAGTTGGTTCACTCTGCCGTGCTAGACATTTTTTTCCTTGCCAGAATCTATTTCGAAACATTATTATGGACAAACGAAACCAAAACCGAGTTGTTTGGACGTAATTCTAGAAATCATGTATAGAGTAAAGATGGCGATGTCTTCAAACAATAAAAGAACAGGAATTAAGAAGACAGGAGATAACGGCTGAGATTGCATTTAAAT
>OZ010614.1:34652038-34657038 GCA_963932145.1 Acanthosepion lycidas | reverse complement strand
AACTTACAGTCGCTTGGAGATTGCCGATAAACTGACGTGATCAGTGGTTATGTTTGAATGATGACAGGCAGGAATCCCACTCTCCTATTTGACATGTCATCTGCCATATTAAGACAAACTTCCAGCGAAAAGAAAAAATTCCACTCCCCTTACAGTTCACATAGTAGTAGTATTAACATTTAACAAATCGCTGTTACGGTCGTTGTCAACCTTGACAAGGGCCGGTCGCCGTTACTTGAACTAGCAACCGTTTTAAAGTGTTTGGTGTCTGCTTTCGTTTCTGGCGGGTAGTACTTAGCAAACCACTCACCTTACAGATTGCGTTGTAGCATTAATGATAAATAAATCGCTGTTACACTCATTACCAGCCTCGACAGGGACCATTCGATGTTGCTTAAACTAGCAACCGTTTTAAAGTGCATGGTATCTGCTTTCAATACTCGGTGAAGTACTTGGCATAAATGTGAAGTTTATTGCACTGTTATTGTGGTCAAATTAACGTAAAATATCTTTAGTTGCCGTCTCCCAAAAACCTTCCCCCTTAGCTAATTTTCCCTACCAACAGCCACAAACACACACACACACATTTCTGCGTGTGAGGGAATGTGTGCACTGTTTTTGTTTTTTTTGTTTTGTTTTGTTTTGTTTTGTCATGCACGTGTATTCATTGTCATTTGTTAAGCTTACCTTAGAACAGCACAATGGTAAATGATGGGGCTGTTGAAATGTAATGGGGAAAATCGTGTTACGTCGATATCCGAAGCTGGAAAACAGTCTCAAATGTTTACAAAGCATTTTTCTTTCTCTGGTACGAGGCCTCAATTGCGAAGCATTCATGGATACGGAAATCACTTTACGAGGCGACGGGGTACCCTATACATTTGACGATTATTCATTTTTAAAGAAAAATCCACCCAACAAAATCCTTATTCCAACCACCTCTTTGACTAAACATTCAGGAAATTTCCTCTTGTCCTTAAATTGAGGTTGCGATTATTCAAGCGGAAATGTGCTAGAGCATGTATCTGCGACAGGGATTGGCTAAGCACCCTACATGTGTATGCTCAGAAAATGAAATTGGTCATCTATGATATATATATATATAAATGGTGGGACTCGCTTGAAAAAACCTTGGCTATTTCGACTTGTAGTAAAACAAGTCGGTACCTAAAGAAAAATGAGGAATAAAAAAAGAAAGAACCAAATTCCATAATTTTCCTTTTCATCCGGCATCGCCCTGACGATCCGTTTAGGTGAAACCTAGGTAGGTTTGCCTGGTTCCATAGGATTATATATATATATATATATATATATATATATATATATATAAAAGTGAACATAGAAGTCAACACTTAGAGGCGACAGTCTGTTTCATGCTATATGCAATCGTCAGTGTGGCCTGACGATTGCATATAGCATAAACAGACTGTCGCCTCTAAGTGTTGACTTCAGTGTTCACTTTTATATTTACACACGCTCTATCTCTGATGCTTATGTTTTTATGAAGAGGATAGACCAAATTTTTTTTAATTATTTTAAAAAAAATTTTCCATCTTTTTAGAATATTCTAAATTTTGAGTTAAAAACCTTGTTTCTCTTTGTTGCAACAAGGAGTAGTAAATAACATAGATAATTTTTAGCGCGTTTTTTTTTTTTTGTATTACACACATTAATTTGGAAAATCTTGCAAAAATAAAAATAATTGTCAGATGTTAATGAAACTTTCAGAAACTATTCACAGAATATCAAAATTATTATAAATATGTTTTTTTTTTAAAGTCATGGCAGAAATATTTTTTTTATATATTTATTAACACCCCCATAACTAATTGTATGAAAAACTCTAGAAATTCGAGCGCATCGGGTTTAGTGATTACAATAGTTAAAAGCACAAGGCTTTGAAGAATGTAAATCATGTTTTTGTTTTTTTTAATTGGAGCCAACGTACCTGAAAATCAGCTCTGAATTGTAACATACAAAACTCAATAAAACAAAGATATTATTTAATTTCAAATGCTTTTATTTGTTTTTATGAATATGGACAATATTTTCTGAAAGCAAAACATTTTTTCAATGAAAATTGAATTTTTAATTCAATTATTTGTTATTTCTTTAATTATAATAGATTTTTACATTAAGTTTTTAAAAATATTATAACATTAGTTAAAAGCACCATCAACCTTTCAAAGTGTCCATATGAGATTGTCATTGTCTAGCGCTTTGAAAATATCGTTTGGACCAATCAGAAGATCCACAGTAATTAAAAAATGTAATTTTTGTGCTTATAATCGAGCTGTAATTATAAAGTACGGAAGACCAACCAGAATACAATTTAGTTGCATTATTTGAGTTCAAGATTGTTCTCCGCTGTTAAGGCCTTTACTTTTGCGAAACACGTATGGAGAAGTTAATTTGATTTTTCAATTTCAACTGAGAAGGGTACCTACAAGTATCAGTATCATCTTATGAAATTTAACTACTGCTAAACTTTAATTTATATGATCTTATTTTTATATTAATCTCAGTTATGACATTTTTCCGTAAATGAAATATCAAAATTAATAATAAAATGAATGGAAATACAAATAACACAGTAAAATGTAATAAATGTACATAAAATTATAGTATTTTATGTACACTTCTGATAAAATTTTATAAGAAAGGTACCTATAAATTAATTAGATACCTTTTTCTTATTAAATTTAATCTCACTCTTAACAGTCTTATTTTTTAATTTCTTTATATTTTCCATAAAGCATCGTAAACGTAAAGATGAAAGCTAAGTACAAAAAAAAAATGAAAAATTAGAGCGCTGAAAGTTTTACTTAAAAGTAACGAGGTAAATAATTTGTTCACTTAAATCTAAATAATTTCACTTCCTTCCATCCGTAGAAAGAATTGTCCTCCCGTAAGTTATCTAAACGTCATGAATGTGTCTTTCCTCACCTGTCAAGTGACGCGAAAGGTTATGACCTGCTTTGATTTATTTTCAAATTACATTTTTTCGGCGCAGAAGCTAAGTTAAGCTTGGTTCAAAATATTTTAAATAAACATTATAATTTCTGATTTTATTAAAATCAGTTTTGAAAAAATGATAATTGATTTTTAAAAGAATATCAAAATCAGATTTTCATCTTTTTTATCAAATCGAAAAAAATGATTGAAAATGATTGATTATCTGTCCTTTTTTTTTTGACAAAAAAAAAACAATATTTTTAACGAAAATTTCAGACGTGCTAGGAACGATTGAAAAAATTTAAAAAAAATACCCCAAAAATACTTTGATCCTTCCTTTTTAATAATAATATGAACATTAGACGATAAAATTTTGTTTTCGTCAAGTTCGGCGTCTTTTTCATCATGCTATGTTCTTTTGTTTACATTTTCGTGGAGGTACCTAATATTACCCATATTTTAAACATCTGAATAGCTATTATAACATGACTTCGTTGTCAAGCTTTTTGAATTTTCCTATACTTGCATTTTGATTGGTCAATCTAGCTTTTGTAACAACGTTTTACCCCCATTGCGAAGGATTGTTAATTAATTTGAAACTTTTAAAACCGTTTATTTTACATTCAGCATCATCACTTGATAAGACACCGAGGGTGTTGAAACAAAATGGCTATTTTTGTAGTGATTTTATAACATATTTATCTTATAGATTTTTTTTAAATAAATAATTATATATATATATATATATATATATATATATATATATAATACAAATATAAAGTTTGTCACTTGGCTGATTGTGATCGGTGCTATCATCAGCATCCCGACTCTAGAGTTTCGTAGACGTACCCTCCAGCAATCACTCCGCTTACTCGTCAGGAGTAACACCAATTTATATATATATATATATATATATATATATATATATATATATATATATATATATATATATATATAAGAAGTTAATAGTCAGAGCTGAATTAGACCAGGAAACAGTAGTATTAAAAATGTGCCCAATACACATATAAGATAATAAAAATTTAACATGTAGATCTTTTAAGTCTAGAAAATTAGGAAATCAGCCGATTCCGCCATCTTGGTTTCAACCTTTCGGTATCTTCAGGCGATTTGGGTCAATTGATTTCCTAACGCTTTATTTTGAAAAAATAAAAATTTATGAACGCTATATTTAAAAAAACTAAATGGATAATGGATTTTCCTATACTTGTATTTTGATTGATCCATCTAGCCTTTGTAACAACGTTTTCCCCTTGCGAAGAATTGTTAATTAATTTGAAACTTTTAAAACCATTTATTTTACATTCAACGTCATCACTTGATAAGACACCGAGGGTGTTGAAACAAAATGGCTATTTTTGTAGTGATTTTATAACATATTTATGTTATAATTTTTTTTTAAATAAATAATTATACCTGCTCTACTTTGTATTGAGCACTCTTTTAAGAATAGTAATTGTTGGTTATTGGAATTCATTCCATATACACCAATCATATACTTGGATATATCTATATATATCTATATATATATATATATATATATATATATATATATATATATATATATACGATAGCAAGCTGAACTGAAATTCTTCCGAACTAACCGAGATTGGTAACTAGTAGTGTTCACCATTTTACTGTTGATGCAACCATATGTTCTATTTTAATCGATTCAGTGGTGTTCCTTTAGGATTTCAGTTACAATCTTCAATTTAAATGCAACACCAAACGCCATGTTCTGTCTTCGTGAATTCTGGTCTTTTATTGTCTTTTCTCCTCATCAAAGTCTTTTCATTCTCTTTTACTCCAAATAACCTCTTGTTATTGTCGGAGCAAGGATCTTGTGCCCTCCCCGAACCTATGATACTTTACAACATCTCAATTTTGATAAAGTAGTATTCATATAAAATAGTGATTTTATTGTAACCTAATTATGTACAATAATGGATCATATGCAATATAGGTGAAGAATTTAATTAGAAAAATTGAAAATAAATACAATGAATCTAAATACAAATTAGAGACCT
>OZ010614.1:34614538-34647038 GCA_963932145.1 Acanthosepion lycidas | reverse complement strand
TGCTTCACCCTGTATTTACGAGTGTAAATGATTTATTTAATCACCCTGAGAATTTAGATATGAATTCACCTTAAATTATATCAAAAATATATCAATATTATATATATATATATATATGTATATATATTATAAATATATATATATATATATATTATAAATATATATATATATTATATCTATATTATATACATATATATATATGTATATTATATCTATATTATATATATATATATATATATATATATATATATATATATATATATAAAGAAGGGAATGGGAATGGGAAATCACTCCACTATCTTTCCCAAAAAGGTAAGGAAATTCACAGATAATAAAAGAAAGGTATCTACAGAAAGCCATGGCTGCTTACACCCTAAAGCACAAAAGAAAACTGAACTAAGAACTATAGAGAACGGAATTGGAAAACCATTCCACTATCTTTCCCAAGAAGGCAAGTTAATTCACTGATTAAAAAAAAGGAAATCTGTGGAAAGCCTTGATCGGCGAAATGGGGAAAAAACTGTTTTTTTTATTTGGAGAAAATATTTCTTTATAATTAAAAAAATTGAAGTCTTGGTATCATGTTATCACTGATCAAAGTGTGATTAACACATGTCGCCGCGTGTGATTTATTTCTAATTTATTCATTTGAAAATAAAAACATATATTCCTTCTTTAGGGGAAAAATTATTATGTTTCCTGTTTCAAAATCAAAATATGTTTACACGTATGATGTTACTGAAAATCCCCAATAGTTAAAATAATGAAAACGTTACTTTCACTGAACGTTTACAAAATTCAAGAAACATTGTACTTGAGACTGTGTGAGTGAACAAGTGAGAATGAAACAAAATTTTAAGAAATATTATTTTCCTTATGCATGCCATTCAGAAAGAACAAACGAACTTCATGCGGCCCGCGGACCGGAGTCTTTATCTGACTGTGTCAAAATGGGATTTAGGAACATACGTCTGAAGAATATCGATCTAAACGAAAGGTGTCTAAGGAATAATCATCTAAGGACTATTGGTATATGGAATACTCGTCTAAGGACATTGGTCTATGGAATACCTGTCTATGGACTATTGGTCTATGGAATATTCGTCTAAGGTCTATGGAGTGCTTGTCTAAGGGCCATTGGTCTATGGAGTACTCGTCTAAGGAATACTCGTCTATGGGCCATTGGTCTATGGAGTACCCGTCTAAGGGCTATTGGTCTATAGGGTACTCGTCTAAGGACATTGGTCTATAGAGTACTCGTCTATGGAATACTCGTCTAAGGGCCATTGGTCTATGGAGTACCAGTCTAAAGGCTATTGGTCTATAGAGTACTCGTCTAAGGACATTGGTCTATGGAGTACTCGTCTATGGAATACTCGTCTAAGGGCCATTGGTCTATGGAGTACCCGTCTAAGGGCTATTGGTCTATAGAGTACTCGTCTAAGGACATTGGTCTATGGAGTACTCGTCTATGGAATACTCGTCTAAGGGCCATTGGTCTATGGAGTACCCGTCTAAGGGCTATTGGTCTATAGAGTACTCGTCTAAGGACATTGGTCTATGGAGTACTCGTCTATGGAATACTCGTCTAAGGGCCATTGGTCTATGGAGTACCCGTCTAAGGGCTATTGGTCTATAGAGTATTCGTCTAAGGACATTGATCTATGGAGTACTCGTCTATGGAATACTCGTCTAAGGGCCATTGGTCTATGGAGTACCCGTCTAAGGGCTATTGGTCTATAGAGTACTCGTCTAAGGACATTGGTCTATGGAGTACTCGTCTATGGAATACTCGTCTAAGGGCCATTGGTCTATGGAGTACCCGTCTAAGGGCCATTGGTCTATAGAGTACTCGTCTAAGGACATTGGTCTATGGAGTACTCGTCTATGGAATACTCGTCTAAGGGCCATTGGTCTATGGAGTACCCGTCTAAGGGCTATTGGTCTATAGAGTACCCGTCTAAGGACATTGGTCTATAGAGTACTCGTCTAAGGGACATTGAATTTTATTCAAAATCTAAGGTTTACGTTATTCATATGACTACTTCTACGACTTTCAAATCCTTATACGGGATGAGAGCTGCTCAAGTGTTCAGCTGCTCAGCGAGCCTACAACCACATTCGATCATAGAACTGATTGGTTTATTTAACGGCATATCAACTCCTTTTGGGTCATTTAATGCCGAAATTTAAATTCATAGAGGTCTTCGAAGTAATACAAATATTATATATGTTATTCTGCTTTCACAATTGAATACATGGTAGATGATACTCAACTTTTGTTCATATACATGTTTGCGTGGACATAATTAATAGAAGCAGTGATGTATGTTTTATGTTGTGACTTTGTTATATTTTGGAATACAGTTTGATTTCTCTAATATATTGTAGGATATTATATGGAATAAAGAGTTCTTTCGTGTTGTTTCTTTGGTTAATTTCATTTAGAGGCATATCACCCTTTATGAGTTATTTAATGCCGAAATCTAAATATTTTGAACACAATTGTATAGCTTCAACTAAATGTATACTATAAATAGGTATTATTGGTTGGTTGATTTTGTTTAGCGGCATATCAACTCTTATAGATTACTCAATGTCGAAATCTAAATATTTCGAACGCAATTTTAAGCTTTCAACTACCAGATAAAATGTATTGTTGGTAATTTTACTATAAATATGTAGCGTTGATAATTTTCTTCTATTGCTGGTATTTTTACGATAGAATATATTTTTATACTTGCCTAGTTCTTTTATTTTTCTCCATAACTGTGACTCTAACATGTGGTACCACCGCCGGTCAGGGTGAACCTGGGAACAACAGCAATTAAGAGGTGGTTCCTCGCTTCTGAAAACATCCAGTCTCCCGATCACTGCCCTTGCTGACGGATATAGTTTATCGCCATACTCAGGACTACACAGGATTGATTGTTAGACATTTTCATGACGGTAGTCTTCGAGTATATAATCCAGAGGTTGGCAGTGAATATTTCGGAGACAGTAGGAAAGCGTAGTTCAGGTTCACAGTGGATATCTTAGCAGAGCGTAGTTCTTCCTTCTATCCTCTTCGCCTGTCAAGTTAGCACTGGTCCTTCCGGTAGGTTAAACAAAGATGGCCGCCTTTATACACGACGAATACAATGTTCTGCGGCTTCTGATTGGTTAAGCTTCTATTGGTAGACTATAAAGGAAGTCTAGTCATCTGGATTGTCTCACTAGTCATTATACATATATATATACACAAAAAACCGCAACATTGATGATGTCGATGATTATGATGTTTTAAACTTATACGCTCCTCATGCCATCTGACAACATCCGATTTGATTTTGGGGGCCAACCCAGAATTTTAAGTAGGAGTTAAAATGAGGCTCATACACAAAATCCGTTTCACAAAAAAAAACAAATGACATCAGTTTCATGTGGCAAAAATCACTCCTTTCTCATCTGTGTCATGTGGATATGACTAGACTGCGTCCAGGGCCTGCTTTTGAAGCAGTCTGCCATCTCCTAGACAAGTTTGAGGGAGAAAAAAAAAGAAAGTCTGAAGGAGAGAAAGAGGGAAGTGAGAGAAAAATATAAGCAAAGAGTGAGTAGCATTGACTTGAATGACACAACGTAAGAGCTGTCATAACTCTTATCATTTTGTTACTTTACTACGATGTTAAAAAATATAGTCAAATTGAGTGAAGTTGGACGATTTCCTCAAAGATGAAGAAGACAGAGATGTGGTTCTACAGAAGAATGATAAGGATATCATTTTGTAGAGGTTGCAAACAAGGAGAAGGCTTATATTTAATATCAGAAAGGGCACCTCGACGTAGTGTAATGGTTAGAAAGCTTGTCTTGCGAGATCAATTACGACTGAGTAGTGAGTTCGATCCTCACTAGGTGCCCCATACTTTCGGCCTTGTGCCACATCTAAGCCGGGCTTAGAAAATTACTACTTTATATCAGGAAGAGGCAGCTGAAATTTCTGGAACACATAATGTCGATGACAGAACAAGGCCTGGGGGAGGAAGCAGATGGAAGGAACTTGTTGAGAGCTGCAAGAGATAGAAGGATGTGGAGAGCCATGATCGCCTACGTCATGAAAGGACATGGCACATCAAAAGAAAGATCTTAAAAGCTTGATTAGAGATAAGCCCTATTAGGAAATCGCTTAAGAATAGCAGGTGCTGTAAGCTTGGATGTGCAGGTGGTGTAATGGATGATGGCTCGGAATTGTTAATCAGAGAGCAGTGTTCGAATTGACATTGAGTTCGTTATATTCACTTACGCACAAATGCCCCTCTTCACCCACCAGCTATGGTTTTTTTTAGCAAGACTTGTATCATTAAGCCATTATTATCTCCAACAAAAAATCTTAAAATCTAACAATATTTTTCTGGCTTTAAATAACCAGAAAATGGTTGATAAGCCATAGAAAACGAATCAATCATTCAAAAAAAGATCCAGCCCTAAGGAAACTGAGACATAGAAAAATCAAACTGAGACTAGTACACGAACAACAGAAATGTGGTTCTACAGAAGGATGCTGAGAATACCATGGACCGAACAGATGAGCACCGATAAGATTTTGGCGAAAATAGAAACAAAGAAGAAACATATACTTAACATCAGGAACAGGTAGTTGAAATTTATGGGACACGTTAATGAGGAATGAGGGCTTGGAAAATCGGATACTCACAGGACGGATAGAGGGAAAGAAGGACAGGAGAAAGCAACGCGTGACATACTTAATGGGTTTGGACAAGGGGATGGCAGAACAGGGTCTGGGAAAAATAACAAAAAGACAAAACTTATTAACAATTACAAGGGACAGACAGGTGTGAAGGGCCACGATCGTCTGCGACCTGAAAGGGCACGGCACATATAAGAAAGAAGATCTTAAAAGTTTGATTAAAGCTTAGCCATACAAGGAACTGTATAAGCTTGGATTTAGAAGGCAATACATCCTCCTTTTTCGCCTGCCCCAATTAGGATAGATGGCTTGATGGCATTGAAAATATAGTGTTTGAAAGCGAGAAACTTTTATTGCACTTCTATTGGAGGGTTTAAATTTTTAAGGAACATTATGGATGTCCGTTTTAGTTGAAGCTTGGAGGGAGGAACATCAGGAGGAACATCAGGAGGAGCATTCAGTAAATTGAAGAACTCGTGCCCACAATGTATCAATGAATTTGTTTGGGGTTTTTTTTGGGGGGGGGGGGTTCTGGTGTCTAGTTTTTTACGTGTGTTCACCCTATACAAAGCCTAAGAGCCACTCAAGGTAGTGGGTTATTGTGCGAGCGGTAAGAGTAAGAGGTAAGAGGCGCAGTTTAGGAGGATATATGGATTAGATAACGTTTAACCCTAGGCGTGAACAGGTTAAGCTTGTAGTGGGAGGGAAAGCATTCTCTTGGGAGTCGGTTCTACGAAGAAGCGGTTCGTGGGTTGAATCAACCCTGGAATCTAATTTCGAATTTCTTCAGCTACATTATTCTTTCAAGCAAGAATAATTCACTCACAGAATCATTGATACTTTATGTACTCTTGGACAATTAAAAAAAATTACTATTATTCACCCATTACAAGGTCCAAGAGCCACTCAAGGTAGAGGGTTAGTGAATGAATTGACTGTAAAAGTCTAAAGAAGCGCATATTATGAGGATTTGTAGGAGAGATAGCAGTTGACCCTAGACTATAAGAGGTAAAGAAAGACTGCGGTGATCGAGGAAGCAGTCGGTTCCACAAAGCATCAGTTCTGAGGAAGAGTGACACTTCCTCCTTACCAATGGAATACGTAGGGAATTAAGAGGCTAACAACTTTTGTCTTCAGGTGTCATAGTGTGGGAAACAATTCATCAATCACAAGGGCTGCATAAACGGTCTTGCAAAATACTTTTCAAACAAAACAATATATAAATATATATATATATATTTACTAATGTTGACCCAATACAAGGCCTAAGAGTCACTCATGGTAGAGGGCTACTGTGTCGTGCTGTATGAGCGTAAGAAAGGGCAAGCAGTAAAGTTCTTAGATCTATGTAGGAAATATAATGGCTAACTCTAGACTTGAAGAAGTCAAGATTTAATTACTGAATAACATTTCAATGTTTAGTCGGAAACGTTAGAAGTATTGTGTGGGTGTAGACTTTAGAAGGAAACAAGGTATAAAGCTCTACGTCTGTTCAAAAGAACGGGTAGGAGTGTAAACCGGACGATAGGTGAGCCTATCTACTTCTATTAGGAGCGAAGAAAAAAATAATTAGTGAATAAAATTTGAGAGCTCAGTCGGAGACGTTAGATGTAAATAGTTGAAGTAAACTTTAGAAGAAACCGGAAACTCAGTCCTAAAAAGGAAGCAAAAAGACCAGGAAGGAGTGTGAACCGGGCGATAGGCGAACAGATATATATATATATATATTAGAGTGAAATAGAGTGAGAGAAACGGTGTAGAAATGTTCTCCTTCTAACCCACAAAATCTGACCCCCAAAACAACTTTCAGATGGTTCATATTGTAGAGACTGAGTAGAAAACAGCAAGCCTAATTCGCGTAAATAACTTTGGATATCACCTCTCCCCCAGCCACGGGTTAAATAGTACAGAAGGCTCGGCTCTTCAGCCTAGGGTGGCAAACAGTCTAAGAAAATGACAACTCTGTATTAAAAACCTAAAACCGAGACTATCAGCAGTCATCTTTAGTAAAAATTGTCAATGAATAATAAGAATTATTTTTACAGTCCAAGATATGTTCTGGCGTAATACTTTAATTTAAAAATAACTCACAAAGGATTGATAAACCTTAAAAAGACAAATAAATCGAGCATGCCTCCTATTGCGCTCACACAACAACCTCATTCAGTAACCTTCTATATTGAGTGGCTCTTGGGCCTTGTATAGATATTTTATAATAGTAAAAAGCATCGTGTGAAAGTCGAACTCGTGGCACTGGCAAAACATGTCCATCTCACTTCTCTGTTCTCACCTGCTAATTTACCTGCTCCTTCCGATTCCTAGTTGTGTCCGATAGGGTGACAACTCACCTGTCGAATCGACCGGATCGGGAAATGCCGGGCCGTCGCGACGAGCAATGCCTAGCACGATTTCGCGCATAGCCGCTTCCGCGACGAATAGGAGAGTGACGCTGTGATCACTGAAATCTACGGCGCAAGCAGGAATATGTCTCGGTAGGAATAGCAAATTTTCGAACAAGACCTTGGAAGACTGAAGTGCTGAAAGTTCTCGTGTTGATATTTGTGGAACTTAATCTTGCGTAACCTTAGGTTCGGGTAGCGTGACAGCAAAAGCGAGTTCAAATTCTGACCTTGACTTCATGAATTTAAGCGCAGTACTAAATTGGTAATTAGGTCCCATCATTTTACTGTTGAAATTCTATATGTAACTGTAACTTCTATTCTAATAATTTATTACCTCGCACTTCTCGCCTGTAGAACCCCATTCGGGCTTCTTGCTTTCTTATCAACTACCATCTTCAAAAATTTAAATGCAATGTCAATCGCCATTTCCGGTCTCTTTGAGTTCTGTTCTTTTTGTTGTCCTTTCTCCTCAATAATTTTATCATAGTTTCCTTCACTCTCAATAACCTCTTGCATCTTAGTGACTTCATCGCCTTGCTGGGGGAGGAGAATCAATAAAAAAAAATATCTGTTGCGTTCACATGCAATTACCCGTGGGAAATGCATAGAAACCATTACACCCCCTCACCTATGGGTCAAATAGCACGATAGACAAGACTCGCCATTGTGGGCAACCAATTTAGGAAAAGGAGAGCTCTGAATTCAAAACCGGGGACCAGGCAACGGGAAACCAATCTATCTTCCTCTCCGACAAGTTTTGACAATTCACTTAAAATAAAGGAATCTGTGGAGAGCCGCTATCGCTTAAGTCCTGGAGTGACATGACTTAAACATCGTGTGCAGAACCATATTAGTGGAACATCCAAGAAAGAATGAGTTCAATATAATAATTAGTAACTGCTTTTCAATGGTTATTTACAAATCTTAGCTTAGTCTGACACAAGGCTACAACAGTGGAGCACCCAATCAGGTCAGGACTAATATCACTACATCAAAAGTAAAACTATAAAATTAAAGCAAGCACCAGCAGCCATGGAGGTATATAAGTGTGCGTGCGTGCGTGCGTGTAGATGTTAATGCATATTTCTACAAATAATATTGATTTTGTTTAGCGGCATATCAACTTTTATGGGTTATTTAATGGTAAAATTTAAATATTTTGAACGCAATTGTATGCCTTCAACTAAAGATAAAATGTATTGTTGGTAATTTTACTATAAATAGGTATTGTTGGCAAAAAGATTGTATAAAAAATGTATTGCCAGTAATTTTACTATAAAAAAGTATTTTTATACTTTCACAGTGTTTTGTTTTTGTTTGGAAGTTCGCTATTTGCCCATAGCATGAACCCTAACAGGTGCCACCACCTCGAGGAGGATCTGGGGACAACAGTAATTAAGATGTGATTCTACGCTTCTCAAAACCTCAAATCTCCCGATTAGAGGCCTTGCTGCCGGATGGAGTTTATCGTCATACCCGGGACTGCGCAAATAAGGCGATGGTACGATTAGGTTGAGTCATAAATAGCTTCTGTATTTGTTTAACTGTAACTTTGTTCTTCAAAAAATAAAGTAAAATGACATTTTATTCAATTATATATTCACCATTATTTGCAGTAACTTGGTACCACTTATCAGGCAGCTCTTTAAATACTTTTTCAGTAAAATTTCACATGTTCTGATGCTAAAAGTATTTTGAACGAACCCTTGAATCAGGTTTTCGTGAGAAAAGTTGTTTTTTTTTCCATAAAAGTATTTTGCATCGATCAAAAAAAAGTAATAACAGGTTGGTGCAAGGTTAAATGAATATATAGGGTTGGGTAGAACATACCAACCGAGGTTCAATTTTTTTTTCCAGTATTATCCATGCCGTATATGGCTTTATGTTGTCCTGGAGGAAAATATGGCGGGTGGGGTAAACAGACCAACCGAGGTCCAAATTTCTTTCCTGTGTTTTCCTTTCTGTATGCGGCTTTATGTTGTCCTGGAGGAAAATATGGCGGGTGGGGTAAACAGACCAACCGAGGTCCAAATTTTCGTTTAATCCACTTTTCGCTGCTACTTCTTCTGATGTGTTCCTTCATGATGAGGGCTCTCCACAACTTCCTGCCCTTTGTATCCTTGAATAATCTTTGCCTTTTTGTTATATCCCCTAATATCTGTTCTTTCAGCCATTTACACAACTTGTTAGTTATATTATGTGCTTCTTTCGTCTGTCCCTCTTGCCTTCAATATATCCTGTGAGTGTTCAATTTTCCAAGTCTTCTTTCCTCGTTATGTGCCTTGGAAATTTCAACTCTCTCTTTCTGAAACTACTTATCAGTAGCCTTTTCGTGTCCATTTTCTCTAATACTTCTTTGTTTCTCACGTGTTCAGTCCATAGTAGTTTCAGCATCGTTCCGAAGATTCTGCTGCATCGAGTCTCTGTGAGAAGATTGTCCAGCATTTACTGCCATATAAGAGTACCAGTAAGTACAATAACTCAAATATTTGGGAAGTGTTTTGACAGAGGACAGAATGTGCTATAATGAAATCTGAAGACGCATTGGAATAGCCAAAGATGCCTTCCAAAAGCTAAGCAGAGTATTAAGAGACGGAAAAACCTAGTTAGAAACAAAGAAAAGTGTACTGCACTGGTACGTGATATCTGTTCTCCTATATGGCAGTGAATGCTGGACAATCTCCTCAAAGATGAAGAAGCAAAATAAATGTGGTTTTACAGAACGATGCTGAGGATACCATGGACCGAACATGTGAGCAACGACGAGGTTTTAGAGAAAATAGAAACAAAGAAAAATATACTTAACATCAGGAAAAAAGTAGTTGAAATTTCTGGGGCACATAATGAGAAAGGAGGGTTTGGAAAATCTGATACTCACAGGACAGATTGAGGGTAAAAAGAACAGAGGAAAACAGCGTAATTACTGAGCTTGGGTAAAAGGATGGCTGAACAGGGTTTAGAAGAGATAACGAAAAGATCTACACTGGATATGAAATTGTGGAGAGCCATGATCAGACATGTCTGTTCAGTAATCTTTTCTTTGTGCTATACAAAAACTAAGATATATTAGTGTACTCTAAATTTATTCATCACTGCTGCGTATGGTGAGAAATTGATAGATGCGTCATTAAAATTGGTTTCCAAAAACGAAAATTAATTATCAGTCAACCTAAGAGATATATATTAGGTTGGTGGAAAAATAATGACGTAATAATGTCGTTTTTTGACGTATTTTAACGTAAAAAAAAACGACATTATTACGTCATTATTTTTGCACCAACCTAATAAAATGCGGAAGTTTTTGTTTTTTACCGCCCATTGCCGGACACGATATTTGCAGCAAATTGTTTTCCTATTTTGTGTCAGTGAAATTCGTTTTATTGCCTTTTAAAGGCACGAAAAGACAAATGTATTCCTGTTTATATTTATCCGTCTATTTTGCTTGTTTGCTTGTTTATTTAACGGCATATCAACTCCTTATGGGTCATTTAATGCAGAATTTTAATTTTCTTGTGTGCATTCGTAATTTTTTTTCTTCTAAAAATGTAGATCCGGCAACTGTTTTATTGTTTTTCAAAAATATATTGCTGGTAATTTTTGTAACTATGAAAATGGTATTTCTTCTATAAAAATATATTTTTATAATTTCATAGTGGTTTCGCCCCAGTTTGAAGGTAACTATTTACCCATAGCTGGGATCCTAACAGGTACTACCACCCCGACTCATGTGGAACTTGGAACAACAGCAATTAAGAGGTCGTTCCACGCTCCTTAAAACCTACAATATCTCAATCAGAGACCTTGCTGCTGGATATAGTTTATCGCCATACCCAGGACGTCCGTGCGTTTTAACCAGACACGAGAATAGGTGTGAGTGAATCAGATAGGAGAAGGATGCTATTTCAAAACCTCACTTAGAAACATAGGCCTTGTAATAGTTTTATACTAATGTTCACTCAATACAAGAGCCAAAAGCAACTCAACGTAGAGGTTGACTATGTGATGTAAGAAAAGGCAAAAAGAGAAATTCATTGTGTTTATTCAGGAAAGAAAACGGTTAACCCTAGACTTGAAGAGGTCAAGATTGTAGTGATTGGGAAAACTTCTTGCCGGGAGTCTGTTCCACAAAGCAACAGTTCTTGGTAAGATGATGTCCGAGTGGAACTTCCTCCTTACTATTGGAATATGACAGGAATACTTGTGTATGTGGCATGGTAGGTCCCAGTTGTAAAGAACACGAATGTATGTACTAAGGAATGTAGCTTGTCTGAACACATTCCTTGGAATTAGCGATAGAGCAACTAGATGTGAGGTTTCGGCTGTGGGAAAGAGGTTGCAGTGTGGAAAACAATTCATCATCCACAAGGCCACGTAAATGCCTTTGAACTCTGTCAAGACAGGCAAGCGAGGACTGGGCATCTCCAGCCAAATATGGCAGCATTACTCCATTTTTGGTTTGATCTGACTTTTGTAAAGATAGAATATACCGGGGGGGGGTCATATACTTACTGGAGCAGAGTACAATGAACCAATCACTTTTTTCAGTATCTTCAGCAATAGATAAAATATATGAGTTCTACTTGAGGTCTGGGTAGAGCTTGAGTCCCATGGAAAGACAAACGAAATGAAAAAATGGTATGAAAATTTGTTTCTACTGATATTAACCTACTTACAAAGCCTAAATGCCACTCAATGTAGAGGGTTGCGTGGGTTGTATGTGCGTAAGAAAGAGCTAGAAGTGAAGTTCATGGGACTATGTACGAAAGATAACGGTTAACACTACACTTGAAATGGTCAAGATTGTCGTGAGTCCGACTCACGACAACAGACTCCCTGTAGTGTATTTCACTACCGGGGGTCTGTTCCACATAGCAACAATACTTGGGAAGAATATTTTCGAATGTAACTTACTCATTACTATTGGAATACGAAAGGAATGTGGGTGATTAATCCTTGTGCACGTGGGATAGCGGGTTCCAGCTGTAAAGGTCAGAGCTGGTGGGACGAAGTAATGTAGCCCGGTAGATAACGTGCCATAGAAATAACGTTAGGGCAGCGAGAGGCTCGCAACGTTTCTTCTGTGGGAAAACAGTTGCAGAGTAGGAAATAATTCATCACCCACAACTCAGCATGGACGCTTTTGAAATCTATCCAAGACGGGAGATGTGGAAATAAGTGTAGTTACATAGAGATTAGTAAAAAGAAAGTGTGGCGACTGATTTCTGTTTTTACGGCTAGACGCTGATTGTTTGCCATTTGTATTACATTGTACAAGAAGGTAGAAGTCAATGAAAGGCACCTTTTACTAACAATTTGGTTAGTGAGGATTATCAAGGAACTGTTTTACTTGCAATTTTCAAATCACTATCCCTTATAATCAATGTCCAATTACAGCTGAGTAGAGGAGACATGAAGCAACAAAAATGTGGTTCTACAGAAGGATGATGAGGATACCGTGGACCGAACATGTGAGTAACGACGAATAAAAATGGAAACAAAATTGAAACTAATACTTAATATCAGGAAGAGACAGTTGAGGTTTCTGGAGCATAATAATGAGGAAGGAGGGCTTGGAAAATCTGATACTCACAGGAGAGATAGAAGACAAGAGAGACATAGGAAAACAACACATAACATAGTGAACTTGACTAAATGGATGGCTACAAGCGATAGGAAGTTGTGGAGAGCCATAATCGCCTACATCCTGAAGACATATGGCACATAATGAAGAAGATGCAGAGTGGCGAACACGCTCACAGATTTCGATGACATTTTCTCACAAACTCCGCAACGGTTTCGGCCTTCAATTTCTGAATAGCTTGAGGTTTTTCGCGATCAGCACGGTCTTTCATGGCACCTGGAATGGGGGAAACATGCATGTTTGACGCGAGTGAGTCTGCTGCTCAATCGGTCCACTTTTCAAACCTTTGACGAAAAAATTAAGAAAATTAATAATCTGCAAGACAATTGCGAACAATATGACTTCCCATGATCTGGGAGTTACTTTTGACTCACTCTATATATGCAAGTAGATATGACCACATAAGCACTACATACGTGATGAGATAGATATTAGGTTCGTGCAAAAATAATGCCGTTTTCTCACATATGTTATTATGTGAGAAAATGACATTATTTTTGCACCAACCTAATAGATAGATAGATAGATAGATAGATAGATAGATAGATAGATATGAACAGATTGAGATAGATAGATAGATAGATAGATAGATATGAACAGATTGAGATAGATAGATAGATAGATAGATAGATAGATAGATAACAGCAGACTCAGATATGATCAGACTTATATATATATATATATATATATATATATATATATATATATATATATATATATATATATATATATGAGCATTGTGAGAGGAAGTCACCGTCCTCAATGGTTAAAAAATACCTTTTTTTTTAAATTTGAAAACCAAATTTTACAAAATAACAAACCGTCCGCCTTATTTCCGTGCCTCTTTTTCGAGCCATTTTATTTTTAGAAACTATAAAAAAAAAAAAAAGAACCAAAAGTTTCGCGTCAAATTTGTCAGCTTTTTTTTATTAACCGTCTGACTTTCTTTTGATTATTTTAAACATTCCTCTTAAAAGTAAGTGTAATAAACAAACCTAGTTTATTATAATTTATTTCTTCACTTATCATTTATTTAATTTACATTTTTTTATATAAGATTCCCTCAAGAGAAAGAGCAGTAAACAAACTTAGTTTGTTGCATTATTTCTCTATTATTGTATATTCACCTTTTATATAGGTTGACTAATTTGTGTTTTCAGTCATACCTCGCGTTGAAATCTTCCTTGAACGATCCAAGCTTGTAGCATTGGCACGGGACCAATTTCTTTCTATTTATAAGTGAATTGATAATTTTATCTCGCAAAGTGATATCTTTACCGCGATACATTTTCAATAAAACGATGCCAAACGAAAGCTAAATGCAAGACAAGCTGAAATGTTATAAAATATTTATTCCATAATAAAATAACAAAAGTTTGATTGCAGAATGGTACGCCTTTCAACTGACCGGAGAGTCCGTGTGTCTACATTTGAAACCAAAAAAAGTACTACTTATATTGCCAAATGTAGGAAAATGCTCTAGGCAATGAAAAAGAAAGAAAGAATGAAGAAAGGGTTTCTGTTGATATGTGTTTATATAGGCGCCGGTCTAGTTCTACTGATATTACTACTGTATATGTTTTCTACAGCCAAAGACCTGTGCCAAGGAGTCGATCTACATAAGCGATAGATAAGAGTAGGTTATCTCAAAGCGCTTGGAAATTTTTTTAATAGCTTTACCCGGTTTGATAAGCATCAATTAATTCTTTCGCACGTCCTCGAAATGAATCAATGTTTATTTTTTTAAAATCGGTATCACCCCATGCAAGGCAGTAAAGCCACTAAAATACAAGGGGTTACAGGGTGTGGAAGAATTAGAAAAAAAAACATTATGAACAGAAAGAGAAAAGAGTAATCAGAAGGACAGGAGATAGCGATTGATATTGCATTTACATTTTTGCAGATTAAAGTTGGTTGGAAAGCATGGAACTGGAAGGAAGTTCTTCAAGCGAGATATATACAGACACACCCACACACATATATATATATATATGTGTGTGTGTGTGTATAAATTTCAAATGTAGTTTATCTGTAAAACGACACTGAAAAATGACAAAAGGAAACCTTATATTAGACGACGCTTTTCGTCTTCTGAGGGACTTTATTAAGGCGAATGTGACGCGTATTTATACACAAGAGCAAAAATGTTATTGGTTTTTCAAAATGTTTGGTATAGTGGTGCTCATAAATATTAATCAGGTTAGCTGAAAGGTCAGGCAGTTTATGGGCGTGAGGTGATACAGTTCAATGCCTAATAAACGAAAGTGAGTTGGTTATTTTTGTTATACTTATATATATATATATGTGTGTGTGTATGTGTGTTTGTGTAAATTAGTATTTAAATTATTTTGATTGAAGTGTTATATGTTTTGAATAACATGAAGTTATTGATTTAACCGTTTTTTTTTATTTTTTTGTATTGTTGGCTTGGAAAAGAAGTAATTCTTTCAAGAAAGGAAATATTGGGGTGCAGGTTTATATTTTGATAAGATTCGATAACGGCACTTTTCGAGAATTTTCCTTCAAAGTTACTTTCTTTTTTTTTTTTTTTAATAAGTGTGTTTATAAATACTTGTCACAAAATAAAATGCTTGCACTTGCCTTGATATAACGTTCCTCGGAGTACGAAACGCGTCGGCTAAGATTTCCTTTTTTTTTTTTTTTCATATCTCTCGCTCTCTTTCACTCTACCCCCTTCTGCTACCAACTAAAACCTGCCTCCTCAAACACATTTTTCCACAAATTAAAAATAATAATACTGAATTTTTCTTATACCTGGAATATTTGTCACCCATTTATTTGTATGAAAATGTTGATCTGAGGAATTAGAATCGAATTTCGAATTCTAAGATAAATTATAATCACCATGAACACTTAAATTTTTCTGTTTCCTAATATAATTTATATATATATATATATATATATATATATATATATATATATATATATATATATATACGTGTGTGTGTGTGTAAATTAATATTTTTTAAATTGTGATTAGATTGCTCATCAAGGTAAAATGATCCATTGAAAAAGTTTTTATCAGATATAGGCAAGATATATATATATGTGTGTGTGTGTGTGTGTAAAATGCTTTAGACAAATCCAATACTTTCAACTAAGCAAATGCGATAACCAAGCGCAGAAGAAAAATCAAATAAACAAATAAAGCGAAACGTCTAATTGAATAAATAAACAAATTAATTGAATAGCAAACAAATTAACAATCTACGAATTCACGTATAAACACAATTAAATGTAATAATAATAATAATAATAATAATAATAATAATAATAATCAACAAATAATTAAGTAATCAACAATTAATAATAAGTAAAAAGTTAACAAACAACACTATAAAAAAAAACTACAAATAACCGTATTTGGATCTACAATTGTTCCTAAACAGTACTCTCTAGAATAATTTGAAACAAAAACGTTACCACCTATAAAATAACAGTTAGTTTAATACATTAGACCTTGCTACACATAAAGCACCATTGATCAGCATACATAAATAGTCGAGTTAAAACGCAACACAAATGACCTGAAGATTGAGTTCAAGTATGAAACAAACTGTTGCAGCTCGGTGTTGACTTCAGTGTCAACTTTTATATTTAAATATGCTCTATTCTTGATATTGAGCACTTTTACCTGTAAATTTAGCATACCTTCAAACTATATTCTTATTATATATATATATATATATATATATATATATATATATATATATATATATATATATATATATATATATATATTACCAATTTGTGACTGGTAGGGATAATTACAAGGAAAATATTGATTAAAATAGAGATCAGTGTAAACTACAGAGCATTATGATGATAATAATAAATCAAGAAGAAAACCAGGTTTCTTCTTGATTCATTATATATATATATATATATATATACATATATATATATATATATATATATATATATATATATATATATATATATATATATATATATATATTGTTGCAATCGGCAGTCTAATGTCGGCTATATAAATGTCCTTCCTGAGAGATCTGCAGGGTTCTTATATCACTTTTGTGATAAAATTTGCCGGTCTAACGCAAATGAGAGTGCATGAGGAGAAAGTCACTTTCAACACTCTCCAAAAGTCTTTCGAGTGTCACATATGTAAAAAAAGTTTGCAGGAGCGAGGCTGGTTTGCAAAGTCATCGGCGGCCCCATGGCCTTTCAGTTCAACTTTGACGAGAGAGCCTTTCTGTAAAGAAGTCGCAGGTATCATATACATATATATCGAAATATAATATTGCCTTATTATATATATATATATATATATATATATATATATATATATATATATATATATATATATATATATATATATATATATATTGAGAAAAGAATTAGTAGAAATTCCGCAAATGAAGCAATATTCTATAAATATAATAATTTTTAAAACCAAGCTCTTAAAAATAGTGGTTACAAACACCCAAACAAAAATCATATAAAAATTAACAGTGCAAACCAAAAGAAAAACGGAAGAAACATCATTTGGTACACCTCCCCCCGTTCAACCAAATGGTTTGTAATAAGCTAGAACAAAAATTCCTAGCTTTAATCGAAATCATTTTCCGAATAACAGGAAACTTAACAAGATTTTTTTTATAAAAACACCTTAAAATTAAGTTACAGCTGTACTGAAAATTTAGAAAGGATTATCAAAAAAAAAACATAATAATAAAATATTGAAAAAATACGCATGCCAAAACCAAATAAATATAGATTCCAAAATGAAAATGGACAATAATAATGAAAAATTATGTAATTGTAGAAACCCTGAAAATTGCTCTTTTAAATAAAAAATGCAGCAAAACTTCCGTGGTATACCAATACACAATCTCATCCATTGAGAATCCAAATATGGAAAAGATGTATATATAGGATCCACAATAAATTAATTTAAAATGAGGTGGAGACAACACCAAAGTTCCTTCAATAATATTAGAAACAGAAACCAAACATTTCTATCTAAATATTTTTGACATTTAAAAGAAACAAATAAAACACCAACAGTAAAATGGAAAATAATAAATAGAACAAGAATTTGTAGAATCTGGGATGACCCATGCCCTTTATGCCTACATGAAAAACTACACATTATCAAGTTTCTAATAAACAAAAATTTATTAATCAAATAAATGAAATAACTGTTTTTTGCAGACACCACCAAATATACGGCTTAAACAATTAGTAATTTATAAATGGATAAAAAAAGAAACATTTTGCAAAGTACCATATATAAAAATTACACAATGCCATATAAAACCTATTAGCAAATTAAATAAATTTCAGACATGTATAAAACTATAGAATCAAAATACAACCCAATCATATCTAAACACCCTTTAAAAAACATCAATACGAAAAACAAATAAATTAAAACCAAAAAGACTGTAACTAGAACATCAGTCAGTAAGTTTTAACAAATTGTAAAAAACAACAGAGCCTGAGAAAAAAGCCATTGTAGCCAGACAAAAATCCCCCAACCAAACATTACACGACTCCAAAAATTTGACATATAATAAACATTCATACTTTCATCACAGTAGTGACCCCTTGATAACGAAAGAAAAAAAACCAAATTACACCTCCATTTCCAACTTATAAATGAATAAAACATTTCTTCAGTTAGTTATTCTAAACATCGCTTGAGAATGAAACCGTGCTCTAAATTTTAAGTCTGATATTGAAATGAAACTTTAGGCCTTGAGACAAGTTTCGAAACAGTAATATATATATATATATATATATATATATATATATATATATATATATATATATATATATATTGTGTTTTTAGGCAATAAATGCCTAATATATATATATATATATATATATATATATATATATATATATATATATTTGTGTTTTTAGGCAATAAATGCCTAATATATATATATATATATATATATATATATATATATATATATATATTAATTTGTCTAAATTTGTTTATTTTTTACGTATGTTTGGGATTCCTTATTCTTGGTTTCCTGTGAAGAGTTAAATATCATTGTACAATGTCTGAGTACAATTCTTTCAATCATTTTACCCCAAACAAAGTGGGAATGCCACTAGTATGCAGGGGGGTAACAGGGAGTGAAAGTGAAAGAGAAGACTGAACATAGGGACGATTAGGGAAAGGAGAAAAGATGAACAAGATTCAAAAAGGCTGATGAAGGCATAACATTTATTACGGTATATTGCTATAAATGTTCTATTCTGTTATTAGTTATTGTTGTTAATCTCTTATTGCGTGTAATTTATAAATTAAAATTATTCATATATCGATGGATATGTATGTATGTATATATGTATGTACTCCAAACGCCATACTCACCAATCAAAACGCCACCACAACAAACACACTCACACACACATATATATATATATATATATATATATATATATATATATATATATATATATATATATATATATATATATATATGATTAGGCTTTAAAAAAAGTGAAACATGTTAAATTGATGAACATTTCCTGATTGACATTTATCGTGTGTTATCACGCATACAGGAAACGTCTAACAATCTAAAATGTTTCACTTTTATTAAATCTTCATCAGAAAATGAGATATGGAGAGAATGCTGTTGTCCTTTTGAAGTAGTTTCCATGTTCAGACAAGATGAGCTGGGATCAAATGGAGATCATATATGGATCGGAATCCGACAGAATGATGAGATAAAGAACAAATAGAAAACGTTTATCAATCTAACATGTTTCACTTTTATTAAAGCTTCATCAGAAAATGAGATATGGAGAGAATGCTGTTGTCCTTTTGAAGTAGTTTCGATTTTCAGACAAGATGAGCTAGGATCAAATGGAGATCATACATGGATCGGAATCCGACAGAATGATAAGATAAAGAACAAATAGGAAACGTTTATCAATCTAAAATGTTTCACTTTTATTAAAGTTTCATTAGATAATGAGATATGGAGAGAATGCTGTTGTCCTTTTGAAGTAGTTTCAATGTTCAGACAAGATGAGCTAGGATCAAATGGAGATCATATATGGATCGGAATCCGAGAGAATGATAAGATATAGAACAAATGGGAAACGTTTATAAATCTAACATGTTTCACTTTTATTAAAGCTTTATCAGAGAATGAGATATGGAGAAAAAAAAAGAAATTCCATTACTTTTATTTTTATTGTGTTTGATTTTCATTGGTTAATCATGTTTCACTTTCAGTCGGCTTGTTAAACAAGCGTTAGTTTAATTTATGGCGTTCTGAATGCAAGGAGAGACGACGCGAATCTCCAAGAAGTTAATGGATTCCAAGCCCTGACAACAGTTTGTTTTTGTGTGAGACGTTTCCTCCTTCATCGGAATAAAGGGATGTTTATGTTGATGTAACTACGCATGCGCACGAAGGGGATGAACGCGAAAATTTAAAACTTTTAAATTTAATTTTTTTTAATATCCTGTCTATATAGTCTAACAAGCTTCACCTAGATTCTTTTCTCCTCCCGTTCATGTTCCTTACATTGTTTCTCACGCACGCACACACTCACAGAAACACACACACACACACACACACACACACACATATATATATATATATATATATATATATATATATATATATGTATTGATACATTAGGGTAATCCGTATGAAATTTCCAGGGGGATATAGATCCAGGGAGAGTTCTATGTCAAAAGCCAGGGCAAATTTATTATTAATTAAAGAATATCAAACACTTAAAACACCATACGTAATAATTTTTATTTAATGAGAGCTCTAAAAAAAGCAGCTCACAATCTTCAAGACCTACAAACAAATCACAAATGAAATGAAAAAATATTTCGGCTTAGAATCAAGAGATATTGCTATTTTCTCACACAGAGACCGCATATAATATATATACGATATATACGATATATATATATATATAAAAGGCACAGACACTAAAACCTCATGACGTTTTAGTGTTTGTGCTTTTATAATGATAATTATTGCTCTGTTTCTAACATAGAACTTTCCCTGGATTTATATCGTTTTGGAATTATCCATACTGATCAGTAATATTATCATTATATATATATATATATATATATATATATATATATATATATATATATATATATATATATCCATGTAAGTGAAATTGTTTAGATGGAGCTCTTTGGGAGCCCTCGTTGGTTGTACTTGCCACAAGTCATCTTAACCGAGGGTTTGAGCGTGCTGGCCTTGTTCAAACTACTGATAACGCTCTCTCTCCCAGAAACTGTAACTATTGTCCGCTCAGTATGATTGCAGTGTAAACAACAGGTGGGCTCTGTGCGTGTTAAACAGACACAAATGTGCCTGAGTAGGCTTATGTATGTATGTATGTATGTATGTATGTTTGATTTAAACTTTGATAAAACTTATACAGAACGGTAAATATTTGACAATATAAAAGGTTTTCAAAATTGTCATATACCATATATGTAAACCTCGATATATTTATGTGTGACGATATGAATATGTATCGATAGGTGTCTTTTCCTCACTACGTATATACTTAGATATGTATGCTTAAGTGATTCGGATTTATGATTGCCTTATAACTACATATTATATTATATTATATTTAGATAGATAGATAGATAGATAGATAGATAGATAGATAGATAGATAGATAGATAGATAGATAGATAGATACCCACTCATTGTAATTTGGTAAGAAATCTTGACCGTACAATGTTCACTATTAAATTAATGGGAAGCGTTTTGTGAATGAAGTGCATTGACAAGTGAGGAGATCATGTTGAAAAATATATATTCGGAGCTGCAAAATAAATGCTTTATTCATCAACAGGCTACGGACATATTGCTATATGAACGTATATTACCAGGCTGATAGATAGATAGATAGATAGATAGATAGATAGATAGATAGAAATGAATGTGAAATGCAATGTTTACTATGCTTTACAGTAAGCGTTTAGTCTGTAACTGAAAATAAAAGAAAAAATATAATGAAAAATAAACATAATAAGAAAAAAGCTAACAACGTCCAAGTTACTAAGTACAAAGTCGATCTACCAGAAGGTGGGTATGCTATTTAAAAAAAAAAATAAAATAAAATAAAAAAAAGGATAAGATAAATAAAAGCGAAGAAAGAAATCTCATCTTGCCAAACTGACGCTAGAAGATCCTTAAGTGGAAAGTTCTGTATGAGAAATGTATTTTGTAACAATATGTGATTGGGTGCATAATGTATGCCGCCCTCTGAGTGCGTGTGTGTTCCGAGCACCGAACGACACGGACAACCTTTGGGCGAGCCAAGTACTCAGAGTTACCGCCCCTGAACTCGCCAGAAGCGTGTCAGTGTGTACAGTGAACAACGAACGAAAAGCATTTTCTTTGCGTAAATGTGTGCCTTTGTGTTTGTATATAGATATGTCTGTGTGTGTGTGTATCTGTGTGTGTGTATCTGTGTGTGTGAGAGATTGTGTAATTAATTAAATATATTTACATGTTTGCAAGTGCGTTGTTCAATGTACATGTGTCCATGCATGTACATTTACCCGTTTAAATAGGTATATATATATATATGTGTGTGTGTGTATACATTATATATATATATATATATATATATATATATATATATGTATGTATATATTAGGTTGGTGCAAAAATAATGTCGTTTTCTCATATAGTAACATGTGAGAAAACGACATTATTTTTGCACCAACCTATATATATATATATATATATATATATATATATATATATATATATTAGGTTGGTGCAAAAATAATGTCGTTTTCTCATATAGTAACATATGTGAGAAAACGACATTATTTTTGCACCAACCTATATATATATATATATATATATATATATATATTAGCAGCATGTTTTCATTAAGACATGTCTCATTAAGTAATTTAAACAAGTTTTATCTTCTTATTCTTAATAGGATTCCGTCATAATTACGGACAATTTTCTTAGTATCCTTATTAAAGGAAGAAAGAAAGTTAGCGTGCTGATACATATTTATTTTATTCCGAGTACTTTCGACATTAGCACAATGTCATCATCAGGGTCTTGTTTTTTTTCTACGTCAAAATTGTTGTGTTCATCTGAAAATTGATTTTTTTTACTTGTGAAGCGAAAAAAGGCTAAACTTATGTATTACATGATTTTTCAAGTACTCGGAATAAAATGAATAAACTTCAACATGGTAACTTTACTTCTTCTTTAAATAAAGATATTAAGAAACTTATCCGTAAATATGAGAGGAGTTGACTAAGCCATATAATGGAACATGTCTTTATAAATATATATATATATATATATATATATATATATATATATATATATATATATATGATAATTATTTTGTATGTGTGAGTATCCATATGTTTGCATATGTTTGGATGTGTGAGTATCCATATGTTCGAAAGAATATATATGTCCATTTGCGTGTGTATGTGTACATAATCTAAACTCTTATGTATACAGTTCAGTGAGTACGCACGAAAACATAACCACAGATTATATATATATATATATATATATACATATTTGCATATATATATATATATATATATATATATATATATATATATATGCATATATATATATATATATATGTGTGTGTTTATACATATATATACACCTATATAGATATGCATGCATATATAATAGCCACCATACAATTTCGAATGTGTAACTGGTGATTAACATGCTGTGTTGATTTCTATGTCCTCATCGTCCATCTCTCTCTCCATATATATATATATATATATATATATACATATATATATATATATATATATATATATATATATATATATATATATATATATATATATATATATATATATATATGCATATGCAGAAGATTCTATTTAAAATTAAATTCGTTTATTAATTAAGTCATCTCGAAAAATGTGTGAAATGTTCAGTCAGATACGCTAAATAATAGTAAAAATTTAATGAAGCGTTTCATAAGCCACGACCCTCACTCGGTGCAAAGCTATCTGGAGAATAATCGGTAATAAGGAAGCTTGTGTTGCGCCTATCATCGCACCAGCCTGTCTTGCCAATCGACATCCTCGCTTTGCTCAAAGCTCGAACGTTACACCACCGACTTGGATCGAAAATACGTCACAATTTCGACCACTTTAGCAGACCTATGGAAATTATACACAGTTAAGGAATACTTTCGTCTGTCTGTTAGTTAGTTAGTTAGTTAGTTTACGTGCATTTCAGATAATCTATAGGCTGGTATTTATGTCGACTTTGGTCATTCCAAAAAAAAAAAAAAAAAAAAAAAAAAAAATCGTGAATTAGGGGGAGACCACTACGGCGAGCATAATGTTGCTTATATATAGCAGTGTTGAAAAGAACACCGCGTCTCTGCGTATAAAAATGTGCCAAGTTGTGTATGGGGTTTTTATTCTACGACATGCCACAAAACTAATGGGATAATTGCTGTCCGATTTTGTTCAAGGTGAATCCGTCAATCAGTTGCTGTAAGTATTTGTAACAGTCTTCAACATTCTCTACAAACGAAGATTTTGTATTTCTCGGTGTAAAAATAATACGGCATCTGTTATGGAAATTCCTGATAATTTTTAAACAAAAGCAGAGGCAATAAAATAACAAGCAGTTGCAAGAAAAAAGAAAACAATACCTCGAACCTGTGTTCGTTATTGTCTTGCAACAAATTTACGATCTGAGGATAAATAAAATTTCTATTTAGACTCTGGTTTCTACGGTGGAGATGGTGTGGTGTAATATTCCCTCCTAATAGATTATATCAGACTACAGAAATATACTTTTACACTTTAAAAAAAAAGAAGCTCGCTATTAATATACGATGTTTTTTTTTCACGAAGCTTGGTGGGTGACGCCCAGGTAAAAACCGGGACTTCTGCGACCAGGATACTTCGAATAAAAGCAAGAATTTTCTAATGCCGATTAAAAAAAATAGCAAGCGTTGTTCCGCTTTGAATGCTATCATAAAAGTAAAACCGTCTTTTTGGTTATATGTCTGCATCTTTCTTTCGGCTTTGCACCGTAAGTTAAAGAAGAACTTTACACCTTGAGCTTTTTATGTGTATGTATGAAGCGTGGCGCCCATGGCAAAGCACTAAAATTTGCCTCTTTGGTTTAAACATTTCGTACGTTACCAAAAAGGAAAAGACCTATATTAAAAAAAATGAAGTTCGAGAGTATATATATATATATATATATATATATATATATATATAGCATGAATCATTCATACAAAAAACAGATATAGAAGTTAATGATTTAAATGGCGAGAATACATCTTCGCAAACAAATTTAATAAAGTACATTAACCCCGAACGTGTATATGACGGTAATGATCTCTGTTTATAAAAAAACAAAAAAAGACCTTATGCAACTGGAATTTATAAACAGGAATCATAACATTCATCTACAGGTTCGGGGTTAGTGTACTTCATTAAATTTGTTTGCGAAGATGTATTCTCGCCATTTAAATCATTAACTTCTATATTTGTTTTTCGTATGGATGATTCATGTAATGTAAATTGAACTGCACCACATACTTGATATATATGTATATATATATATATATATATACATGTCTGCGTGTTTCGTTGAAAATGACCGACACAGAAAATTTAATTAAGAAATGCTACTACTACTACTACTATTCAAACAACACAAAAATTACATCTTAAACGGACAAACATAAAAGAAAAAAATTGACACTTGACCCCCGTCCCCTTGAAAATGGCTAAAGAAGTTACCAAAAGCGCTTAGGACAATAGACATTTTTTACACTCCCTTAATCACATCAAACGGAAAAATTAAATAAAAAAATTTCTTTCAATTTTTCCTTGTCTGTCGTTTTCAACAAAACCTGTTCAAAATATAGGTTGCTGCCCAAATATATATATATATATATATATATATATATATATATATATATATATATTATACACACACAGTGTGGTTGAAAAATAAGTCCCTATTTTATGTATGATAGACTCTCCCGTCTTGTCCATCATGCATAAAATAAAGAGTTACTTTTTAATTACCCTGTATATAGTACTTTCAGCATATAAATTCCTCTTTGCGCGGATTTTAATGCAGGCTTATCATCTCTCAGTTGGGTCTCTGTCCTTGGACAGAATGCGCTCAGGGGCTTCTCTGTCAAAGGACAGAGGAAAATTATACTGAAGAGGTGCCCAGCCCTGGGCAACAGTTGCCCGAGGCCGCGCCCTCCCATTGCACAAGTGCTCGCACCGAGGCCAGCGCAACCGACGGTTGCGGGGGCTGAGAGGAATTTTTGTCCCTGCCCGAGTGTACGCGCTCGGGTCCCCACATTAATCCGACCTTGTGTCACATCTCATTCTCGTGAGGGAATGAGTAAACACCGTAACTAGTACTTAAAGAAGAATAGTAATTGAAGGGAATTTTTAAATTTGACAATATGAAGGGGTTTTTTTTAACGAAATTATGGTAAAACTTATCACAAAACCAAAAGGACTTCCGGTTTTAGGTAAATCTGACTTCACTATCATGTACATTTTTAATCGAGTAGAAAAAATGTGCAATGGCGCAACCAGAAGACGATCTCTTAACACAAGTTATTTTTTGTTTCGCTAGCGATAAAATACCTCCAAGACAAGAAGTTTTGATTTCTCTTTTTTATACAATCTTTTAAATCCTCATTGAGAAATTATGAAAACATAATGGCACCGCAAAAAGATAGCTTTTAATACTAGCTTAAAAGCTGCCCTATCGGGTGGCATTTAAGCTAGCTCCTGCATAGGGGTCTAGATTGGGCCTTCATCACAATAGGTACAGAGGAGTAGATGCAATAGGCAACAATAAACTATGGAAGAACTCCAAATTGATCGTTGCATTTAAGTACTGCTTTAATATTTAAGCTTACCTTTCAAAAGTTCAACGATAATTCTTCTGCCGCCACTTAATTTGAAAAGAAAATTGGATGTACGTAGGTCCTTACTTTACTTACAAACAATTATTTGTATTTCGTGGGTGACTTTCGCTGGATTTCACAATTAATATCGATTATTCCCAAGTTTATTTCCAAGTTATAAAAATTGTTATCGTACAAAATTTCGGCGCAAAAAATCACGTAAAAATTATCGAAAACAATCGCAGTAATGAAAACTTGGAAATCCAAAATTTCCGGCCCGGAATGTTTTTAATTTGCTCGCAGAGTTGGCCTGGTTCCAAAATGGTATGATATGTTGGGCTATGGCCCCTAGGAGTAAAGTTGAAAAGGTGTGACACGCTGACATTTGCATTTATTATACAAAATTTATTGCACTTGTTTACAGAGAAAATAAGTGAAGCAAAGAAATAAACTGGCTGGTTAGGCTTGAAACTGCACTTCTCTTGCTTTCACTGATGCAAACCGACCAACAAAAAAAATGTCGCTGGCAACAGTCGTCACGAACAATAAGTTGGTGCCGACTGTTGATAAATGATTTAATGTTTAATTAATAAAAATACAAACTATTTAAGTGGCGTTTTTGTGACTATATCAGTGTATATATATATATATATATATATATATATAGGGAATACGCCACTGTTTACAGGTCGACTTATACACGGACACATAACGACATATATACTGGTTATATCGCCGAACCAGAAGGTACGAGGTAGCGTAACATTTATCGGAATAAACGGAGCCAGCAAGCCGAGTTCGAATTTCGCTTGAAACTCCTGGTATTTACTAATACTAGATACCATTGACAAAAAGTTTCTTTGGTATGCCACGATGGTTGCCCCTTTATTGCATAATTACCCCACAGGCAGTTTTTAAACTTTTTTTTCTTTTTCTTTTTTTTTTCCTTTTCTTTTTTTTTTTTAATCAATTCACCCCAATGGGCTTCTTGCCATATCACGGTGAAGCATCTGTTCCCGTGTGACCACCGAACTTAAGCAACGTCTAGCTTGGTCAGTACCTAGATGAGTGACCTCCTGGGAATAGTAGATGTTCTAATTTCCGTTATGCCAGTGGTGTAATGGATAATAGTTCAGAAGTGTTAATCGGGTAGCCGCGTTCCAAATCCAGTTGGGTTCGTTATATGCAATTATGTGCAGATACCCGAGGGAAAGTTATAAATCCACTTTCTCCCTAGCTATGGGTTAATTAGTAAAACGAGTATTACTAAAACATTATTACCTCAAACATTAAATAGAATTGCGTATAAGAACATTAAGATTTCAGCATTACGTAAACAAAATGTCGGTAACCTATCAATTCACTCCAAGAAAGGCAATACAGGCCACTAAGATGCAAGAGGTTACGGGGAGTGAAAGAGAATGAAAAAGACTTTAGAAGGAACCAGAAACCCAATCCTAAACAGGAAACAAGAGATAAACCTCTACTCCTCTATTCACCCGAAGCAAGGTGATAATGCCACTAAGATGCAAGGGACTACTGGGAGTGAAAGGGTATAAAAAAAACTTTAGAAGGAACAAGAAACCCAATTCTAAACATGAAACAAGGGATAAACCTCTACTCCTCTATTCACCCCAAGCAAGGTGATAATGCCACTAAGATGCAAGGGAGTACTGGCAGTGAAAGGGAATGAAAAAGACTAGAAGGAACCAGAAACCCAATCCTAAACAGGAAACAAGGGAAAAACCTCTACTCCTCTATTCACCCCAAGCAAGGTGATAATGCCACTAAGATGCAAGGGACTACTGGCAGTGAAAGGGAATGAAAAAGACTAGAAGGAACCAGAAACCCAATCCTAAACAGGAAACAAGGGATACATTTCTATTTCTTTTCAAAAGATCGGGGAAGTGTGTTAGGCGAACAAAGTAAAATGCAACTTCTCACGCCCATTGTCAACCTCGTTGGGAGAGAACTTTCCATATTTGAATTTTTATTTATTTGCACGCACTTTAATCTAGATACACGGGTCTTTCTTTTTTTCTTTTTTTTAATAAGATATTTGGGTCTTTTTATCCTAACTCTGTTTTGTTTCTGTACAAGAACTCAAATTGCTTAAATGGTTGCCTATATACTTTATATGTTTTGGCTCTAATGGAAAAGAAACTAAATTTCAATGTAACTAATTTAGTAGAATGGTACCATTTTTACTCCAGCACCACCCCAAGAAAATACTTGCCGCTCCTATAAAAATGATGTGAACTAATTTTAGTACGCAAAATCTTATTTGCGACCCCTCCAACTAAAATGCCGCCTCCCACTACTTAAAATACTTCAGCGACGGGCTTGAATACAGTACGAAATAATACATTTAACTCTTTTTGTTGAATTTTACTTTTTTTTTCTTTGGTTACTTAAGTCATGTTGAGGTCGGTAGTAGAGTTGCTTAAGATTTAAACATATTTAAGTACAGTTCGTTATTAAAATAAAAAAAATGAGTCCTGTGTAAGGCTGTAGCCAAATAATGAAGAAAATACCATTACACAAATTTTTTTTTATTATAATCTCATTCTTGTCAATGCACTCAATTCGGTGTTGAACATTAATACATACTACAAGAACATGTTTTATTAGGTTGGTGCAAAAATAATGTCGTTTTCTCACATATGTTACTATGTGAGAAATTATTTTTGCACCAACCTAATATATCTAGCTATATATAGATATATATATATATATATATAGAGAGAGAGAGAGAAAGAGAGAAACATATATATATATATATATATATATATATAAGAGAGAGAGAGATATATAATATATATATATAGAGAGAGATATATTAGGTTGGTGCAAAAATAGTCGTTATGTTACTATGTGAGAAAACGACATTATTTATAATAATATATAATATACAGAGATATATATATATATATATATAATATAAATATAGAGACAGATAGATATATAATATAAATATATATATAGAGAGAGATATATAATATCTATAGAGAGAAAGATATATAATGTGTGTATTTATATATATATATATAGATAGAGAGATTATATGAAGAGAGAGAGTGATAGAAATATAATATATATATAGATATATAGAGATAGATATATAGAGATAGAGATAGATATATACATATATAGAGATAGATATATACATATATAGAGATAGATATATACATATATAGAGATAGATATATAGACATAGAGATGGATATATAGATAGATATATGATGTATAGATATATAGATATATATATATGATATATAGAGATAGATAGATACATGATGTATAGATATATAGAGATAGATATATGATGTATAGATATATAGAGATAGATAGATATATGATGTATAGATATATAGATAGAAATATAGATATGTGATATATAGATAGATATGATATATACATGTTTATAGATAGATATATGATATATACATAGATATATGATATAAGTATATAGATTGATATATATGTATAGATAGATATATATATAGATATAGATATATGATATATAGATATAGATATATAGATAGATATATATATATATAGAGAGAGAGAGAGAGATATATAATATATAGTTGTATATATATATATAGAGAGAGATATAATATATAGATATACATATATATATAGAGAGAGAGATACATAATATATAGATATACATATAGAGAGAGATACATAATATATAGATATATATATAGAGAGAGAGATATATAATATATAGATATATATATATATATATATATATATATAGAGAGAGAGAGAGTGATAGATATATAATATGTATATATATATATAGAGAGAGAGAGAGATAATATATAGATATATATAGAGAGATAGATATATAGAGAGAGATACATTGATAATATATATATATATAGAGAGAGAGAGAGATAGATATATAATATATAGATATATATATAGAGAGAGATATATAATATATAGATATATATATATATAGAGAGGGAGATATATAATATATATATAGATATATATATATATATAATATGTAGATATACATATAGAGAGATACATAATATATAGATATACATATAGAGAGATACATAATATATAGATATACATATAGAGAGATACATAATATATAGATATATATATATAGAGAGAGATATATATAATATATATAGAGAGAGAGTGTGATATATACTATATAGATAGATATAGAGAGAGAGTTATATACTATATAGATACATATAGAGATATAGATATATAATATATAGATATATATATAGAGAGAGAGATATATAATATATAGATATATATAGAGATAGATATATAATATATAGCTATATATATACTATACAGATATATATATATACAGAGAGAGAGAGTGTGATATATACTATATAGATATATATATAGAGAGAGTTATATACTATATAGATATATATAGAGATATAGATATATAATATATAGATATATATAGAGAGAGATAGATATATATATATAGAGATAGATATATAATATATAGATATATATATATATAGAGAGAGATAGATATATAATATATAGATATATATAGAGAGAGAGATAGATATATAATATATAGATATATATATAGAGAGAGAGATAGATATATAATATATAGATATATATATATAGAGAGATATATAATATATAGATATATATATAGAGAGAGATATATAATATATAGATATACATATAGAGATATATATATATAATATATAGATATACATATAGAGAGAGAGAGATATATATATACTATATAGATATATATATATAGAGAGAGAGATATATATATATAATATATAGATATACATATAGAGAGAGAGAGATATATATATACTATATAGATATATATATATAGAGAGAGAGATATAGATATATAATATATAGATATATATATATATAGAGAGAGAGATAGATATACAATATATATATATATATATACACTGCGTTCAGCTTGGTTATGCAAAGTTAATTTTTATCTAAAAATATCCAAGTTAAGCAATATATTCTGAATAATAGGAGCTAAAGTGTTGTTGATACTTTTTTATTATTTTGTCAATCATTTAAGTGGTGGAAATATACAAAACGTGCTTCTTTTTAATGATTTATGAACTTAAGCCCTAATTTAGTGTTCACTTTCATTATGCAAATAGAAAATAAAACAAGAAAGACACATTTTATACTAAATGTTAGTAATTGAATTGTGGCGCATATGACAATACATCGTGTGTTCTAAGTCCTACATTACATAATACATATGTATAGCATGTTAAACAAAACAAGTCTGTTAATGCGGCCACGAACAAACATGACATCCTCCATTCTTCAAAACCGTTATGAGGCGTCTGTCCACTGCTGACGTCAATGTTTCAATTTCAGAAGTTTTGATTGATCGACAAGCACTTACAATTGTTTTCCACAGGACTTCTAATCTGGTGAATTGCTTGTTTTCAGAATTAATCCGCCTCTTGACTATAGACCACAAATTTTCTATTGGATTTAAATCAGGGCTGTTTGGAGGCCATACCATTAAAATTTGCCCTTTGAACCCATGGTCTGATAGCCAATTGGTGGTGCTTCTTGATCTATGCGCTGGAGCATTATCCTGCTGAAATATCAACGATCTACTTTTCTGAATTGGTTGTTCATCAAGCCAGGGCAGAAAGGCATCTTCCAAAAGCTTACAATATGCATTTGAATTTAGCTTAAGCCGTTTGACTACATTGTGTGGGCCTATTAGTTCATTTCCGCGGACCCCAGCCCAAAACATCACTCCTCTGCCACCCTGTTGTCGACGAATGCGTACTCCTGCCGGTCGACCATTTAACACCCATC
>OZ010614.1:34604538-34609538 GCA_963932145.1 Acanthosepion lycidas | reverse complement strand
GCTCTGAATAACTAGCTAAAAACACGCATACAATAAAATAAATTTTAAAATCCATAGCCCATATACATAGTTTTAATACCCTACAAATAAATGATAACCCTTTATGAAGTCGTCAAATAACAAGCGTTACGTCCTTTTTATATACACAAATCCCTTTCTTAAAGAGATATAATAAAAGAATAAAAATAAATAAATAAATCTCCATAGACGCTCAAGCCAGACTATGCGAAAACTTCCTCCGTCGTAAATTTAGCCACCCCCACCTTATCCTGACCCGGCATCTATGAAAGTAACTCTATACTGATACAAATTATTAACACCCCACCCCTGCCTATTCTAAACAATCTGCCCTTGATGTTACCATGGAAATTTTTGATTTCAGTTCTGATCATACTATTAAAACTCGTAAATTTCAGAAATAAGTCATTCCGAAAAAAATTTCGCTTGAAGATGGAAAAGAGCCTACTTTAACTCAAGTTAATTCAAATATTATTTTGATGTTTTCGGCTCTTCTTTTCAAACATGAGACCTCTTATGTAACGAGTTGGAATCATATTTTTAAATAAATAATTATATTTATGCTCTACTTTCTTATCGAGCACTATTTTTTAAAAATAATAACAAAAATACTAAGGAACTTTGGATTATTTTCCAAACCAGTTTCGTTCCTATTTTTTACAATATTTTCACAGATATATATATATATATATATATAGATAGATAGATAGATATATATATAATATATAGATATATATGATTCGTAAATACGCTTTTAAGTAGGCGCACAAGGGGGTCGTCAGTGATGTTTTGACTTGGTTCATCAGGGAGTTTCGGGTCTTTCAACATCATACGCCCCATCACCAAGTCGACCCAATCAGGGGAGATCAACCCCTGATTCCCCCTTTTGATTGAACACTTACAGTTACTCTGGCCTTTTTTAAAGAATAAGAGGAAGAAAGACCACGTGTTCCGCACATCCGATTGGGTGTTAGTAACAACCAATCTGCTGCGCGGACTAAGTTTTAAATGGCCCGCGGTTGGGACTGGTTTCTTTTCTTATTTCGGTGGATTGCAGTTTCGATGGATAACTGAGGAGGTAATCTTAATATTCCTAAATCTTACCCTATTTCCTTGAGTATATTAAGGTTTAATTATTTGCCGTTTTCATTTTGTACTTTTTCCTTTTGACAGGGATATTTGAACTCAACGCTATTATCACATTTTATCGTTAGCCTGTTTCTTAATACAAATAATATATACAAAAGAGGGAAATGTTCGTATAAATAAAGATAAAATAAATTAGACAAATGTCTTGCGTTCGAATAAACATTTTTTATATATATGTATCGCTAAAAATCGATGACAAACTGATAAAATAAAAATGATATATATACAAACGATATGTGGTAATGATCAAGAAGAAAAACACTATAAATACACTATATACGCGTTATGGTTCCGATTTAAAATATACAAAAATGTGAAATGTTCGTCTAAAATAAAATTAAATAAATAAATTAGACAAAAGGTCCGACGTTCGAATAAGGCGATACGTTCGAATAAAAATTAAATAAATAAATAAACAAAAAGTCTTACGTTCGACAAAAAAAAAAAAAAAAAAAAAAACATAGACGAAAGGTCTTACGTTCGAATAAAAAAAAAATATATAAATAAATAAATAAATAAAATAGACGAAAGGCCTTACATTCGAATAAAAGAAAAAAAGTCTTGCGTTCGAAAAAAAAAAGAAAAAATTATGAGAATAATGGACAAAAAGTCGCGCCGGAACCGCTAAAAAAAAGGTAAATAGTAACATAAAGGGTACCGCGTATAATACGGGTTTGACATAAAAACATATTTACAAATAATACAATTTACAAATTGACGAGATATATTCTTTGGCTGTACTTGTACAATTCAATTCATGTATTTACTCACATTCGCACGCACGCAAAAAAAATAAAAAATTATAAATGCTTTTAAATTAAAATGTTTATAATATTGCCATGTTGCAATTATATTAAAATTATTTACAAATTTACCCGGCTTGATAATTATTTGTTACATTGATGTCCAAGAGCTATCACGCTTTATCCATAACCATTTTGCTGTCCTTTCTGCTGTATTAGTTATGGTCCGAATCGCCTTTCTTTTGTTAGCACCTACTACGCCAATATCAGTTAGAGCTTTGCATAGGGACCTTGCAACAAAACCCCTTACTCCCACCTCGATTGGCAAACAGCTTGACTTCCACCCATTGTTTTTGCAACTCGCTAATAGTTCGTCATATTTTAACATCTTCCGTTCATGGGCTTCTTCTGCATGCTCTTCCCAAGGCACTGTCAGTTCCCACATTATAACCTTTTTAATATTGTTAGAGTAGAACACTAAATCGGGGCGTAATAATGTTTGCACGATGTGATTAGGGTATTTTAGTCTTTTCCCTAAGTCGACCCTTAATTTCCAGTCTGTTGCCTGTGACAGAATATTTGCTATGTTCTTGTGCTTTTTGGGGGGTTTCTCACCAGCTCTATGGAACTCTATGGCTCTTTTATCTGTGTTTAAAGTATTGGTGCTGATGGCCATATTAACTATCTTTGCTATCTCTTTTAATATTTCATCATGCCTCCATCTGTACCTGCCTTCCGTTAGTGCTGTCTTACAGCTACTTAGAATATGTTTTAGGCTTCCTGGACGCGAACACAAGTGGCATAGTGGCGATTCTGTCTCGTACCATCGATGGAGGTTGGTAGGACTGGGAAGCGTGTCGTATACAGATTGAATCAGGAATTTTATGTTGATGTCATTGCTCCATATATCCGACCATTTGATTTTCCTATAAATCATGGATTCCCAATTGGTCCACGCACCTTGTTGCCTTAGTCCTACCATCTTTGCCACCCTTTTCTCCTCCTCGCCCTTACGTACTTCTTCTTGTATTAAAAGGTTCTTTTCTTTACCTTTGGCTCTGTCCACCCGAATGGTAGGAAAGAACCCTAGGCCAGCTCGTCCAGTAGTTACGGCGCCTAATATGGCCTTTTCGTGGAGTCTTTCTTTAGCGACACGCAATGCGTTCTCTGCTCTCCATTTTCTTCCTGAGTAGACTTCAATGCCTGCTCCAGCCACCTTTGGGTCTTTGGATAACTCATACTGCGTTATTGCTCTAATTTTGGTGACTTTGTATTCCTCTACTAGGCTTTTGAAAGGAAGTTGCAGAGCGTTTGTGTTGCCATATAGAGCAGCACTGGTCAAACTTTTCGGTAGGCCTAACCATCTTCGTAGTCGTGTGCTAATTCTTTTTTCTAATTGTTCTACATGAGAAGACGTAAATTCATAAATAGACAATGGCCATAAGATTTTAGGAAGAATGGCATGCTGATAAATCCAAGCTTTAAATCTGCCTGGCAAGCCGGATTTGTCAACTCTCTTTAACCAAGTTTCTAGTTTGTCTTTTGTTTCTTGGATTGCTGTTGCATCTTTTAGAGAGTGATCTATACGTTTTCCAAGGCTTTTTACGGCCTTTTCCCTAATTGTTGGTATGTCTCCGCCGGTTAGTCTGAATCGCTCCTTATCTAATATGTTACCTTTCCTTAAAACGAGTGACCTTGATTTCGCGGGGTTGAAGCTCATTCGGGCCCATGTGATCTGCTTTTCAATCCCCTTCAGTAGCCATCTCGCGCCAATAACGGATGTAGTAGTTAGTGTCATGTCATCCATGTAGGCTCTTATAGGAGGTTGCCTTAATCCTGATCTGGTGACCGGCCCTTTACATTCTGTTTCTGCCGCTTTAATTAACATGTTCATGGCTAGACAGAACAGGGTCGCTGAGATTGTGCATCCTGTTATGATGCCTTTCTCCAATTTATGCCATGCTGAGGCTGTATTTCCTGATAACGTTCTCATTTGGAAGTTATTATAATAATCAGCGATTAAATCAGTAATTTTATTTGGTACGTAATGGCGATGGAGCGCTTCTTCTACTAGTTTATGTGGTATTGATCCGTAGGCGTTTTTGAGATCTAACCACACGATTGCTATATCGCCCCTATTCGCCTTCGCTTCTTTTAACAATTGCGAAACGACCCCTATATGCTCCATACATCCCGATATTCCTGGTACTCCACCTTTTTGCACGGAGGAATCTATGAACTTATTTTTAAGAAGGAAATCTGCCAAGCGTCGGTTTAAGATGCTAAAAAATATTTTACCCTCTCTGTTCAACAGGGAGATGCATCTAAATTGGTCTATCCTTCTGGATTCCTCCTCTTTAGGGATCCAAATGCCTTCAGAGTGTCTCCATTGTCCAGTTATTTTTCCTCTTCTCCAAATAAATTTCAATAACTTCCATAACATCCGACGGAGCTTTGGACAACGTTTGTAAACTATGTAAGGCACTCCGTTTGGAGCTGGTGTGGAGGCCGTTCTGGCTGCTTTAATGACTGCGTTATATATAGGTAGAGAGATATATAATATATAGTTATATATATATATATATATATAATTTATAGATATATATATATATATATATATATATATATAATATAGATATAGATATATATATATATAATATATATATATATATATATATATATAATATAGATATATATATATATAATATATATATATATATATATATATATAATATAGATATAGATATATATATATATAATATATATATATATATATATATATATAATATAGATATATATATAATATAGAGATATATATAGATATATATAATATATAGATATATATATAATATAGATATATATAATATATAGATATATATAATATATAGATATAATATATAGAAAAATATAGATATATATCTATATATATATAATATATAGATATATATATACAATATATAGATAGATAGATATATACAATATATAGATATATATATATACAATATATAGATATATATAGATATATCGATATATATATATACAATATATAGATATATATAGATATATATATATACATATAATATAGATATA
>OZ010614.1:34559538-34597038 GCA_963932145.1 Acanthosepion lycidas | reverse complement strand
GAGAGAGAGAGATATCTATATAATATACATAGATATATATATATATATATATAGAGAGAGAGAGAGAGTTATCTGTATATATAGATATATATATATAGAGAGAGATATATCTATATCATATACATATCACTCTGTCTATATATATATCTATATTATATTGATATATATAATATATACATATATAGATATATATATTTATAATATACATATATATATATATATATAGATAGATAGATAGATATATTGAGAGAGAGATTTTGATCTATAATATATCGATATATATATAGAGAGAGAGAGACAGAGAAAGATAATATACATATATATAGAGAGAGACATATCTATATGATATATATATATATAGATCAGAGGGAGATATCTATATGATATAGATATGTATATATATTTAGAGAGAGAGAGAGAGATAATATATCGAGATATATATATATGTATAGAGAGACATATAGATATAATATATAGATATATAATATATATAGAGAGAGAGAGTGACAGAGATATATAATATATAGATATATATAGAGAGAGAGTGTGAGAGATATAATATATACATATATATATATAGAGAGAGAGATAATATGGTGCCAGTTTTGTCTGTGACTGCGCAGGTCAGTATTGCCAACATTGTGTGAAAATTTTGTGTGAATTGATTGGACGGCTTTGGAAATATAAGAAAAAATATAATAACACGCACTTTTGAGATATAGATATATATATATATATATATATATATATATATATATATATATATATATATAGTGAGAGAGAGTGAGTGACAGATATAATATACAGATATATATATATATATATATAGAGAGAGAGAGAGTTGGGGAGTAAGAGATATATATATAATATATAGATATATATATATGTATGTATAGAGAGAGAAAGACATAGATATATATAGAGATATATATGGAGATATATATATATATACATATATATATAGATATATATATATATATAGATATAGATATATCTATAGAGACATTTATATAGATATATAATATGCAGATATACAAAATATAGATATATAGTGTGAGATATAGATTGATATATATAGACTGAGATATACATATATAATATAGATTATTATATATAGACAGAAATATACATATATAATATAGATAGATATATAGATATATAATATATGATCGACTCTCCCGTCGTGATTCGACGTATGAGGGTCAAGCCGATCTGTTTCCAGATAACAGCCCGACACCGGCACATGAGATTTAATTATAGTGGTGAAGGCCTCGTCCAGGACCATCCACACTTTTCGGAGGAACGAATACAGAAACCTGGTGCACCGAATGCCACAAGGTTCCCAAACGCAGGTTTTGAATTCAGAGTTGTCCTTCTCCTAGACCAGTTGCCATCCAAGGCTATAGAACCCAGTCTGTCCTGCTATTTTACCCATAGCTGGAGGGAGAAGAAGAGGTTTCATACCTTTCACAAGGGTATTAGCACGTAAGTGAATGTAATGAATTCAAATGGAATTCGAACTCGGCTCTCCGATTCCACAATCCAAGCCGATATCCATTACTTCATATGTAATATATAGAGATGTAATGACATTATTACATTATTATTTTTGCACCAACCTATAATATATATATATATAGAGAGAGAGAGGTATATTTATATAATATAGGTAGATATATATATATATATATATATATATATATATATATATATATATATATAGATGTGTGTGTATATATATATATATAGAGAGAGAGAGATATACATATATAATATATAGAGCGATATATATTTATAGCTATGTGATATATATAGATATGTGATATATATAAATATGTAATATATATATATATATATATATATATATATATATATATATATATATATATATATAATAAGTATAGAGATGTATAGATATGTAATATATATATAGAGATGTATAGAGATGTATAGATATATAATATATATAGAGATGTATGGATATATAATATAGAGATGTATAGATAAAAGGTTGGTGCAAAAATAATTAAAAATTACGTCAAAAACGACATTATTAAGTTATTATTTTTGCACCAACATAATAATATATATAGGGATGTATAGATATATATAATATATATAAGGATGTATAGATATATATAATATATATAGAGATATATGGATGTATAATATATATAGATATATATGGATATATAATATATATAGAGATATATAATATATATAGAGATATATAATATATAGAGAGATATAGAGATATATAATAGAGATAAACAGAGATATATAATATATAGAGATATATATAATATATATAGAGATATATATAATATATATAGAGATATATATAATATATATAGAGATATATATAATATATATAGAGATATATATAATATATAGATAGATATATATAGATATGTAATATATAGATATATATAGAGATATATAGATATGTAATATATAGATATATATAGAGATATATAGATATGTAATATATAGATATATATAGAGATATATAGATATGTAATATATAGATATATATAGAGATATATAGATATGTAATATATAGATATATATAGAGATATATAGATATGTAATATATAGATATATATAGAGATATATAGATATGTAATATATAGATATATATAGAGATATATAGATATGAGAATATATAGATATATATAGAGATATATAGATATGAGAATATATAGATATATATAGAGATATATAGATATGTAATATATAGATATATATAGAGATATATAGATATGTAATATATAGATATATAAAGAGATATATAGATATGTAATATATAGATATATAAAGAGATATATAGATATGTAATATATAGATATATATAGAGATATATAGATATGTAATATATAGATATATAAAGAGATATATAGATATGTAATATATAGATATATATAGAGATATATAGATATGTAATATATAGATATATATAATATATATAGATATGTAATATATAGATATATATAATATATATAGATATGTAATATATAGATATATATAATATATAGAGATATATAGATATGTAATATATAGATATATACAATATATAGATATATATATAGATATGTAATATATAGAGATATATAGATATGTAATATATAGAGATATATATAATATATAGAGAGAGATATATAGATATGTAATATATAGAGATATATATAATATATAGAGAGATATATATAGATATGTAATATATAGAGAGATATATATAGATATGTAATATATAGAGATATATCGATATGTAATATATAGATATATATAATATATAGATATATAGAGATATATAGATATGTAATATATAGATATATAGATATATATAGATATGTAATATATAGAGATATATATAATATATAGAGAGAGATATATAGATATGTAATATATAGAGATATATATAATATATAGAGAGATATATATAGATATGTAATATATAGAGATATATCGATATGTAATATATAGATATATATATATAATATATAGAGATATATAATATATATATATATATATATATGTAATATATAGATATATATGTAATATATAGATATATATATAATATATAGAGATATATAATATATATATATATATATGCAATATATAGATATATATGTAATATGTAGATATATATACATATATAATATATAGAGATATATATATAATATATAGATATATATATATAGATATATAGATATATATGTTATATATAGAGATATATATAATATATAGATATATAGATATATATGTTATATATAGAGATATATATAATATATAGATATATAGATATATATGTAATATATAGATATATATGTAATATAGATATATATATGTACTATATATATATTACATATATATATAGATATATATATGTAATATAGATATATATATGTACTATATATATATTACATATATATATAGATATATATATGTAATATATAGATATATATGTAATATATAGATATATATGTAATATATAGATATATATGTAATATATAGATATATATGTAATATAGATATATATATGTACTATATATATATTACATATATATATAGATATATATATGTAATATATAGATATATATGTAATATAGATATATATATATATATATATATATGTAATATAGATATATATATGTAATATATAGATATATATGTGTAATATATAGATATATGTATGTAATATATAGATATATATATGTAATATATTGATATATATATATAATATATAGATATATATATGTAATATATAGATATATATATGTAATATATATATATGTAATATATAGATATATATATGTAATATATATATATGTAATATATAGATATATAGATATATAGATATATTGTGATATAAATAGATATGTAATATATTGTGATATAAATAGATATGTAATATATTGTGATATAAATAGATATGTAATATATAGTGATATATATATAGATATGTAATATATAGTGATATATATAGATATGTAATATATAGTGATATATATAGATATGTAATATATAGAGATATATAGTATATATCTAGATATATAGAGATATATAATATATATATCTAGATATATAGAGATATATAATATATATATCTAGATATATAGAGATATATATAGTATATATCTAGATATATAGAGATATATAGTATATATCTAGATATATAGAGATATATAATATATATATCTAGATATATAGAGATATATAATATATATATCTAGATATATAGAGATATATAATATATATATATCTAGATATATAGAGATATATAATATATATATCTAGATATATAGAGAGATATATAGATATATAATACATATAGAGATATATATATAAATATATAACATATAGGGATATATACATATGTAATATACGGATATATATAGATATGTAATATATATATAGATATATATGTAATATATATATATAGATAGATATGTAATATATAGAGATATAGATAGATATGTAATATATAAATAGATATGTAATATATATATAGTTAGATATGTAATATGTCGGTAGATATGTAATATATATATATATATACATAGATATGTAATATAGAGAGTATATAGATATGTAATATAGAGAGTATATAGATATGTATATAGAGAGAGAGATATATAGATATGTATATATTGAAAGAGATATGTAGATATGTATATTGAGAGATATATATAGATATGTATATTGAGAGATATATATAGATATGTATATATAGAGAGATATATATAGATATGTATATATAGAGAGATATATATAGATATGTATATATAGAGAGATATATATATAGATATGTATATAAAGAGATATATATATAGATATGTATATAGATAGAGATATATATATATAGATATGTATATAAAGAGATATATATATAGATATGTATATAGATAGATATATAGATATGTATATATGTATATAGATAGATATATAGATATGTATATATGTATATAGATAGATATATAGATATGTATATATGTAGAGAGAGAGAGATATAGATATGTATATGTAGAGAGAGATATATAGATATGTATATATATAGAGAGATATATAGATATGTATATAGAGAGAGAGATATATAGATATGTATATAGAGAGAGAGATATATAGATATGTATATAGAGAGAGAGATATATAGATATGTATATAGAGAGAGATATGGATATGTATATAGAGAAAGATATAGATATGTATATATATAGAGAGAGATATGTAGATATGTACATATATATAGAGAGAGAGATATATATAGATATGTATATATAGAGAGAGAGAGATATATATAGATATGTATATATATAGAGAGAGATATATAGATATGTATATATTGAGTGAGATAGATATGTATATATATAGAGAGAGATATATAGATATGTATATATATAGAGAGAGATATAGATGTGTATATATAGAGAGAGAAAGATATATAGATATGTATATAGATATATATATGTATATATATACAGAGTGAGTTATATAGATATGTATATATAGAGAGAGATATATAGTTATGTATATATATATATAGAGAGAGAGAGATATTGATATGTATATATATAGAGAGGAGATATATATACATATGTAATATATATATAAATATATACTCATGTAATATATATATATAAATATATACTCATGTAATATATATAGAGATATATAGATATGTAATATAGATAGATATATATATATAGATAGATATGTATATATATATATATAATGTATAGATATATATAGAGAGAGATGTATAGATATATAATGGAGATATATATATATATATAGATATATAATGTATAGCTATATATAGAGATATATAATATATAGATATATAATATATAGGTATATAGTATATAGATATATAGATATATATATATATATAGATATATAACGTATAGTTATATATGGAAAGATATATATAGATAAATAATGTATAGATATATATGGAGATATATATATATATATAGAGAGAGAGAGATATATAAATAGATATATAATATATAGATATATATAGAGATATATAAATAGATATATAATATATAGATATATATAGAGATATATAAATAGATGTATAATGTATAGATATATAGAGAGAGAGATATATATAGATATATAATATATAGATATATATATAGATATATAATATATAGATATATATAGAGAGATATATATATAGATATATAATGTATAGATATATGCATAGAGATATATATAGATATATAATGTATAGATATATATAGAGAGATATATATAGATATATAATATATAGATATATATAGAGATATATATAGATATATAATATATAGTTATAGATATATATATATATATATATATTGTATGGATATATAATGTATAGATAAATATATATATAATATATGTAATATATAGATATATATAATATATAGAGATATATAGATATGTAATATATAGATATATATAATATATAGAGATATATAGATATGTAATATATAGATATATACAATATATAGAGATATATAGATATATAATATATAGATATATACAATATATAGATATATATAGATATGTAATATATAGAGATATATAATATATATAGACAGATATATAGATATGTAATATATAGAGATATATATAATATATATATAGAGATATATAGATATGTAATATAGAGATATATATAATATATATATAGAGATATATAGATATGTAATATATAGAGATATAATATATATAGAGAGATATATAGATATGTAATATATAGAGATATAATATATATAGAGAGATATATAGATATGTAATATATAGAGATATAATATATATAGAGAGATATATAGATATGTAATATATAGAGAGAGATATATAGAGATATATATAATATATATAGAGAGATATATATAATATATATAGAGAGATATATAGATATGTAATATATAGAGATATATATAATATATAGAGAGATATATATAGATATGTAATATATAGAGATATACATATTATATAGAGAGAGATATATAGAGATATATATAATATATATAGAGAGATATATATAATATATATAGAGAGATATATAGATATGTAATATATAGAGATATATATAATATATAGAGAGAGATATATAGATATGTAATATATAGAGATAGATATAATATATAGAGAGATATATATAGATATGTAATATATAGAGATATATGTAATATATAGAGAGACATATATAGATATGTAATATATAGAGATATATATAATATATAGAGAGAGATATATAGATATGTAATATATAGAGATATATCGATATGTAATATATAGATATATATATAATATATAGAGATATATAATATATATAGAGATATATATATATATATGCAATATATTGATATATATGTAATATGTAGATATATATACATATATAATATATAGAGATATATATAATATATAGAGATATATATAATATATAGAGATATATATAATATATAGAGATATATATAATATATAGAGATATATATAATATATAGATATATATATATATATGTAATATATAGATATATATATATATATATATATATATATATATGTTATAGAGATATATATAATATATAGATATATAGATATATATGTTTATATAGATATATATAATATAGAGATATATATAATATAGAGATATATAGATATATATGTTTATATAGATATATATAATATAGAGATATATATAATATATAGATATGTAGATATATATGTAATATATAGAGATATGTATAATATATAGATATATATGTAATATATAGAGATATGTATAATATATAGATATATATGTAATATATAGAGATATGTATAATATATAGATATATATGTAATACATAGAGATATATATAATATATATATATATGTAATATATATATATATATGTAATATATATATATATGTAATATATATATATATATATGTAATATATATATATATGTAATATATATATATATGTAATATATATATATATATATGTAATATATATATATATATGTAATATATATATATATGTAATATATATATATATATGTAATATATATATGTAATATATATATATATGTAATATATATATATATGTAATATATATATATATGTAATATATATATATATGTAATATATATATATATGTAATATATATATATATGTAATATATATATATATATGTAATATATATGTAATATATATATATATGTAATATATATATATATATGTAATATATATATATGTAATATATATATATAATATATATATATGTAATATATATATATATATGTAATATATATATATGTAATATATATATATATGTAATATATATATATATGTAATATATATATATATGTAATATATATATATATATGTAATATATATATATGTAATATATATATATGTAATATATATATATATGTAATATATATATATATGTAATATATATATATATGTAATATATATATATGTAATATATATATGTAATATATATATATATGTAATATATATATGTAATATATATATATGTAATATATATATATGTAATATATATATATGTAATATATATATATGTAATATATATATATGTAATATATATATATATATGTAATATATGTAATATATAGATATATATGTAATATATAGATATATATATGTAATATATAGATATATATATATAATATATAGATATATATATATATGTAATATATAGATATATAGATATATTTTGATATAAATGGATATGTAATATATTGTGATATATATAGATATGTAATATATTGTGATATATATAGAAATGTAATATATAGTGATATATATAGATATGTAATATATAGAGATATATAGTATATAGATATGTAATATATAGAGATATATAGTATATAGATATGTAATATATATCTATATATAATATATATATATATAGATATATAGAGATATATAATATATATATCTAGATATATAGAGAGATATACATATGTAATATAGGGATATATATCGATATGTAATATATATATATAGATAGATATGTAATATATATAGATAGATATGTAATATATAGAGATATATATAGATATGTAATATATAGATAGATATGTAATATATATATAGTTAGATATGTAATATGTCGGTAGATATGTAATATATATATATATATATATACATAGATATGTAATATAGAGAGTATATAGATATGTAATATAGAGAGTATATAGATATGTAATATAGAGAGTATATAGATATGTAATATAGAGAGTATATAGATATGTATATAGAGAGAGAGATATATAGATATGTATATATTGAAAGAGATATGTATATATGTATATTGAGAGATATATATAGATATGTATATTGAGAGATATATATAGATATGTATATAGAGAGAGATATATATATAGATAGGAATATAGAGAGAGATATATATATAGATATGTATATAGAGAGATGTATATATATAGATATGTATATAGAGAGATATATATCTATAGATATGTATGGAGTGAGAGAGATATATAGATATGTATATAGAGATATATATATATATAGATATGTATATAGATAGAGATATAGATATGTATATAGAGATATATATATATATAGATATGTATATAGATAGAGATATAGATATGTATATAGATAGAGATATATATATATATGTATATAGATAGAGAGATATATAGATATGTATATATGTAGAGAGAGAGAGATATAGATATGTATATATGTAGCGAGAGAGATATAGATATGTATATGTAGAGAGAGATATATAGATATGTATATATATGTAGAGAGAGATATATAGATATGTATATATATATAGAGAGATATATAGATATGTATATAGAGAGAGATATAGATATGTATATAGAGAAAGATATAGATATGTATATATATAGAGAGAGATATGTAGATATGTACATATATATATAGAGAGAGATATAGATATGTATATATATATAGAGAGAGATATATATAGATATGTATATATATAGAGAGAGATATATAGATATGTATATATTGAGAGATATATAGATATGTATATATTGAGAGATATATAGATATGTATATATATAGAGAGAGATATAGATGTATATATATAGAGAGAGATATAGATGTGTATATATAGAGAGAGAAAGATATATAGATATATATATATAGAGAGAGAAAGATATATAGATATGTATATAGATATATATATATATATGTATATATATACAGAGTGAGTTATATAGATATGTATATATAGAGAGAGATATATAGTTATGTATATATATATATAGAGAGAGAGAGATATTGATATGTATATATATAGAGAGGAGATATATATATACATATGTAATATATATATAAATATATACTGATGTAATATATATATAGAAATATATACTCATGTAATATATATAGAGATATATAGATATTTAATATAGATATATATATATATATATATATATATATATAGATAGATATGTATAGATATAGATATATATATATATATATATAATGTATAGATATATAGAGAGAGAGATGTATAGATATATAATGGAGAGAGATGTATAGATATATAATGGAGAGATATATTTATAGATATATAATGTATAGCTATATATAGAGATATATAATATATAGATATATAATATATAGATATATAGATATATATATATATAGATATATAACGTATAGATATATATGGAGATATATATATAGATAAATAATGTATAGATACATATGGAGAGATATATATAGATAAATAATGTATAGATATATATGGATATATATATATATATATATATAGATAAATAATGTATAGATATATATGGAGATATATATATATATAATGTATAGATATATATAGAGATATATAAATAGATATATAATATATAGATATATATAGAGATATATAAATAGATATATAATATATAGATATATAATGTATATATATATAGAGAGATATATAATGTATAGATATATATAGTGATATATATAGATATATAATGTATAGATATATATAGTGATATATATAGATATATAATATATAGATATATATAGATATATATATAGATATATAATATATAGATATATATAGATATATAATATATAGATATATATAGATATATATATAGATATATAATGTATAGATATATATATAGAGATATACATATAGATATATAATGTATAGATATATATATATAGATATAGATATATGATGTATAGATATATATAGAGAGATATATATAGATATATAATATATAAATATATAGAGAGATATATATAGATATATAATATATAAATATATATAGATATATATATAGATATATAATGTATAGATATATAGAGAGAGATATATATAGATATATAATATATAAATATATATAGATATATATATAGATCTATAATGTATAGATATATATATAGCTATATATATATATAGAGATATATAATGTATAGATATATAGAGAGAGATATATATATAGATATATAATATATAGATATATATAGAGAGATATATATATAGATATATAATATATAGATATATATAGAGAGATATATATAGATATATAATATATAGATATATAGAGAGAGATATGGATATATAATGTATAGATAAATATATATATAGAGATATATATAGATATATAATATATAGATATATAGAGAGAGATATGGATATATAATGTATAGATAAATATATATAGAGAGACATATAGATATATAATGTATAGATATATATATATAGATATATATATAGATATATAATATATCGATATATAGAGAGAGAGGGAGATATAGTGATATATAGATATATATATATATATATATATATATATATATATATATAGAGAGAGAGAGAGAGATTATATATATAGATATATCGAGGGAGAGAGACAGAGATTGCTATATATAGCGTGAGAGATATATTGCTATGTATATATATATATATATATATAGATAGAGATTGATAATAATATACGCAGTTCTTTATTCGTTCACCCACGCTGACAAAATATGGTATCATGTTTTTTTTATCGTTTCGCTCAATTGTATATATACATTTCAATTAAATATTTAATCCTGTTGTTTAATTTCTTGAAATAGTTCCATATTTGTTACATAATAATACTATCTGGAAATTTTTTAACCCATCTCTAAATAAAGTTCATTTAATTGCCCATTGAAGGCCTCATGAACTTTTTCTAATCCCTACCCCGCAATTTCCTGTCTTTTGCTTCACGCGGTAACTGACATAAGGCATTTGGAGCTTTTAGAACTTTTTCCAATTGATATGTGCTATATCTCATCTGAAAGTAGACAATCTTAGAATTTTGGAACTGCTCTAACTCTCTCCTAATTCCAAGTGTTTAAGTTCTGATCTTTTGAAATTAATCAAATTTCGCATGTCTATTATTTTTAGGTGAACGTTTTTGAATAGTTTTTTTTACGTGGTGGGGTCTTCTGTCTTTTTTTTTTTTTATTTTTTTTTTTTTTTGCTATAAGCCATTGGACTCTTGAAATTACTACCAAAAGTGACAAATTTAACTTAACACTTATCCAAAATGATCTATATCAAGTGTAGTCCTGCAACACAAAATCCAGTAAAAGATTTTTACCATATTTGGTCATTGCACCCTCAAAAATGGCTTGAGACTTTTTACTTATTTTTAGTGTAAGTTACTAAATATTAAAACATAACTCCACAAAATATAAGAAAATTGTTCTTGCGAAGATATTTAAAGCCTTACTCAATTTCCTTTCGTACGTTAAATTGATCTTCTCTCGATTTTGATATCAAGTCCATGACAAAAACCCAACGGACAAAAACCAAGCCGACAAAATCCCAGCCTCTTATACCCAAATTGGAGACGATAAACATAATTATGCCTACACAAATATATATATGCGCAAATGCTGAGTATCATCTACCATATATTCAATTATAAAAGCAGAATAGCATATTTTTTGAAAGTTCCCAAGAAAAATAAATTTTGGCATTAAATGACCCATGAGGTGTTGCTATGCTGCTAAACAAACATTTTAGAATCGATTTTTGCATAACATTCCGAAGAAAATATTAAACAGTTAAAAGGAATCATGCTCCCAATCAGAAATAGATTATTGAAATTTCTGGGTTACATAATGAGAAAACAAAGCTTAGCGAATTTAACACTCGTATAAATATACTTGTAGCAAGAGGAAAACGCGAGCGACATTGCTAGTTTTTGTGACTGGATGACAGAAGAGAAAGAAAGAGGAATGGTAAAGAATCAAAAGTAATACAATAGAACCAAGAGGTCTTCTGTGTTTGTTTTTTGAAACTCTGAATGACTTTCGGGTCAGTCATAGAACTGTATTAATGCTATTTGTACTTAAGAGGAAGATTAAGACAAAACTTGCACGTTTCTAAATGGCTTAAGGGGCTTAAATCTAGAAACGCTGGTCTGTAGTGAAGAGCCATGATTCCCCGAAAAGAGATTAAATTTTGCATCTAACCAATTTAGACTTCAGTTTTAAGGGTTTTCAGTGTAAAAAAAAAATGAATTTAACACGCCCCAAAGACAGGAAAAGACGTTTAGGTCAGGATTTTCTGATACGTACAAAGGAAAGTATGTCGAAAATTTATACATTGTATCCGAGGTAATAGGACAAAATCCCAACTTTCAATTCCAAAAGTGGACAAAATCCAGGTCTCATAAATAAAAATATTATAAAAAGAAACAAATTTAACATTGAAAATTCAAGGGATATTTAATGTCAAATTAAGGCTATAATAATAACATCCAATATAAACAATTGTATGTCCTATATCCAATATATACACTTAATTCAGAAATTTATGCTTCATTTATTTTTCTGGCCTTCCTTGTTGCTCTTGGGCAGTTCCATAATTGAATAAGTAATACTGATAATATACGTTTATGCTTTTTGTTGCTTTTTTTTTTAAATCAGTTCGCGCCAAGCAAGGCGATAATGCCCCTAAGGTGTAAGGGGCTAATGAAAGTGAAAGGGAATGGAAAAGACTTTAGAGGGAACCGCAGACCTAATCCTAAACACTGAACAAGGGATAATCTCCTACTCATGTTCAATAAACCGAGAAGGATGTTATCTTAGTGTAATAACAGGCATATGGTCTTTACACCTAATCTTATTAATCTTATATGAGACTGGGATTTTGTCCACTTTTAGGATAAGAGGCTGGGATTTTGTGCGCTTTTGGCTTAGCTTATTTCGTTTTATGGTATATCAACCTCAATAGGTTATGTAATGCCGACAAAGTTTTTAGGATAAGTTCGTATGAATAGAATATGTATTTGTAAGAAATAAGTTTGTAGATCATGTTTCATTGACGTATTTTTGCAAAGATTTTTTTCGAGATAGACAAATGTATTTCTGGTACTGTTTTTTTTTTCAAAAATGTTTTGATGTTAAATTTTGCTATAAAAATGTTTATAGTGTTTTGACCCCAGTTTGAGTGTTAACTATTTGCCCATAACTGGAACCTGAACAGGTGCTACCACTCCGGGTCAGAGTGAATCGGGGAACAATAGCCATTATGTGGTGGTTCCATGCTCTTCAGAACCTCTCACTCAGAGGCATTGCTGCAGGGTAGCAAAAATGTTGAACGTGGGACTCTACATACAATGGGTTACAAACAAAATCTGCTCAATTTCTTCGGTATATGAAACGACCTTGTCTTTCTTTGGAGCAGGTGAAGAAGGACGTTTCCTCTACGTGAATTGTCTTTTTGCCTCTGGCTCAGAATGATGAACCCAGCACTCATCCTTGGTTAGGAAACACTCAAGAAAACCAGCTGGATTTGCCTCAAACAATTTCAGATTTTCCTCGGGGTGTGATCAGCCTGGTGCGCTTTTGATCAATTGTCAGAAGACGTGGCACTCACCAAGCAGAAACCTTCGTCATGCCAAGTTCATTGTGAAGAATATTCTCAACTCTCTCACGGGATATGCTAATAGCGTTTCCTATTTGATTTATAGACAAGCGCCTGTCAATCATCAGCACGTATTGAACATGATCAATGTTTTCTTCGGTGGTGGCAGTTGCAGGACATCTAGCCCTTGGTTCATCTTCAAGACACTCCCGTCCCCTCCTCATAATTGCACTGTTGATAAATCTAGAGCGTCATCTCCCTAATGAAGCGACAATATCAACAAAAATGTCCTTAAGGGCTAAACCCTTTTTCTCTGGATACTTGATACGCGGCATTTTTTGTTCAGTGATACTACATATTTTTATGGTTACGAGGAGATACTGCTTGAAAGATAAATCCCCAGGGATCTGGTATTTCTAGTTTTGTGTAGAGGAATGCACTTAGGTATAATTGATTCGTTTTGTATGGCTGAACTACTCTTTGCTAGAAAATATATTTTAGATTGTAAGAAAAAAATGTTGAGATAGTAATAATTTAATAATACAAATCTTACTATTTAACCCATACCTGGAGGAGAAGGTGGATTCATACCTTTCCCATGGGTAATTGCACATAAATGAATGTAACGAACCCGAATGAAATTGAAATTCGACTCTTCGATTAACAGTTCTGAGCCATTTAGATATGTACATATGCGTGTACGCACTGACGGCTACGCGTTACCAGTGCGTGTTCATGCGCACGCACTGACGGCTACGCGTACCTGTCCGTGTGCATGCGCACGCACTGACGGCTACGCGTTACCTGTCCGTGTGCATGCGCACGCACTGACGGCTACGCGTTACCTGTCCGTGTGCATGCGCACGCACTGACGGCTACGCGTACCTGTCCGTGTGTGTACACGCATTGATGCCTACTTGTATATATACGTATGTGGACACGCATTGATGCCTACTTGTATATATACGTGTGTGTACACGCATTGATGCCTACTTGTATATATACGTGTGTGTACACGCATTGATGCCTACTTGTATATATACGTATGTGTACACGCATTGATGCCTACTTGTGTGTGTACACGCGTTGATGCCTACTTGTATATATACGTGTGTGTGTACACGCATTAATGCATCTTTGTTAGTTCAGTTGTAATTTTTCGACCTCTGCTTTCTTCTGCCCTTCTCCATCCGGAAACTTTTTGACGTAGCTTCAAATTAAACACTTTAGTTTTGCGGGGGCTGGGGATTCTTACTCTCATGTCTCGCTAACCGACTGAACGCTAATCGGCTTTACTCGAACCAGTATTTTCCTCTCGCAAACATTTCTATAGGAGTGAAGATCGCGCTGATAATTTTCATTTTTACAAGTTTGTGTTTTTCCTCGTCCTCCACTTTGGTTCACTTCTGAAAAGATAGTCTTCATGAAACTTACTCAGCTGATCTCTTGAAACCAGATTTTGACAGTGCATGCGAAATAAATGCATTGAAAAATAAAAAATGGTATCTTGTGCAGCATTAATAATCGTGAAAGTTTCAATTATGAATATCGCATTCGGATCTACAGATCATTTTGAGTTTTTACACTCTTTATATCCAGAAAAGAAATCACTTGTACGAATGAAAGAAAAATATAATAAAAAGTTTAATTACGGTGGCTTGTCAGTCGTCGTCAATAAAACTTATATGTAATATATATATATATATATATATATATATATATATATATATATATATATATATGGTGTTCCAAATTAATGTATACACTCTTAATATTAACATTAATAGTTAATAATGCATTTTTTTATATATGGATATGCAAAACAGATGAATTGGAAGAAGAGGGACAGTTGAATACCCACCTAGATCACCAGAATTGACACCCTTAGATTTCTTTTTGTCAGTGTTTCTAAAAGACAAAGTTTACAGCAGGAAACTTGAAACAATTGCTGAAATGAGAGTAGCAATTGAAGAAGAATGTGTTCAAAAACCAGAGGGTTTGTAGGTCTATTTCTTCAAGATATGAAAAGTGTATTGAACAGAATGGCAACCAGTTTGAGCACTTGATGTGAACTCATCATTATATGAACATTCTGCCATTGCCTCAAGTAGCTTTTATCTTATTAAAGTTAATTTTCTATGTTTTTTTTTTGTATATTTTACTCTCAAATTCTTTAAATGCGTATTCTTTCTCTTGTATTAATTAATCTTACTTACAAGTCAAAATACATAAATTGAATAAGTTATAACGATTCAAAGAGTGTATGCATTATTTTGTGACACCCTGTATATCTGTGGTAGGCACTCCCGTCGTATTCAACGTGTGGGTCGAGTAGCTCAATTCCTAGGAGCCGACAGCCAGACACCAACACATATGATTTGATTATAGTGGTGAAGGCTTTGTGCAGAACCAACCACACTTTTTGAAGGGCCGAATACAGAGACCTGGTGTACTACGTACCACAATGTCCCCTTGTCCTACTCATAAACCAGTTGTCATCCAAGGCTATAGATCCCATTCTGCCCTCCTATTTACCCATAGCTGGAGGGAGAAGAAAAGGACTCATACCTTTCCCAAGGATATTAGCACGTAAGTGAATGTAATGGATTCGACTGGAATTCGAACTCAATCCGAGCCGCTATCCACTACTCCACCGTGCTTAAATGGATTAGATCCGACAATTATTTAATATATTTTCTTGCCGAACTTAATCCATTTCATTATATGTTGTCACTGTTTATGATACGTTTCATGAGCAGATATGATCGATCGAGAAAAAAAGATTGTTTTTAAAAACAGTAATTCGGACTTTGCTAACCAGACGTTATTCTGTGGCTAAATGGTATAGCACGTCAGATCAAATGACTGTTTCCGTATAGGAATACAGATTCGGTTCCTGTCTGAGAACGCATATTTTCTACGAATTTTCTCGAATATTCAGCTGGGTAAATGTAATTAAAACTGTTTAATTAAAAAAAAAACAGAATTTATTTAAATAAATTGTATCTATAAAAATAACGTATAAACAGAAAATTATATACATGTGTGTGTGCGTGTAAGACATGTCTCATTAAATAATTAAGACAAGTTTTGTCTACTTATTCTTTATAGGATTCTCTCATATTTACGGACGAGCTTCTTAGTATCCTTATTAAAGGAATACAGAAAATTACCATGTTGTTGTATATCCATTTTATTACAGAGTACTTTCGACGTAAGTACAATGTCATCTCCAGTCTTTTGTTATGACAAAATTGCTGTGTTCATCTGAAAATTAAATTTTTGCTTGTGAAGTAAAAAACGCTATATATATATAATATATATATATATATATATATATATATATATATATATATATATATATATTCGAAAATTATAACAAATATGTTATAAAATCACTACAAAAGTAACCATTTTGCTTCAACACTTCTGGTGGCTTATCAAGTGATGGTGTTAATTTTCGAATAAATTATATTTGCTCTACTCTATATTGAGAACTCCTTTTAAAAATTGTATTTTTGGGGTTATTGGAATTTATTCCGTATACACCAATGCTATACTTATGTGTGTGTGTGTGTGTGTGCATATATATATATATATATATAATATACCGTCACAAAAATGGGCCAGTGGTTACTGATACGAGTGAAAAGTGAAATTGTCATGCAGAGTTCAAATACTTACTCTTTTTCGTTCACTTTACTTTAGAAAAGGCATTAATCCATTTAGCTATAGGTTAAATTGCAGAGCAAACTTCTCTCTCTCTCTCTCTCTCTCTCTCTCTTTGGTTGGAAGCCAGTCTAGGAGAAGGAAAACTCTGAATTCAAGCCAACATAAATAATAGTGCAGACTCAGTTCTTTAATTTTTGTAATGGAAACCAGTCTAAAAGGAAAACTGAATTCAAAACAAAGATAAAGAGATGAGTTCCGTCAGGCCATTTTGCCCTAGACACACTCACTACTTTTTCGGCTACAGTACATGTGCTGTTCTAACAAACCTAATTGATTACTGTACTCGCGGTCGTGAAGCTATAACAAGCATTTGTCTGTAAGGGATTTAGGACCATTGGTCTATGGAATACCCGTCTAAGGACCATTGGTCTATGCAATACACGTCTAAGGACTATTGGTCGATAATAATATTTTTTCATAAATTAACATTTTATTCATGTAAAAAAAAAATAAAATAAAGCTCATTTTTATTGATATTCACTATATTACAGAATAATATTTTAGACACTTATAGCAACATTAATTAATGATGATACATATGGTTTATAAGCACGAATATTTCTTAGGTGTATATTCTATAGACGAGCGTTCCCGATACCAATATCCTTAGACCAGTGGCATGCATTGTTTATATATCAATACTGAGAGTTCAATAATATTTAAGACACTTAAATCAACATTAATTACTGATGATACATGTGGTTTAGAAGCATTTATTGACATTATATTGTTTGTATATTAATACAACTCACATTAGATCATAATTCTATAAACGAATATTCCTTAGACCAGTGTTCCTTAGACAAATATTCTGAATCCTGGACTATCTATATAAAAGGGAATGCTTAAAACAAAACGAAGATACATCGGCCCACAATACTTAGAATTAATATTATCTATGATATACATGAGCAAAAATCCCCCTTCTTCCTTCATGGTCTAATAATAATCAGATTCTTGAAAGTGGTCAGGTAAACAGAAGAAATGGCAGGTTTTTTTGTGTGTTTGTTATTTTTTGTTTTATTGTTTGTTGTTGTTTTTTTTGTTTTTTGTTTTTTTAGCAATCACAACAGCAGAGGTAGTACCCATTGAGATGAACACAAAATTCACATTATAGGCCCCCTTCTCGTTTCAAGGTTTTCAGTATTTCTCAATTTTTTCTTCCTTGTGGCCCATTTTTGGTCTCAAAAACATTTCAGGCCCACATAAGGACAAATTGAAATTCACTACAACAGGAAATACATTTTGTTTACAAAATCAAAATATAGCAGAAAATATATATCCTCACTAATGACTACACTGCTCCTGGTGTCTGCAGGCCAATTTAAAATATTTCTCGGGCCCACACCGAGAATCACTGGAAAGATCAATGTCAGCATCTGTATAAACACGCTTGACACACAGTTGCCTGTCTCTGGATCAAGAAGGTGATCCATAGGCATCTCAGCAGAACTTTACTCACTTTAACATGATCCAGGATTGGATAAACAAGAATTTCCATGATGACATTACCTCCAACATGTTGTGTGAGATCTGTCTTGATTTGAATCCCCCTGAATGAATACGTCTGGGGGTAGCATAAAAAAGAAGACTAACCAGTGGCCCCACAATACTAAGGACTCTTTGAAAAATTACATCATGGATGTGATGGCCAACATAAATTAACTTAATCCAGCCATTCCAGGGCTTTAGAGAAAAATCAAGGGTCTGTTTTTTGGGGTTTTTTTTTTTTTTTTTTTTGTTTTTTCTCTCCTCATGGAAAACGCTCGACTTTGGCCGGAGACTGGATCAGCCAAAATGTTAGTATACAAATTATCATAACGTCTGCTATCTTTGCCAAAGGCACCATTGCGTCTGCAACCTTTGCCAAAGGCGCCATTGCGTCTGCTACCTTTGCCAAAGGCGCCATTGCGTCTGCTACCTTTGCCAAGGGTGCCATTGCGTCTGCTACCTTTGCCAAAGGCGCCATTGCGTCTGCTACTTTTGCCAAGGGCGCCATTGCGTCTGCTATCTTTGCCAAGGGCGCCATTGCGTCTGCTATCTTTGCCAAAGGCGACATCGCGTCTGCTACTTTTGCCAAGGGCGCCATCGCGTCTGCTACTTTTGCCAAGGGCGCCAATGCGTCTGCTACTTTTGCCAGGGGCGCCATTGCGTCTGCTACTTTTGCCAGGGGCGCCATTGCGTCTGCTATCTTTGTCAAGGGCGCCATTGCGTCTGCTATCTTTGCCAAAGGCATCAAGGCACTCAATCACATATATAAAAAAAAAGGATTTCAATCAACGATATTTAAATGTCCACACTTGTTTGATTTTGGTATCTCCAATTTGCAAATCGCATTTTGGACTCATCTTTTGCTAAGAACCATGCATTCTGTCTTTTTGCAGTTAATGTTTAATCCTTTCTTTTCGCTTTCCTTCCCTTCCTTCTGTAGGAGTTTTTTTTTTTTTAGTTTTCTTCCTGTGTCTATTTTTAACACTGTCGTTTGCATACCTTGTGTCAAGTTTGTGGCCGCCAATAACAAATCCTGGTAGGACCCTAGTTCTCTCAGTATCGCCTTGCTGTTTTGGTTGAATAAGTCTGGCGAGAAGGCACATCCTTGTCTTAGAAACCTTTTTATTTTTGCATATCTACTGTACTATTCTTCACATCAAGGTTTTCTTTTGTATTTGTTTTTTGGGGGTGAGACGTGTATTTGGAGGGTTATATTTAAGGGTGGGGATTTACGCAATATTTTTCTCTTTACTATCCCTCCCCGTCCCTGCTCCATTAGCCATTTACACAAGCTTGTTATGTCGGTTGCTCGGTTTGCCTTTGTCAATTTTGCCTTCAGTATCTCTCGTGAGTGTCAAATTATCTAAGCTTTCTATCATTTGTGTACCTTTTGATCCCGTCACGCATCTATCGAATCCCAGGGTCCTGAAGGGCTTTTTAATGGAGACCCTTTTTCTATACTAGGGAGGATGCACGGGTAGTATATAGACCCGGGAAGTTCTTGCGGGTGCCTCTATCGAGTCTTACCAAAGTGTTAATCTGCGCCCATGATTTTCTTTTCCAATATCTCTTTTGCCTAAAAGAAATATTCCCATTCCAAACCAAAATACGTGAGCATATTCTTTTTTTATTATTTAAAAAAAAATGAATAAATCAAAATCAATTATTTTCAAATAAGTACAGGAACAATTTATCAAATAAGATATTACATTAATATAAAAAGTAAATAAATTTATATATAAAAAAATTTTACAAAAATATTTACTCACTTTTAAATTACATTACTTAACATCCTCCATAGTTTACCTTGAATTTCAGTGATTTATCTTTGTAAATATGTAAAAATTTTAAACCTAATGATATTTTTACATGTTTTTATAAAAACCTTACATTTACCTTGCTAAGTCCATCAGCGGAAAAACGCGTTGGCAAAGAAGTTTTCCTATTATCCTTATTCATATTTGAATTGTCACACACAGACACACATATACATATATATATATATATATATATATATATATATATATATATATATATATATATATGTCATTAGCAGACAGTACTGTTTCGCTGTATCACAGCTCCTCAGTGCGACTAGACAACCGAATGCCTCAAGCCCAGATCAAAACTCAACCGATTTGGTGTCCAGAATGAGTCAGCCAAATCGTAGCGTATTGTTTTTACAAAATAAACAAACGCCAAGCAGCCAAAGTGCTCCATTCATTTTACTGAAGAGCTTCGCATTTAAGCAGGTCACCGTTGCTTTTAGAATTAACTTGTCGTTCAACAGTGCTCAAGTGAAAATATATTTTTTTCAAGAGCTAAATATATATATATATATATATATATATATATATATATATATATAATTTATAGATATATTATATATTTTATTAGATATGCAAAGTTACCTCATGTGAGTATACGAAATGATTTATTCCATTGGGTATTTCGAATTTATTTACAGATTTTGGGAATCTATTATTTAGATAATTTATTCTAACTTGAAATTGTCTTTAAATTCCTCATCACTTAATAATATAATCCACTAGCAGGAACCTAAATTCATTTATATACAACTAAAGGTTTTGGCCATAAATAAATTCCCACTCTGGCCCATCTTCTTGTCACCAACCCAGACTCTTTATCAAAACTAGGCGTCCTTTTAGGTAGCCCCGTACATTTTCACAGACTGCTATCTAAACTAAATTCAAAACCCCTATTGCGAGACAGTTAATCTAGAGCTGAGGAGGCCTGGAATATGGGTGTGCTGGTTTGAAATAGACTATACCCACATGAGGTGATTTTGGATTTTTTGCTGTGTAAAATATATGCTCAGTTACAATAAATACATTAAGCTCTCTCTGTGGATCAGTGTTAATACCTGCTATTACGAAGATCCACCTGGATTATATACCAACAGATCTATCACTTGTACTAATATATATGTATATATATATATAATTATTTATTTAAAAAAAAATTTATAATATAAATATGTTATAAAATCACTACAAAAATAGCCATTTTGTTTCAACACCCTCGGTGTCTTATCAAGTGATGACGTTGAATGTAAAATAAATGGTTTTAAAAGTTTCAAATTAATTAACAATCCTTCGCAAGGGGAAAATGTTGTTACAAAGGCTAGATGGACCAATCAAAACACAAGTATAGGAAAATTCAAAAAGCTTGACAACGAAGTCATGTTATAATATCTATTCAGATGTTTAAAATATGGGTAGTATTAAAAAAGAATTTATTCCAACCAATAATTACTAAATTATATGATAAAATTTAATATTAAAATTTAAAACTGCTAATTACAAAATCAAAATTTAAAATTTAATCGCTATTAAGTTTACAACTATAAAATTACTGAGGAGAAAAGAAGAAATATATATGTTATTCAATTTATTTCTTCATTGAAGTTACTTTAGCTAATTTAATATCCGGTCCTTTGACAATTTATACACTTTAATCCTAAGAGTGTGTGAATGGGGTCCTAAACTCACGCGTAAAACAAACGCAATCAGATTCTAATATTAATGTCTTGGTGCTTATATATTATAATCTGATTGCGTTTGTTTTACGCGTGAGTTTAGGACCCCATTCACACAGCAGTTTTAAATTTCAACGTCATCACTTGATAAGACACCGAGGGTGTTGAAACAAAATGGCTATTTTTGTAGTGATTTTATAACATATTTATGTTATAATATATTTTTTTTAAATAAATAATTATATCTGCTCTACTTTGTATTGAGCACTCTTTTAAGAATAGTAATTGTTGGTTATTGGAATTCATTCCATATACACCAATCATATACTTGATATATATATATATATATATATATATATATATATATATATATATATTGGAAAAATGTATGAAAAGTGGATTTTTTTTTTCTTGTAACACGTTTCGTCCTTTTAGGACTTCATCAGTACGACTCTGCATGCACACGAATGGTGGACACTGGTAATTTTAGATTCTTTTTCTGTCCATCGCTTATGTTAGTAGATATCCCACATTGTGATAATAGAAGTTCTGCCAGGAATGGTAAAATGTTGTAATAGCCAGGGTGCAAATTCACTGTAGATGACCTTGCGATTAAGGCACTCTCTAGATATTTTCGTCGTAGTGAATTGTTTTCTCCTTGTAATCAGATTAACATTTCTAATGTAAAAATTGTAGTCAGTCTTGTTAAGGTGGGCATTTGATGTATTGTTTTGTAAAATGTCCCTTTTGTGTTCATATAATCTTTTATTTAGATTCCTTGAGGTTTCTCCTATGTATTTATGTGACAATTATTACGAGTCAACTCCTCGTTCAAGTTTTATCGTATTGTTTTATTTAGTATTAAGTTTTTATTGTTTTTAGATGTAGTAGTAACAAATTTTATGTTGACTTTAGATAGATTATTTCCAATTGAAGATATGATTGTTTGATAGAACAATATTTTTTTTTTATTCACTGGGTTTGTCAGGAGGGGCCATTTTTCTCTTTTGGAATATTTTATGAGCCTTTTGTTTCACATTGAATCTAAAATAATTAAGACACTGAATAAGCTTGAAAGTGTTTCCTATGTATTTCTCTTCTTCGTGTAAATATTGAGGGCTGCAAATTCTGAGTGCTCTTATAAATAGAATCTGATGATTATACCGAATTTTATTTTGTTATGATGAGAATAGAAATTTATTATATTGTTTTTGTTTAACAAATATCTATAAATTATCAAATTTTAGAAGCCAAACTTTTTTTCTAAATGAAAGATTTTTTTTGTACTGCAACTTTAGATATTTCTAAACTGCCATCTGTATACAACCTAAGATCAATGGTTAAAAATGACTGAGTGAGTAAAGTCTGTGAATCTTGTGAAAGACCATCCTTTGAAAATTATGAACTGGCATATAGAATCACAAAACACTACCAAATAACAGAAACCACATCACTTGAATACTACTAAAAGCAGCAACAATTAAAATGGATAGCACATGTAACTAAAAAATAAAACAAATAACGACAATCAAAATGTTGACATTCCACACTACTTCTAATAAAAGGTTAGGAATGAAGCCCACATTAATATGAGAAAGAACATCTTGTTTTAGATGTAGTAGTAACAAATTTTATGTCGAGTTTAGATAGATTCTTTCCAATTTTAAATGTGACAGTTAGCTGGTAGGACAAATAAATATATTTGCTTGGATTGATCAATCCAAACAAATATGTTAGCTCTAGCTTTGATATTGACCGCTTTCTAATAAGTACCGCGCATATAATATATAAATAATTATATATATATATATATATATATACACACACTTTTCACACACACAAACACACACACACACATATATATATATATATATATATATATATATAGAGAGAGAGAGAGAGAGAGTTTTTTTTTCTTTTTTTGATTCACTGGCTTTGTCAGGAGAGGCCATTTTTTCTATTCTGGAATATTTTATGAGCCTTTTGTTTCACACTGAATCTAAAATAATTAAGACACTGAATAAGCTTGAAAGTGTTTCCACTGTATTTCTCTTCTTCATGTAAATATTGAGGGCTGCAAATTCCGAATGCTCTTATAAATAGAATCAGATGATTATACCGGATTTATCTATCTTATGACGAGAATAGAAATTTATTACATCGTTTTTATTGGTTCATTTCCGGTGAACGCCAAGTTTTAAACTGTTGTTAACGCGGTGTAGCTTGATATCTAGAAAAGATAAGGAATTGTATTCTTCCATTTCGTATGTAAATTCAGTTGTATGTTCGAGTTTGTTTAGCTTATGTACTAAGTCAGGTAAATCCGAATCACGAGGATATACAACAAATTTTCAACTTGTATAAGTTTTAAAGTAAATCGTAATGTAATTCATTTTTAATAAAGTAAATCGAAATTCTAAAAAAAATTTATTAAAAAAATATAACATTTAATGTTGTCACTGTAGTTTAAATTCGAGAGACTGTCTTAAATTCTTTAGTAGACGCTAATTCTGAGTGACAAAATGTAGATGTTGTTTTGTTTGCTGTTTGTAGACTAACTTTCTCTTCTCTCACCGTCTTTCGTACACTCCATATTTTTAGCTTTTTTTTTTTTTTTTTTTACACCCACATCCCATCAACGCAGTGATTTTGCGTTAATTTTTTGCCAGCTTAAAAATAATATATAGCTTCCCCATGAGACTCTTTTTACGTACAGACGCCAATGAGGTAATTTTTTTTTTTAAACTACAGTCACTTATTGAAATTTTTGGCAGACAACTAAAGGGTGTTCCAATAACTTGGACCGATTTTAAATGTGAATTAAGTTTAAGCGTCTAATGACTTTTTTTTTCTTTTTCTTTCAGATTTAAGTCCTTGGCAATTTCACCCATGGAAAGATTAACAATCGAACAACGTGTTAAAGTTTCAAGAATGCAGTTGGAAAAATTGTAAATTCAAACAAACTGAGTCGGTGGCAAATGTGAAAACACCATTGTGTGCTCGTTTACGCCGTTCAGCTGAAAACATTGCAGTGCATGAGAATGTGGCCGAAAATCCAGACAACTCTATTCGTTATCGCACGCAGGAATTGAACCTCTCCACGACAACGTTACATTGAATTTTGACAAAAGATTTGTCTCTACACCCTTACAAAATTCAATTGACACAAGAACTGAAACCTTCTGAACATTTGGAGCGCCGTACATTCATCAATTGGGTGCACGAGCAAAGACAATCCGATGAAGATTTCGCAAAAAATCCTCTGTAGTGATGAAGCCCATTTTCATCTTGGTGGATTCGTTAATAAGCAGAATTGTCGCATTTGGGCTGATGAAAATCCTAAGAAGATTGTTGAAAAGCCACTGCATCTACAAAAGGTCAGTTTGGTGTGCAGTTTTTGCTAACGGAATCATTGGGCCGTATATTTATAAATTTGAACATCCATTTTCGAAATAGGCTTCGATAACTTCAACACGTTGTTTGATTAATCTTTCCATGGCTGAAATTGCCAAAGACTTAAGTTGTTAAATCTGAAAGATAAAGAAAAAAAATCATTAGACGCTTAAACTTAATTCACATTTAAAATTGGTCCAAGTTATTGGAACACCCTTTATTATCAAATAAAGCAAATTTAAACCATTTTTGTATAATCAAATTTAATTCGTATTTTTTTTTTAAAAGTGACATATAATCCAACTATTTTAACTAAACTATTATGTTTTGCATTTTTCTGAATTTTTGTCTTTTTTAATTGAATTATTTTTATAAAAATATTTTAGCATGTCGATTTACTTCATGGAAAAAAAAATTAAAAACCAAAAACAGCTTCCTTTTTTCCTCGTCAAATATAAGAGAAAAACAGAAATATGTGAATATACTATAGCATCTATCAGTTAAAAAAATATAAATTGTATTGTTTTTTTTTTTATTTTTTAATAATCTATTTAAATGTTTGAGTTAATTTTTATAAAAAAATATTTTAGAATTTCGATTTACTTTATTAAAAAATAATTCAAAACAAGTTTGAATTATTATTTATATCAATTTATAAATAAATAAATTTCTTTACGATTTATTTTATTAAAAATAATTAAAAACAAAAAACTCTTTCATATTTTACATAATGACTTTTCAATCGCTTTATTTGGAGAAAAATATTCAGTAAGTAAATCCTTAATAAATTACTTTTATTCGGTTATAAAAACAATTACGTTTTCCTGGTGCTGAGTTTCCCCGGCGCTTAGTCGGCGGTGTTGAGTTGTCCTGTCAGTTTAACTTGCTACACTAATCCTCGGATGGACCTCGGGTGAATATTATGTTCAATGGTTAGTTATAGTTTGCATGTTTAACGGAATATCAACTACTTATGGGTCATTTAATACTGAAATTTACTTTTCTTGGGAGCTTTCATGTAGTAAGTTAATTTGCTTTCACAATTGAATGCAAAAATGTATTGCTCTAGAACAGGTAGAGCATTTTCCATATCTAAGCAGTCTTTTATCAAACAAATGCACCTCAGAAAATGATGTGGAACTCAGAATTGGAGCTGCATACTGGGCATTTGGAAAGCTAATCAAATACATCATCAACAACAAAGATCTGAGCTTAGCAACAAAAATTATGGTCTAACGGTTTTCATTTCAACTTTGCTATATGGTTGAGAAACCTGGACTCTATATCGTCGCGACATCCAAAAATCTGAACCCTTTCACCAGCAAAGTCTTCGTTCAATCTTGAACATCAAATGGAATTTTGTTTCCTGGGAAGAGTCAACTGTCAAAGCATCGACTCACTGATCATGAAACACTGTCTTCAATGGTCAGGACATATAGCAAGAATGAAAGAGTCAAGTTTTCCACGTCAAGTCTTTTTCAGCTCACTTCAGGGAAAAGACCATGAGTTGCCCTCTTCGAAGATACAAGGGCCAAATCAAAACAACTCTAAAAGCCACTGGACTTAAGGTTAATTTGTTTGAAATACAAGCACAAAATTGTACCAATTGATAATTTTACATCACTATCAGAACCAAAAACATCAAAGATATCTGAAGAGAAAAGAAAGAATTCTAATGAACAGAGATAAAGGCTTGACAAAATCTAAAACATCTTCCACCAACATTACTATGCAGTCAATGCCATCGGCTTTCCCATGCAAGAATTGGTCTACTTAGTCATCAATGCCATCATCATAAAGGAATCGATCAGAAAAGAAATTAAATTCTTGTATATGAGATAAAGCTGTCAGTCAGTTATGTGCCATACGTGATACATGCTTAGGCGATCATGTATCGAAAGATACATGACTGACGTGGCAGAATTTTCCCGCAGTAGGTTGCCATTTCTTTCTGCGGTAGACCAGTTGCCATCCAAGGCTGTCTTGCTACTTACCCGTAGTTTGGGGTGGGGGGAGAAGAGGATTCATACCTTTCCCAAGGCTATTAGCACATAAGTGAATGTTATGGATTCGACTGGAATTCGAACTCGCCTCTCCGAATCTTCAATCTTTGCCGCTATCCATTACTCCACCATGCCTCCTCCTACCGTGTTTGTTGACTAAATCTCATTTACTCATTGGAGAGAGAAGAGGATTCATACCTTTCCCAAGGGTATTAGCATGTAAGTGAATGTAATGGATTCAATTGGAATTCGAACTTGGCTCTCCGAATCTTCAATCTTTGCCGCTATCCATTACTCCACCGTGCCTCCTCCCCGCTATCCATTACTCCACCGTGCCTCCTCCCCGCTATCCATTACTCCACCGTGCCTCCTCCCCACTATCCATTACTCCACCGTGCCTCCTCCTCGCAAATCCTGGAAAGTCCTTGAAAGAGTTAAGTCAAAGCATCGAATCGCTAATCATTAAACGCCATCTTCGATGGACAGGACATGTAGCAAGAATAGAAAAGTCAAGGTCTTATTCAGGGAAAAGACCACGGGGTTGCCCTCTTCGTATGTACAGGAACCAACTCAAAACAACGCTGAAAGCAACTGGACTTGAGCCTAAATCATTTGAAACACAAGCACAAGACCGTGCCAACTGACGAGGTTCCATCACCATCGGAACCAAAAATTTCGAAGCTACCAGAAGTGAAATGAAAGAAGTCAAACGACAAGAGAGAAGGGCGCGACAAAATCGACCTCGTCATCCACCAACCATTACTATGCAGTCAATGTGATCGTCTCTTCCATGCATGAATTGGTCTTCTTCGTCACCAGCGCTATCATCGCGAAGGAAGCGATCAAAAAAGAAGAAATTCATGGATACAGGATAAAGCAGAAAACGATGACTCCTCGGATCGTCCTTGGATGAATATTAGGTTGAATGATTAGTTATATTTTATTTCTTTAACGGCATATCAACACCTTAGGGGTAATGCCAAAATTTACTTTTCTTGAGGGTTTTGAAGTAAGGTTACTCTGCTTTTACAATTGAATACAAAACTTAAGGAATCAGTACATATGCTTGGCCACAAAAATCTCCTGAGCTGACCAAGCATAGAAATGAATACAATATGAATACAACCAGTAATAAGAAGTTCCAGAGAAAAGCGATAATAACAACAAAGTTGAAATATGAGCTCTGGTAAAAACATGCATTGATAACAGCAAAAATTGCAATATGAGCACTAGTAAAAAAGGTTGCTGAAGACATTAGGTTTATAATACCAGAAAATCATACACATATGTGCCCAAGGACACATGGCACAGTGGATAAAGGCATTGGTTAGATCCAGTGACAGGACCCAAAGAGTGTGAGTTCAATACCCGGTTAAGGAAGTGGAGAACTTTCAGAGGGAAATTAACAGGAGATAATTGATAACTGACATCCATTAGACATGGCACGTGGAACTAGAACAGTCTACCCCAGTGAGCGAAATAAAGGGTTCAGTTCGACATTCCAACCAACTGAAGAAGGCCGGAGCGTACAACGACCGAAACGTTGTAATAAATATGGCGACAAAGATGAGGACAATAGTCCGAATAATGTAAATAGTGTACAAAATGGATTGCCGTTTGTTTATTTTATTTTATTTTACAAAGTATGGCTGGTAACTTCTTTTTTTTTTCTTTTTTTTTTTTGTACTATGAAAATGTATTGCTGTTATTTTTAACTTAAAAATGTGTTTTTATACCTTCATAGTGTGACACTGAAACAAGAAAAAAGAGGAAAGAAACTACTAACTGGATGATAATTGTTGAAATTCTCAGGAAAACGGATTGAAAAATGATGGGGTAAGAAATGAGCCCGAAAACAAAACTAAGTGAAACAAAACAAAATACATATTAGTAGAACCCGTCCAGCACTCGTGATAATAAGAGAGGCCTCTGTATTCTGCCGTTCGATAGAATCAAGCTAATGGAGTGGGAAGGAAAAATTAAACAGTAGAGTGGTGAAAAATCAATCCGATCCAGCCGAGATGTAAAAAGGGGGATAAAAAAAAACTAGGGAGGTTGGGAATCTTGACATGGATCATAACAAAAGAGAGTGCCGGGGACAACACTTATTCACATTAACTAGGAAAGCATAAAACAGTCTAACTTAACCAGCGGGGGAGGATTCACAGGAAACCGTCTCCTTGTACTCAAGTGGACTTAAGAGAAAAACAAGGCTAGCCCGTTCACGCGAACCAAGCTCGCGACAAATACCCACCTTTCGCTGAAATCTGTCGATATCAAACGCTTTGTATCAGGTCTGATCTTCATGGCCAAAGAATCCAACCAGATCCAGACGAGAAGAACGTTCATATCGTAAGTTTCCCTCCATTCACGACGTCCATACTACTATTCTTGCCACGGCTAGCATCATAAGAAACACCATCCGTTTCAACCCGGAGAATGGGGCGACACATTGTCACGGGCGTACGCGAGATCAATGGACAATGGCTCGTATTGCTCCGATCGGGAGCAATACGAGCCTTCAACTCGTCGACATCGTCCCAGAAAGGGCGCACTTCAGGACATTGGTAGATGGCGTGCGAAGCAGTTTTTTCTAAGCTAAAGTCGCGCCGATGACAGTCGAGCAAATCCGCCCAGCCCCATCTGAAGGCTACGTCATTGAGAGGTTCACGTTACGAATACAATCGCCTGGTAAGCGAAAACTCAGGGATGATGAGGTAGTTCGTCGCTGGCGCCCAAAATCAGAAAGAGCGTAACTCTGTTGCCGACAAGTCGATCCGGCCACAAAGGCGGTCTGTCACGACCCCACTCCACTAAATCAATAGCCCACGAGGCCGTGAAAGGTCACTGGACCGAGGAAGAACCCTTAAGGCCGCCCGACACTCTCGCAGGAATTTCGATTGATCTTATCGGGAATGACTGGAAAAAATATTTTCCCCTTTCAAATTTATAAGCAGAAACAACACAAATGCATACCGAGATTTTTTTCGTAGCTAATAAAATAGACTATTTCTCGATTTCATGTGACTCGGTCCGGGTCTGTCTTCTTTTGAATTCAAAACGCTACGTTCGTTTATTCGAATTCGCTCTTGTGTGTCAACTCCAATTCTTAGTTTGTGAACGTTTTACCTTATTACCGTTGCTTTGTCTTGTATATATTCTTTGCTTGCTTAATATTATTTTATGCCCTCTTTCTTTTTATTGTTTATTACAAACTTTCAATTCTGCTTGTTGTATACTTGACTAATATATATATATATATATATATATATATGCGTGACTTAATGGTTAGAATGTTCGCGCGCTTTTTGGTCCTGAGGCCCAGATATGAATCTCACTATGGCCGATATGTCAGTGGATTCCGTGGTTTCTGCAGGCGTCTGTGATAGAGATTTGCTATCCGTTCTGACAGACAGGTGTGCTCGGTGGCAAGTCATTATATTAAGCCTGCATTACTTCTCTGTCCCTATACCTTCCCGTGTCTTCAAATGGCTTCTTGTCTCCTCCCTGAACATTTTTTTACGTATGTATGTTCGTGCATTATCCGTCTATATTTCTGTATGAACCATATATATGTGAGTACTTTTTTCTTTTTTTTTTTTTTTTTCGTTTGGATCTCTGCCCGTCTTTGTGTGTGAGAGAGACAGGGCGCGTGGTACTGCTAATATTTTCTGCATGTGTACATATCTTTACATGGGCCTCTTTCGAAGCGCGTACTAAAAATGGAAAGGGCACCAAACAAAAATTAAAAAGCGGAACGAAGAACAAACAATCTAGCCAACTAAAGATAGAAAGCCACTGGCAGACGTATTATTGATAACAGTTGCGTACTACGTCACTGCACTTGAAAAAGGTTATCCACGGGGTCCCAAAGATGAGATCTGCACCCTGGACACACACACACACACACACACACACACACACACACACACTTTAAGTCAAACCGTCCGTCTGTTATTTAAACATGATTGATTTGAGTTCAGATTTTTTTTTTTTTTTTACGTAAAAATTGGCTCTTTGGCAAAGATGTTTATATTCGTTTCTCACTCTATTAAAAGACGTGTGTATGTTTATAGCACTTTGTGAGGATCGAACTCTTTTTGAGCAGAAGTAGAGGTTTATCCTTTGTTACCTGTTTGAGATCGGATTTCTGGTTCGATTTTCTTTGTTTTATGGCATATCAACACCTCAATGGGTTATTTAATGCCGACAATTTTTATTGCAGGTAATTTTTCTTCCCCAAAATGTATTGCTGGTAATACTTTTTTTCTTTCTTTTCTTTTTTTCCAAAAATGCATCGCCGACAATAACTCCTTTTCAAAAATGTATTGCTGGTAATATCTTCTTTTGGGTTTTTTTCTCAAAAATATATTGCTGGTAATAGCTTCTTTTTTTTTTTTTTTTTTTTTTTTTTTAATGTATTGCGGGTAATAATCTTTTTTACAAAGTATTTCTGGTATTAAAACCTATTTTTACACGTTCATAGTTTTTTGTTTTTTTTTACCCCAGTTTGGGGGTAACAATTTGCCCATAGCTGGGACCCTAACAGGCGCTACCACCCCGGGTCAGGGTGGTCCTGGGAACACCAGCAATTAAGAAGTGGTTCCACGCTTCTCAAAACCTCCTGGTCAGAGGCCTTGCTGCTGGACGCAGTTTATCGTCTTACCTAGGACGCTTGGATTTCTAATTCTTTCTAAGGACTACTTCAACTCTATACTTTTGATATCCACATGAACTCCGAAATTTTATTCCCTAATTATTTTTTCTTCTCTCACAATAGGTGTATATAGGTTCACATATCGTCCGGCTCACGCTCCTCTCCGATCTTTTGAACAGGAGTAAAGGTCTATCCTTAGATTCTTGTTTAGGATTGAGTTTCCAGTTCCTTCTAAAGTTTGCTTCCACACTATACTTCTAATGTTTCCGACTAAACTCTGAAATGTTGCCCTTTCTTGCGTTTTTTCTTTTCTTTCTTTTTCTTTTCTTTCTTTTTCTTTTCTTTTTTCTCTTTTCTTTTCTTTTTTCTCTTTTCTTTTCTTTTTTCTCTTTTCTTTTTTTCTTTTTTTAATTTTCTTTTTTTTCTCTTTTCTTCTTTTTCTTTTTTCTTCTCTTTCCTTTTCTTTTTCTTTTTTTTCTTTTTTTCTTTCCTTCTCTTTTTTTTCTTTTTTTTTCTTTTTTTTTCTTTTTTTTTTTCTTTTTTTTTCTTTTTTTTTCTTTTTTTTTTCTTTTTTTTTGGGGGGCTCGACTATTTATACAATAAATTCAAAAACTTTAAATTCTGGAGAAAATAGCTTTAATTACCTTCCCAGACCAACATAAATTACTAAATAAACGATCAGAACTCATCTCAAAATGTCGACACGAAAACAGATTTATGCAAATGTATATACTATATACAACGCATGTAATGTAACCTACTTTAGACAAAGCCAACTAAGCAAATAAGACAACCCCGAAAAAATATCAGAATATATTAAATAAACAAAAGATCTAAGTAATAAACAAATGAACTACTATAGCACACATAAACACAAAGTAGTAGTAATAATAATAATCAAGAAATAATAAGTAATCAATAATAAAGAGCAAATATTAGGTTGGTACAAAAATAATGACGTAATAAAGTCGTTTTTTGACGTTAAAAATACGTCAAAAAACGACATTATTACGTCATTATTTTTGCACCAACCCAATAGTTAACAAAAATACTATAAAATAGCTACAAGCAACCTATTCACAAGTATTTCTAGAAAATAGCCGCTAGAATAATTCGAAACATAACTTATAGTCTAACTAATAATCGTTGGGATAATATTATAAACCTTGCTACCTATAATCCGTCTGTGTGTGTGTGTTGTAGTTTCCTGTTGTTGTCTGCTATTAACACTTGTAATTTAGAGACTTTTTTATACACAATATGTATTTTCGTTGTCATGCAGTTTTCTTCATGCTTTGGTGGTCATGCCTCTTGCGATTCATAACTGACTAAGCAGGGGTTTTTTTTTCCTCCCCGCAGTAGTTTGCTGTTTCTTTCTGCAGTAGACTGGTTGCCAACCAACGCTATAATACTGTCCTGCTAGACAATCTATAGCAGAGGAGAATAGATGGATTCATACCTTTCTTAAGGCTATTTGCGCATAAGAGAATGTAACGAACCAGACTCGAATTCGAACTCGGCTCTAGGATTTCTCATTCCGAGCCGTTGTCCATTACACCACAAGGTACATGCAGTTGGTGTGTTACGGGACTGAAAAATCCGGAACATTCATCTCCTTGCTGAAAAGTGACATGCTTTCAAATTATACTAAATAAATCGCCGCCTTCGGTTGCGTTTAAATTTGATATTGAATCAGAACGTATTTATAGTATATAATTATTTGCAAAGGAATCAAAGTCTGTAATTAATTCTGTAATAGACATTGATTTATCTCCCTTGACTTTTTTGTGAGGAATAATTTTTTTTCTTTCGCTTTCGCTTTTTTGCTTTAATTTTCATTATTTTTCTTTGTTTTTTATTTTTTATTTTTTATTTTTTATTTTTTTGTATTGTGGTGTTTTTGTCCTTATTTTATCCATTTTTTCTTCCATTATTTCTTTCTTTCTTTCTCTGTTTTCTTCCATTATTTATTTTTTTTCTGTTTTCTTCCATTATTTTTCTTTTCCGTTTTTGCTTCCTTCTTTTTTCTTTTCCGTTTTTGCTTCCTTCTTTTTTCTTTTCCGTTTTTGCTTCCTTCTTTTTTCTTTTCCGTTTTTTCTTCCTCCTTTTTTCTTTTCCGTTTTTTCTTCCTCCTTTTTTCTTCCTCGATTTTTCTTTTCCGTTTTTTTCTTATTTTTTCTTTTCCGTTTTTTTCCTCCTTTTTTCTTTCCCGTTTTTTCATCTTTTTTTCTTTCCCGTTTTTTTTCCTCTTTTTTCTTTTCCGTTTTTTCTTCCTCCTTTTTTTCTTCCTCCTTTTTTCTTTTCCGTTTTTTCTTCTTCCTTTTTTTCTGTTTTTTCTTCCTCTTTTTTTCTTTTCCATTTTTTCTTCCTCCTTTTTTTCTTTTCTGTTTATTCTTTCTCCTTTTTTTTCTTTTCCGTTTTTTCTTCCTTTTTTCTTTTCCGTTTTTCCTTCTTCCTTTTTCTGTTTTCTCTTCCTCTTTTTTTCTTTTCCGTTTTTTCTTCCTCCTTTTTTTCTTTTCCGTTTTTTCCAAAGCGAAACTGCTCTCTTTTAATCGTCTTATATAACCGGTTTTGCCTTCCATCAGTATGGCAAATGCTAATCTCCGGGAGAGTGACTCATTGCGCCTTCTCGGACTAATTTTTTCCGCTGATATGGAGTGGAAAGATTATATTGAATCAATTGCTAAGTCCATTGCTAGGAAAGTTGGTTCCCTGTACGGAGTTAGGCTAGCGCTTCTTAAGCCTTTTTTATTCATGATCTTCATTTTTCATCACGAGATTTTTCGCGACCCTAGCTATTAAGCAACTACACTAAAAATACATCCGTTCTCACTGCACTTGTCCCAACGACGCCTTGCGCGCGTTTTATTACCGTAACGCTTCCATGGCCCGTCACGTTAAATATTGAGTGTTTGTGAAATAACATATAAAGGGAAATTCAAGCGTTTGAATGTAATTTTCGCGGTCCCAGCATTTCGATTCGCGACCCCATTTGGTTTTAAGAGCTGTGCTAAGCAATTCTTGTTCTTTTATAGTTCTCTCTCCTTAATGTTTTTTTTATATTCTCTAACACGCAGTAACCCCTTGTGACGTTGTGGCGTTTTTACCTTGCTTGGGCTTAAATGATTAAAATAATATAACGTGGTTTGAACAATTTAGAAGAGAGTGGAAATGGAAAAGAACGCCTGTCACAATTAATCAGTCTCAATAATAAAAATTACTATTTGAAACGCTGCCTTCTACATTGATTTAAATATCAAACCAGTCTTTTTTTTCCTGTGAGAAATACGCACTTATTTTAGCCACAAGCAGGCATGCGGATTCGTGTGCATACAAATTCATATACGTGTGT